>KZ308167.1:532757-680645 GCA_000376725.2 Ladona fulva
ACGAAGCGACAGCCACGAATGGCAAGTTTCCCGCTGGCAACATACCTCCGATGGACAACCTATACCATATTAAAGAAGCTATGCAAATACACCTCATCCCGTACACCATCGCCTCCGTTGCACTCTACGTCAGTGGGCAATGGCTCATTCCGTATCCAACGACCCCCTTATGAAGGGATCTATGCATGCATGCCTGGTAAGAATAATGAGCACGTGGGTTGGGGTAGTTATGGGAATGGAGGAGAGGCTATCGAAGGGGTGTTTTGTGCTGGAGGACGCTCGGCTGTTTTAAGTACACCACCTTCTTGTCATGGGCGAAGGAGTTTATGGTGTTGACCGGGAGTAAGGCGGAGAGTGGAGGATGAGAAGCTAGGAATCTCATGTACATGGTCAGGAATAGTAAAAGTATGGAGAAATTGGAGAGATATGGAGAAAACTGAAAGAATGAAGGCTGGGCTGGTCCAAAGAGCATATCACTACTACTTCATCGTCATCATTGCGTTAATGAACGACGATTGAATTCTTCGTGAAGTGCCCAAATTCATTGACATTCCTTGTAAAAGCAAGACTATGTGTTTTGAATCCATAGGAGTTTGTACTATTTTATATATTTCCTAATGCCTCCACAAACATCCATTTCCAGGACAATTAGATAGAGTTAAACGTAACAACAGAGTAACATACAACCATTCCGTTACCTAAAAAGTCCGATCAACCGGGACTCGAACCCTAGACCTTGAGGTTGAAACGCTAGCATACTAACTTTGTTTTACTAGGGAGAGTAAATAGTAGAAAAAGAATGAATTTTGACTGCGAAGAAAAACACCGCTTCTTAATACCGATAATCGCTATTTAAATTATCATTTTGTAGTTCATGTAGAATATTAGAAGATTTTAAAACATTAGGTGTATTTCTACCTAATTCGAAATCACGAATTTGTAAGTAAAGTATAGATTAAACGTACATATCGTCCAAGAAATTCAATTCACTTCGGACTTACTGTCAGATTCGAATTTTATTTATATTGCCCCTATGATTGGAAGAAACATTAGTCGCCTATACGTCTCTTAGGTAATGTAAATCTAAATAATATGCATTGAATATAAAATTCCAATTATAAAAATTATTACAATTATTCGCGAATAGATTTTCCCATGAAGCCGCGCATACTTATGAACAAATAGTTATAACATTTTAAGTGACGGTTTAAGTAAGTTTCAGATTCCCAATTTAACCTTTCAAAAAAACTGTGACATACCCAGAGAGTAGTAATTACTATGCTGGCCTGAAATTGATAATCAAACCATAAAACTTACAGAGAAGATAAAATAAATCGAAAATAAAACTTGTACTCGTTTTAGAGCAAGTAAGTAGAACTTACTTTTAGAGTGTATTTATTCTCTAGAGAGAAAATACAAACCGCTGAAACAAAAATAATCATACACTTTCCGCGCTATATTTTTATCACGCCCCGTTTATTCAGGCTTAACCTGTTAAGGTTTAAGGGTTAACCTGTTAAATATGTCTGTCAAAATAAAAATATCCTATGGAAAAAAAGCTCGAACGATTAACTTCACGAAGTCATCGTAAAAATATGCTATATATTTATTATTGGAGTGTTTACCTTCAAAGAAATCCCCAAATGAAACTAAAAGTCCATTCCAACGCCTAATCCACCTTTTGGAGCAATTTTGGAGCACTTATTCTCGATTGGTATTCAGAGACAACGCCGCATTAGCCTTGATGTCCTCAATGCCAACAAAATATCGTCCTTTCAAAACTTCTTTGATCTTAGGGCGAAAAAAAAGTCAATTGGAGCAAGGACAGGAAAGTACGGGGGGTGGTCACCCAAACTTGTTACCGGGCCAATTCTTGGTATGTAGCATTTTTTCTAGGATAAGGGTGGCGAACCTATGGTTCAAGTGCCTAAACTGGAACACCGGAGAATTTTTTGGCACGCGGACCTCCAGCAACACTATATTTTTCACGTCTTCACTTGAAAAATGATGTTCAGTGGTAAATAAATGTAAATTCTGTTCATTAATGTTGATAAATAATGATTATTTACGTCGATTACTTAATCCTTATCCCATCGTTGACATAATAAAATAGATAAAATCAGTATCTCATTTAAAAGTTTGGCACCACCTCGGCACACAAGTTCTTTGTATTTATGAAATATGGCACTCTTACTAGAAAAGGTTCGCCATCCCTCCTCATGACTAATTTCATGAACTTCAATTTTGTACTTGCATATCGGGAAGTAATGAATGATGAGGCTGCAAAGAAATTGTACTGCTTGCTCCGGGCAGAATGTTGACGTCCTACTATCCTCTTTTCTCTAATGAATATAAAAACTTCTGAATGAATGAATCATCGCTTCAATTCATGGTAAGTTTGTGAAATATACAGTCAGATTCCGTTGGGTACCGCTCTCTCAACTAAGCCAACGAAAGTAACGCTGCCTAATATCAATTTTGAACTTTAATATCCTTGCTAGATTTTTTCAACCAAAACGAGGCTCTTTAGCCGTATGAGGCCTTCCCAGCAATTCTTTGCGGGCCTTGCTTCCAAGAAATACAATCTTCCTTTAGCTTTCATATACGTTTCTCATTTAAAATTGACGTAAACCACTTTCTTCTGTTTTTAAACAGTGTCTGACACTACTCCTACTCCCCTCCGCATGTCCCACTGAGACCTAGTGTTTGTTGTTCCTAAAATTTCAGACAAGATCGCACCGCAAACAGGAGGCGAGAGTGGCATTGTGAAACCTCATTTCCGCATGCGCGAAAATGAGCCAAAACAGGTGAGCGTCATCTAATCACGGGAGAAAGCACGGGAGAGAGATCCACCTCTTGGGAATACACCCTGAGAAACGATTTCGGAGAACAATCCGAGTGGTGAACGCAAGCGAAGTGACTGGAGAGCATGGACGTTTTCCTCCGATCTTCGAGCAATTAGCCTCGCATCCGGATTTGAATAATCATTTTCTACCACTTAATAACTCCGCTCCCAGATTACGAGGAAGTGCAGCTCCGGTTGCAAGTGGGAGGAAGAGAAAGGGAAAATGAGTGTAGAAGTGCAGGCTCGAGACAAAGGTCCGGGAAAACATGGCTTCAGCGAGAGGGAGAGCACAATTGGGCAGGTCGTTACTCCTTGTCGTGGGGATGTTTCCGCCTCCATGTTCGACATCCCAGTCGATGATGTTAATCGGTAAATAAGGTACAACCGACGACACCCACGCACGTGGGAGAAAAAATCGGTTTCAACTGTGTCCTAAGCAATTCTGCGAGAATATTAAAGCAGGATTTGAATTTCTTTATCATGAAGCAAATCAAAACACAGCAATTTACAATAACTAATTATATTAATAGTCAACCAAAATGAATATGCTCAATCTTGACTTCGTGGAATGCTGTTCTAAGCATCTTAAATAAAAACGCTACCTTCGGTACTCATTTTCTCAGGCTGAGTTGACCTGTGTCCTCCCCAAAAAATGCCGGTAAGTAAGTTACCGTATCTAGGGATTGAATCCCAGACAAGCACCTTAACCGCTACGCCAGAGAGGCCCAATAACCAAATGGAAACGATTATAAAATATCATATCCAATTAAAACTCAGTGTTAAAAACCGAATGACAAAAATGCCACCTAGAATTTCTGTAGTCGGATCAAAGAAACTGATGGATTGTCGACAATCTTACATTCAGTTACATTAGAGTAAAAGCGCAGTACCAGTGAAATTAATTTAGAGCACCCGCTCGGAAATAAGGTTCGATCCCCAATCACAAATCCCCTTTATACTTTGGTTTATTTCTTTATTTTTCTCAAACACAAGGTCTTCCTTGCAAAGTTATTTTTAGTAGGTCCCAGTTCTTGCTGTCTTGCACTAGAGGGTTGCTCCTTCAAACATGCCTATTGGGCTGGCAGTCTCTGTGAGGACCGTGGCGGTGGTGAGTGCCGCTACGTCGGAATTAATCTTAAAATATACCAGATAAATTTAAAGTTGTTTTGATTTTCATAAAATCGTAAACTTAAATCTTTGAATTTGAATTGAATAAAAACAATATTTTCGGGTATATTTATATTGAAATCGATAAAACTCTTCCCTACTGTATTTATACTGAAATCAATACACTTACGAAATTACACAAACATATAACTATGCAATTCAGTACTCTTTTGTAACTGTTTCGCCAACTCAAATAATTTAATAATCAAATACAATAGGAATAATGCGATCGCGTTTCTTCCGCATATTTCTCAACAAAGACCAAAATATTCATTATTTATAACCATACGAAAAACGGTAGCTCTGTCAGTAATCTTTTTCAAATTTTGTTTCCCTTTACTTTTCTTAAAGAATAACCATTAATAGAATAAATATTTTACCACTCAAGAAAGCTGTAACGGATGCCAAGTCTTGATTTTCTTCCCTTGTAAACGAGGAAATTGAATAACAGAAATCCATAATATCTCGGTAATTCTGGTTGTTTTCCATACAGCCTGTTGTGATTAAAGATAAATGTTTATATCATTTCCATCTCATTGCATTCAATAGGTCTCGGACTCTATGAATGCAATGCCTTTTCCAGCCTTGAAACATTTCCATAGAAACAAATACCCTAAGCAAGCATTTAAACGTAATCTTCCGTACAATATCTCTTCGAGAAGTGCCACGTACGTTAAATAAACATATAGTGTTCTGCAGGAATAAATCTTGATCGATAAAACAAACAACAAATAGTTACTTCGGCATCCAAGCGGCTTTCAGAAAAGCATCATGACTTTAATTCAATCTTTGTAGTATCAATCACCACGAGGAATATATTATCCAGAGCGAATAATAACTTGGTATGCGCTTGCAGAAAAAAATATAGCTGAGGCGTCAAATTAGTCAGCTTCCTTTCCTATCAATTTCATATCTGAAAACATAAAAACCACTCGCCAGATCGTAATATACGCGCGCTAGAGTAGACAGGTAAGAATCTAGCTTGGTGATTGATTTTCCAGGATTAAAAACGAGGTACTGTACTGGAAAATGGTTGAAATTTGTCTTTCTTTCAGCTAAAATGATCATCTCTCTAAGAATATGTCACAATTTCTTTCTATTTGTGTTTTTACTAACAATTCCATTCCTTTTTCGATAAAGTATTGCATTCCCCAATCAATGTTACTCCTCACCAAACCAAAAACCTTTAACTCCATTGAGGCTTTCTCGAATATTTATGCGTTACGTCCTTTCCTTTGTTCACCACATTAAGAAAATATATAAGTTTTTGATATTGTCCACATCTTTTGAGGAATTCCCCTATAGTTTCATCTCATGTCCGCAATAAATCCTAAGGTTTTTCTACGACAACTCATACATCCTGCCTGAATGCTAAAACAAATCTCCCGATAGAAATGAATCTACTTACGAGTTCCCAAATTCCTCAGCAAACTTTACTCATCACTGCATCTATAAGGAAATTTAGCTCTATTTTTATGTTAATTTATATATTTTATGATTACAAGAGGTGTAACACAGTTGAAAGTTACTGTATAAAAACACTCTGATTTCCTTCGGGTCCATGGGAGAGATTAGCATGAAAATAAATGGAAAATAAGCTGATTCTCTCTTATACTTGTTAAGCCAGTCTAATATAATCTCTCAGTTTTTAACGTCTCTGACTGCCATTGGTAATCAAACCACACTTAATATAGCAGTACAGTACATTCAGTAGTGTCCATTAGCGTGGAAGTATTGACAGTTTTGATAGTATGTACAATGAAAGGAGGCTAACTAATAATTAAAGCCAACACTTGTGAAATAATTAATTAAAAAAAAACAATAAAATGCTTATAATTGAGATTAAATTCGAGTTTCCTCCTTGTCCGTAATGAAATACGATAAAACGTAACGCAAAAAGTACAAGTGAGCTTTCCATCTTCTTATATTTACGAACTCTACCATAAAATTTCAAGCCAGCTGCTTTTCCATATCTCGCGGCATCTCATTCACACTCTTTTGAGCTTTCAGTACAATGAGGTAATAATGGCAACCAATATAAAAATGAATGAAGTGCGCCATCATTACCCATTATCAAGAACGACTTTCTGATCTTTCCGCATTAAAGTATGAAAAATTATTCTTAGGCAACTGTACATTCCAAAATAATTCAGAAAATATTAACTCACAAGTTTATCTTCTTATTTTAAGAAAGTTTAAGAATATGTAGATTGGAGTTGAAGATACAATGCGTATTTCATTTGAATGAGTGAGGATGAAAGTGGGGGGGGGGGCACCCGAAGAAACTTCGATAGACGTGCTGGAAAATTTTATGATTTGTATTTGTTTCTGCGAGAAAAAATCTGAATAATTGAGGAAAAAGAGAAAAAAGCTATATAAAATCCCTTTTATCTTTTTTATTTGTCATTATTTATTACCAGCATTATAGGCTTTCAGAATATTTATTTTCAAGCACATAATGTTAAATTTAGGCCCTCGGAAGGCAATGGAAAAGTGGTTCTGGGTTTGATTACCATAATGTTGACCTAGCAATTTAAAATTGGGAAGCTGTCTGAATTAATAGGCAGTGGGTCTATTGAGGCCTAGAAAAAAAATAGGCGGCTTGGTGATACATTCGCAAACAATGTGTCGACCTTATAAATGCTTATTGGATAGATGATGTTGCTCCATGGATTTGAGTTAATCGTTAGTTGTATTTCTAAGACTGCAAGAAGGACAGGAAAGAGAAACAAGTTTTATTGATTAATTCGGAGAAAAATACGAACGAATATAGGAAGGAAAAAATAATAAGACGACGTAACACTCACCCTTGCCCATAAGGTTTCCCAAACGGCATGTCTAACTGTCCTGCCACGATGCCTCTATTGCCTGGAGCAGTCGCCCGGAAAGAGTAAGATCCGGGTTCGAGTCCCGGTCCTCTCAGAATTTTTTCTTGCCCGTTTCTTTTTAAAAGGATAGTTAAAGCACAGTTATTGGTTGGATTATTGTGTTATTCTACGTATGTACATGCTGGTAGCAAAAAAAAATTAATAATTCTCCTAGAATGTTTGTAAAGATATTCAGCCCGAAGGCCGGTTGTGGCCTCATCCACTCTACCATCAGCTATGAATAGCTAATAGAGGGAAATTATGCTTACTAGGCAAGATGAGGAGTGAGGTAGTTCGGCTGTTTCCTTCACTTAGCCATAATGCTATAAGCAGTACAAGCCCACGTTAGTGAAGCACAGTGATTCTACGAGCGCACTTTTCGTAACATTGCATGAGGAGAAATCTTAATTATTATACTACCTATACATAGTATTATACCTCAGTAGCTTTCATATCATCACAACCATGAACAAGACTGAGACAAAAGTATATAAAAGATACATTTTTCTCTATCCCGTACCAAAAGAAAAATGATAAATATTTCATTCAACAAATGTACCAGGACCTCCCATAGATTACACCTAAAAATTTGGAACAATACCTCAGTTGTCCTTATCAGACTCTTCACCGTTAGAAAAATCACAAATCCCTAAGTACATTCAGATTTGAAAGAAAGTGAATATCACTTGGAGATTGAAGTGTGCCTCCTACACCGGCGAAAACCTCAATCATCCCTATCCTTTTGCAGACTTAAGTTATGGACAATCTCCCCGTTTGAAAGGCCTTTTCCGAGGCGGTCAGTGGAAGGGGCGCGTGTCTTCTGGCAAACAATGGAATTCCCCGGGACGCAGAGGAAAGGTGAAGGGCGCCGAAGAGCGGAATAAAAACCACAACCTAGTAAGGATAACAATAAAAAAATTTCCTTTACTTTCACCTTCTCCCACAAACTCTCGTCTCCCGTAACAACGGAAAGGCGCGTTTTAGTACTCTTTCAAGCGGCTTTTATTCCGAATTCCCACGAGCCCGCGGATCTTGTTCCGCCGAACCGACTTTACGGTGTCTTCCAATTGAGACCCAATTCCACACGCTCGTTAAGTCCTAAGCAGTGAGTGTTTTTCTACGTAGATCAAACTTCCGGTGAAAACAGATGCTCGTTTGTATGTGAAACTAGTTTCTGCTTTGAAATTATAAGAGGTTCTCGTCGAGCCCTCTCGGTCGCAATTGACGAGAATTGCTCGTCATAATGGAATGTAGATCATACTTCCAGGTGATTTTTGATGAAGGCCTAATAAGCTCTCTCTTTACGTCTTTTTTTCTTCGAGCGTGTCTGATTTTTCAATCAGCCTCCGATTCCGGCTAAATACTTTTCTGGTCTCCGAGTTCACGCAAAGGAAAGGAATTGCTCGTGGAAGACCGCGAAAATAATGATTTTCCTTTGAAAATTATAGTAATTAATTAAAATGATCATCTCTCTAAGAATATGTCACAATTTCTTTCTATTTGTGTTTTTACTAACAATTCCATTCCTTTTTCGATAAAGTATTGCATTCCTTCAAAACTTCTTTGATCTTAGGGCGAAAAAAAAAGTCAATTGGAGCAAGGACAGGAAAGTACGGGGGGTGGTCACCCAAACTTGTTACCGGGCCAATTCTTGGTATGTAGCATTTTTTCTAGGATAAGGGTGGCGAACCTATGGTTCAAGTGCCTAAACTGGAACACCGGAGAATTTTTTGGCACGCGGACCTCCAGCAACACTATATTTTTCACGTCTTCACTTGAAAAATGATGTTCAGTGGTAAATAAATGTAAATTCTGTTCATTAATGTTGATAAATAATGATTATTTACGTCGATTACTTAATCCTTATCCCATCGTTGACATAATAAAATAGATAAAATCAGTATCTCATTTAAAAGTTTGGCACCACCTCGGCACACAAGTTCTTTGTATTTATGAAATATGGCACTCTTACTAGAAAAGGTTCGCCATCCCTCCTCATGACTAATTTCATGAACTTCAATTTTGTACTTGCATATCGGGAAGTAATGAATGATGAGGCTGCAAAGAAATTGTACTGCTTGCTCCGGGCAGAATGTTGACGTCCTACTATCCTCTTTTCTCTAATGAATATAAAAACTTCTGAATGAATGAATCATCGCTTCAATTCATGGTAAGTTTGTGAAATATACAGTCAGATTCCGTTGGGTACCACTCTCTCAACTAAGCCAACGAAAGTAACGCTGCCTAATATCAATTTTGAACTTTAATATCCTTGCTAGATTTTTTCAACCAAAACGAGGCTCTTTAGCCGTATGAGGCCTTCCCAGCAATTCTTTGCGGGCCTTGCTTCCAAGAAATACAATCTTCCTTTAGCTTTCATATACGTTTCTCATTTAAAATTGACGTAAACCACTTTCTTCTGTTTTTAAACAGTGTCTGACACTACTCCTACTCCCCTCCGCATGTCCCACTGAGACCTAGTGTTTGTTGTTCCTAAAATTTCAGACAAGATCGCACCGCAAACAGGAGGCGAGAGTGGCATTGTGAAACCTCATTTCCGCATGCGCGAAAATGAGCCAAAACAGGTGAGCGTCATCTAATCACGGGAGAAAGCACGGGAGAGAGATCCACCTCTTGGGAATACACCCTGAGAAACGATTTCGGAGAACAATCCGAGTGGTGAACGCAAGCGAAGTGACTGGTGAGCTTGGACGTTTTCCTCCGATCTTCGAGCAATTAGCCTCGCATCCGGATTTGAATAATCATTTTCTACCGCTTAATAACTCCGCTCCCAGATTACGAGGAAGTGCAGCTCCGGTTGCAAGTGGGAGGAAGAGAAAGGGAAAATGAGTGTAGAAGTGCAGGCTCGAGACAAAGGTCCGGGAAAACATGGCTTCAGCGAGAGGGAGAGCACAATTGGGCAGGTCGTTACTCCTTGTCGTGGGGATGTTTCCGCCTCCATGTTCGACATCCCAGTCGATGATGTTAATCGGTAAATAAGGTACAACCNTTTCTATTAATTCTCCAGTTATTCGATGTTAGTTTCTTTTGCTTCAGGAAGAAAATAACAGAATTACCCTAAATCATGCTCTCATTCAGATTTCAATCATCTTACCCATGTTTCTAGAAAACGTTTACAAATATAATATAACTTCTAGCATTTTAATATTGAACTTGTTACAAAAGATGTAAGAAATTCAGAAACGCGATAAATTTAAGAAGAGTGAAAAAAGAGCCTCTGAAAAGAAAGTATCCAAAAAGTATTGTCAAATATTCGAAAGAAGATGGAGTGAATAAACTATTAATAATAAGCACAATGATGTGTACCGCATGCTCCATATTTACAGTTGTCCAAGTTAAACGTAAAAGCAGAACTTTCTGCGAAAGGAAACTGCTAGGTAGCGGAAGAATGTATATGATAAAACACGTAAAATAAAGAAATGATTTAGGGAGTATTAAAAGGTTAAACGCGTCCTTGAAATTTCAAAACAAAAAAGAAAATAATGCGACTGTTCGCACGTCTGCCTGCACGTTTATGCTCCTTACAATACGGCAGAAGAAATATTAAGAATCTTTTAGAAGGATTATCTTCCTTTCTGAACGCTCAGATTCGTCAGGACATAATCTAGCGTAAAAAGATATATCCACTTTTTCACTTCTGGAACGTGAAAAAAAATCAAATTAAAATTTATAGAATTCAGTGAGCTGCGTAAAAACCGTGCTGAGACACTTATTCAAACAGTATTTCCGAAATGAAAAATTAAAATTCTCATCCAAGCGGTCTTTGCAATATATTATCTGATAATTACGGCGATTAAATTTACGCCGAACCACCAACAAATCAGACTGATTGATTTACGAGGCTTCGCGTTGATATTCGAAGAATTCCATAAAAACCGCGCCGACTCTATTAGCGCCTCGTTTGAATTAAAAACGTCGTATCCGCGTCCATAGACTTACCATTTTACGATTCCAATACGTTTAGCAACGACTCTTTTTCATGCACGACGAATATGGAAAAGACATTGCTCGCTACTGGAATAATACTCAATATCTTATCCGCGGCAACTATATGCTATGTTACCTAATGTATCAGATCATATTTTGCATTAGATATCAGGCGCAGTAAGTGAGAATTCTTGCAAAATGCACCGGAGGAATGTTGTTTTCACGAGAGATATAATACGATGTTTACTATCGGAAGATAGTTCAAAACAAGGGAATATATTTAGGATAACCTTTAATACGGGAAGCTGTGTACTTGGTAAAACCCAAGGAATGAATAGTGAAAAAGTCAAACGTGACTGGGACTCGAACCTAGATCTTTCACTCTCCTGTAATATGCGCTAAACCGGTTGTGGGCATCCTGTGGCATTCAGCCCGTAGTTTAATCAATACGGAACAGTCAATACGGAACGTAATCCCTTTTCTTGCTACAAAATCACTTTGTAATGTATGGTGTGCCGCAATTTTATTCATTGAGTCAAATTAATGGAGGTCATTCTTTTAAATTTTATTCTTTCATTGAATTCGCTTTCCTATATAAAGTTTCTATGCTAAGATACCGAAAAGGGAATACGGTACACCAGTCAATAGCGGCCTGGTGGAATTACATGCGGCTTCACTACGAAAAAAGGTCTCCATTCCTGCTCAAAACTACTAAACTAACTAACGTAAACTACTAACTACTCAAACACGCCCTAAAAACCGTATGCTGACCGGCTCAACCGACTGCTCTGCGAGATAATACAATTGGTTTAGACCGTGAGTGCACATACTTTTTGGCTTGTGAGACAAATTTTATGCAAATTACTTTTGTGTTTCGTATGATACCGAAATAATTCCTTCTACGGCCAAATTTTAATAAAAACCATTGATAAAGTCGCTTTGGACTGGCTTTGGGATGTTGATAAAATCCTAGAATGGGCCGGATGGGTATGTACTCTCGTGGTTTAGAAAGGAGATGGGGAACCTTTAAACTTCGGAAATATATTTTTACTTCAACCATTCGGACGCATAAGGAGAGCCACTTATGAACCCATCAGACCACTATTGCGTGTTGCATATATTTAATTAATTAAACATCGAAATTGTATATCTACATCTACATAAATACCCTGCAAGCCGCCTTCCGGCGTGTGGCAGGGGGTGTAAACACCAAGAGTAGAATTACTTCTTTAATTTATTATTATCGCGTATCGTTCGCGGAAAAAAAGAGTCCCTAATACGACTTGTCCTCGCATCTATTTCTCTTATTTTACGCTCACTGTCGGATCGTCCAAAGTAGCAGGGGGGTCGCATAATACCAATTACGTCTTCCGAAAATGTATTTCCTCTGAATTTATCTAACAATCGCTGCCTAGCTTCTAAAATTATATGTGTATATGAGAAAACAAATTCAACCGCTAATTAACCTGAAAGAAAAAATTCCAATTCTCTATCACTTGACGTCACAAGTATGATTGGGAAGCCAAATTTAAATTAGAACGTTTTTTCGGGAATTAAGTAAAAGGCCCCGTGCGGCCTGATGGGATGGCATGTTCCATAACTCTGGTTTAGATCATCAGTCCGAAAAACGGAAGAATTCTTTCACTTCAGTTCATTCCTTGGGAAGACTCGAAACCTATCCCATTTATTGTTCTCACTCGAAGTAAATACGCGTAGCGCAACTAAATGTAATTCATTACGTTTGCAGGCGAAAACAATACATTTTGGCTCAATTTCAACGGCACGCAAATCTATTTGCAAATATGATAGGATGAAGTGAAAGTAACGGGAATATGGGCAGAGAGAGAGGGAGGGAATGAAATCGTGATTTATGAATCCGAATCCTTTTTTTCTGCCTTCGCTCTTTCCCTCAGTCACTCCCAGTTTGACGCTAATAAACGGGCACAATCTAAATTTATACGAAAAGATACGACCTCGAGTGCCACTGACAGGGAGCGCTTTCGGAATCTGCTCTTGGGGTCAAGGTTCGAGAGAAAAGAAATAACCTGAGGTAGTGGAGAGAATTGACTTCGGAGCAAATATCTTGGGCTGATTCGAAACTATTCAAAGCGCTGACGAAATCCATTGAAACTCGAATGCATTCACGTTTCAAACAAAGCAATTCGCTCCGATGTTGGAATTTCCCGATGGACGTAAATGGGTAGCTATGTCTGCCGTTCGATCTCTTTCAATTTCTACCTCACGACAAGCTTCAAAATTTGTCTGCTGTACTAAATAGTGCTAATAAAACGGAATTTAAAGCTATTTCTTCTTTACCGTCCCCGAAGTAAATACTCTTCAACGTTTTGTCTTCCACATTCAACTTCTGTATTAACTTAAAATTTGCTTGGCAGTAAACTAATCGTTGGTTTCTTTCAATATGAAATTAGACATGACGAAACAATAGGAGTTGGATAATACATGCTGATATATATTTCCGTAATCGAAACATATAAATCTATAAAATACGCAAATATATGAAATAATGAACCGCATGCAGTGATTTTTCCCTTATTTTGTTCTTAATAAAAATAATTATTGGAAGATAATCAACGAAGTCCTTAATATAATAGAAAAAATTCAAGAAATTACTTAGCGAATAAATGTCAAATGATATTTCTTTAGAGGTATAGAGCTGATTGAAATTCATATTTATAGCAAAATTTATTCCAAAAATTGCAATTGTAAATGCTACATATCATTGCTGTGCTAAGCATTTAGAGTTATAATTCCAATACTCGGAAAACCGCAAGAGTTTTCATTTTAACCATGACCTCTCCAATGATTTTCATACACTTCTCCAAAGTCAACCTGGAAATTATCCATAAATGATAACATTTTACAAACATCAGCAGTGTAAAACAAGCGCGTTTTCATGGAATATGTCACTTCTCCAACGCTTTTTAATTACAGGTGAAGATATCTCTTGATTTCTGTTGCGCCAAAATTCGCTGATCATTAATTTAGAGATTACTTGCATATTAGTCCCCAATGTCACTTAAAATTTATTTATCTCCCTATAACTGAAAGGTGATGCATGAAATGTTAAAATTAATGCAAGATAAATGTAAATGTTGCCATAAGAAAATATCAGTATTGTCCTCCAGAGAATTTTATTGTCTGTATTATTCCATTTATGATCAAATGCTCTGAAATCAATAAAGATTGGATAATTTAAACTCTCTAATAATCGGTATGATAAATTATACCAATTATATTTTTCAGAATTTTTTTTTGCTTTAATTTTGATTTCTAAACAATTAAACATACCTGCCTAAAGAGGCTTCTATCGACTTGCGGAAGGGGTAATGATAATGCCAACATATTATTAATTTTTGGGCTATTGACGAAGAGAATTAGGAATAGGCAATGAGGATATGAGAAAACAATTGCACATGTATGTAGAAATACTAAACTAAAAATTTAAAAATAAAATATTCAATCTGTACTCAAATACATAAATTCATTAATTTGCGGAGAGTTGTTACAGGCAATTCCGGAAAACTGAATTTAAATTATTGGTAATTTGCGATATGTAATCAAGTTAACAAAGGAAGTAAAAATTTATATATTACCTGCCCGGAAAGTGGGAGACCTGGGTTCGAGTCCCAGTCATATCGCTATTTTTCACACTTGACATTTCTTTTGAATCAGCCGCACAACTTCATCCTGCAAGTTCATATATCCTTAATCTTAATAACAATTTATCATCTTTCCTTCCGGGATTGCAATGAGTTTCAGATATTATATGAATTGTTTAAAAATTGAGAATGAATGGTTTCCAAAAACAGATTTTTGAAGAGACGTGTTAAGAATATCGACCTTTTATTCAATTCCGAATGATAAAACCCTTGTAATTAAAGCAGTAGATTATCAATTAGTTTTTAATAAACATTTCTTTAAACAATAGAATTCACCCAAACTATTCCTAAACTCTTAATCTATTGTCATAACTTGAACGACAACGCCAGGACGAATGCAGACACTCCACCAAACTACTTGCGCATTGAAAATGTTCTATCGGAAAATCTCTTACATGTATGAACACATTTTATCGTGCTACCCAGTCAAGGAATCTTGCCTATCCAAAGCCTTGCCTAATACCCAATTTCCTCCTGCCTCTCGATTCCTTAACCGTTTCAGCTTCGAGCGTGATCATTAAATATCTACAATTGGCCGTGCGACTAAATGAAGTGCAATGTTTCTTTCGCAAAAATGCAGCGAGTAAAGGGAGCGTTTTTCTGTGACCTCAGCGGTCGAACGAGATAATTTCGCAAGCGGGGAAGTGGCATTAAGCTCCAATATTCATCTTTCTCCCTCTTTCCGACCGAATGGGTTCGATTTATTCACGCGCGAGTGACTCTTAGCGGATTTATTGGGTCGTTTGGAGGAAACTCTCATTTCGCGCCGGAGAGGTCAAATCAATAAATATCAGATCAAGCCAAATCGCCCATTGGATATAGTTATCTTATTCGAGATAAATGATACATCGCGGAGGTCTGGTTGCGAGATAGCGCTAGCAATAAACTCCACCGGTCGCGCAAATGTGGATGAGCGTAACAACGTCATCGGTCATTAATCAAGAATCGAGATGTTTTCATCCAAAGGTGCGAATAATGGCCAAAGGGTTATGATTAGTTATATTTTAAGAAAAAAACCGTCTCACATTTCTGCGATATTTCATCACGAGCAAGAGTTAACGAGGAAACGAACGACAATTCATAATATTAAACCTCCGCCATTAAAGTCGAATATTTCACACTAAGAGACATATTTTATTTCTATAGCTCTAGATGTAGTGTTAATAACCGTCTCTGGGATAGAAAAGCTATTTTTAAAGACCGTGATTTGTATTGGACGATTCGCGTTGTTTTCGCGCCGAGAGATTAATTTTTCCCTACCGACTACGTCTTAATACTTCCATTGCAAATGAGCAGAGCTTCTACCTCCCTATGTCAATGCCATTTTAATTATTTGCACGTGGATTATATTGCATTCTGGTCTATCCTCTGCCTTTAAGGGAAGGCTCTGATAATACGAAAAAGGACTCATATTTTGAGGAGACATATCGGTTACCGAATCCATTGGGACATTCAGTGGTAATGAAACGATACCAAAATGTTTGCCGATTTTTGCCAATTTCGCTGAATTCCCGATACTTCTCTAAGCTTTAGATTCCTAAACAATTCCCGATTTCGAATCCTGAAATTATTAAAATTCATTATTTTTAAGGAAAGGTAAATTGTTAAGCACGAAAGAGTAATGCGGCTGAAACCCAAGGAATAACATGTGTGAAAAATAGCTACATGACTGGGACTCCAGCCCAGGTGGTTTTGGATGAGAAATCTTAATTAAACAAGTATATTTATCACTGAATTGTAAAAAATAATCTGAATTAGAGCAGGAAATGAATTTTATTAAATCACTTTGGTAACAGTTTAAACGACAAAGAGAAAATTTCCTATCTCAAGTCGCCTGAAAGCTATGTTATTCATACTTGAGTGCTAAAATTCTATAATTGTAATGTAAGAATATTCTCTACAATCCACAGCCGACTATTTTATTAGGTCAATCTGTTAATTAAATAGTTATTAATCTATTAATTAACCTCCTAATTGTGGTAAAAATAAATTAATAATAACTAAATAAACATTCACTTTCAACGGAAAAGGTGCCAACTCGGTTCTCTTATCTCATGAGGATGGGAACGTAGCGGCCGAAATACGTATTGAGAATAATAACCTGCAATGCTCAGCTACGGAGAACCATAACCCCCGCTGGCTAGAATTTCCTAAAGTTTGATCTGCTCCCAAACTACGGCATACTTTCCACAACCCTAGTGGAAGAGGAACCGATAGATATTTCCATTCCAACTTCCACTTCCAGGAATAAGTAAAACTGATTCACATTAAATAAAATATTTAGGCGTTGCTAAGATCAATAGACTTTAGATTTACTGAAGGTTAAAATTAGGGATTATTTATTTATATATCATATGTGCCAGAAATTAAAGATTGAGTTTTATACAAAAAACTACAAAGAATCAATTTGCAATCGAAAATAAGGTTAAAAGTTTTCCGATTCCGAAAAAGGTTCCTTTATTCCCGATTCCCGATGCAGTTGTCTCATTTAACCAGTCAATGCTAGGTTAGTCCTCAGAAATAGGGTGAATGTAAATTAAAAACTTATTTATCTTGGGAAATTAGAAGTATTGCTTAAGTTAACCTATGAATTGTATTATCAGAGAGTCAAGTAAAGGAATAAGTATACCGGTGGCAAATGAATCCATCGTGCATATTTCACATCTTAAAATCAGGAAATAGATAGAAAATATTCTATGAAATTGGAATAAGATGTAAATGTAAACGCAACGGATTTTAGTTTCTTTTACCGGATGCAAAATTATAACGGTAAAACTTTGAAATTACTTTTAACATCAAATAAAATAAATTTGCCTTAATGCTTACATAAGAAATTTTAGTAGATACTGAATATTCTTGCAACGTTGATTCCGCAGTCAAGACCTGTCTTTTAAACCGAAACGCCCTTTCATTATTACATCGTATTATTTAATTATAGTAAGAGTAGCATACTTACATTGAAAACGTACATTTGAGAATCTATAGTCGTAGAAAACAACCGTTTCCGGTATTTAGTCATACCGAAATTTCCTAAATATTAACCCTATAAATAATCATTTTCATCAAGTTCTTTCCCGGAAGGACTTCAGATTGAACACATCTACGACAAAGATATTAATACGCGCTTACAGAAACACACAAGAAGTCGCTTCGCCCTTTACACAGCTTCTGACCATCTTTGATGGGACTACTCAAACATTTCTCCCCCCACTTTCAACTTTCCTGCCGCACGGAAGTAGACCTCGTAACGGAAATCCCTCTGAATTCACCCTCATCACCACATGTAAATGTAAATTACAAGGTATGATCTACCGCCGTACGGAAGTTTAAGGGAAATTATAGCTGAGGATAGATCACGGAGCTAGGAGTGAATTTCCTAGAAAAGGGATTTCCTCGAGAGATGAACACGCAAACCCTCTCTATGGCTGAGAAAGAGATAAAATCCATCCCCTGAAATTCTCGATGCCATCATTTCTTCCGCGACCATAAAGACAGAGCTCCGTTAAGTGGGTAGTTAAATTCTTTAAACGGCCAAAAAGAAGTTGAATACTGGAACGCGGCAGGATGGGGCAGTTTTGGATGCTATCTTTTATTGATATTTTGTATTTTTTCCTGCTCGGAGGGTAACAGCGGGAGTCCCCTAAAGAGACGTGCTGAGAGGTACAGTAATACAGAAAGAGGAGAAGAAAAGTCTGATGTGAAGGGATTTTAAAATATGGAGGAAAGGCGACGAGGTTCTAAAAATTACAGGAAGGAAATTTAAGAAACTACACAGTAAATATGGTATCGCATTTCTTTGGAGTAGGAACGATGATTTGCATTCAAAAATTCATTCCAAATATTTCAATTTTAAATGTGGAATATTTCTACTTTGTTAAGGTTTTATACTTATTAGCTCAATACTTGGATATACTTTTAGTTATTTTCTCATCAGAGGCTTACGGAGTGTTTTTAAACCTCTAGTCCATTAACAGCCGTGTTCCAACATTCTTTTCTTTTATTTCCTCATGTCAATGGCCTTCCGATATTCACTTCTTGAGACCTAGACAGGAAAATTTTCCCTTAACTTTTACATCAAACTTTTATGAGGATTTTGATCTGATCGTTTAATCGTTAAATCGTGATCATTAAATGCATGTGTTCTCCAAATTTAATTAGTAAGAAGAGAAAAATTTCAGTAATAACAAGCCCTCATTAGCCTCTCAAAGTGTAGTCAAGGAAGAAGTACAATCAGAACATCAGGAATATAAGGAGAGAGGATACCAGAGGAAATATACTGAGATAAAAATGTTTAACATTAAATGTCAGAATTACAGTCATAAAGTTCTTAAAAAGTTGTTCTCGAAACACCGGATAAGGCCCCTTCCCCTTAACTTGTTCCGTAGGAGGACTGCTATCAATTAACGAAACAAATAGTGCAAAAATAAATAGAGCGAAGTAACAGAGTAGCGAAGAAAGAAAAGGGTAAAATATTTTGGGAACAGGATACACAGTTTTCTAGACTTGTTTGGAATATTTTATGTCCTCTATGGAGTACTTCTTTATAGCATGAATTGGCGTTCCGAAGCAAAGAAATGGTTTAGCAGGCACTATCGACAGGAAAAGAGATATTGTTAAATGGCTAGTCATACAAATTTTTAGAACCCACATCTAATGTTAGCCGCAAAGCTAGTTTTGGCCTTACTCGACAACCTTACTGTTAGCTCAGTTCAAGTGAAAACAAAAATGATTCCGTCCACAGTTTTAAGTCATATGTTGATTTCATCGAACTAAATAGTTTTTCTTTAAGTTTAACTATTTTTTCTTATCTTTAAACTATTTTTTAACAAAAAACTTTTCAGGAGGCAGCTTTCGTTTCTTATTGGACTAAACATAAATATCCACAAGATATCGCCGGAATATTTAACCATTTCCTATGTTCTTGGTAACTTTTCCATGCCGTTATAGGTATTTTTTGAGTTTTTTGTAAAAGTTCCTTTCCCTCTTTTTCAGGTTATAAAAATAATTTTCTTTACATTAAAATTTAGCTAACAATAAGTTTTGCAGTTTTTATGCACCCCCTTCTGGTGTGTGTTTTCCTACTGTGAAACTTTTTTCCTAGGCTCTTGACTTAGGTTTTTTATCCACAAATAGTTTCTACCTTTCTACTTTTCTACTGCTCAATCCTTTCTTTTTATTAAAATTTAATGGGTTAGATATAAGTGGGGAGTTGATAGTCCCAATCTCGACCGCAATAAAGGCAATTCTATTATATTTTATTCTACTCGTAGCTTCATTAAAAGCTCAGAAGAGCACAAAAACACCAAGCATAGAAATTAAAAACAAAATATTTCGCCTAACAAAAATCTCATTGCGCGACTAAACATATCGGAAAATAGAACGTACCATTAGGAGCATATGGTTCTCTCGCATATTACGCGGCACAATAAGAGCCTACATACGGCATTCCAATGCGACGCGGCACATCCATTAGGGAAAAATGATATGAGGCTATGAACAACATTCCCATTCCTCCTACCGATGTCTACCGTCTCGAATTACACATGGATCTTCTCACTGTAAAATACTATCATCAGCTTATATGTGCCGCGCAATGGGAGAAATCTATGATTATCTGCGGCCAGATATTCCTTCACATCCTCTCCTTTACGATCACACTAATCCCTTACTCTTTCACGGATACACCGACTTGGTACCACGTGATTCGTTTTACTGCTGTCCGACGCATTAGTGTCCTCTGAGGAAAAGAGAGACGCGCCTTCGTGGACGCAAATCATTCCGTGATTTACTGCCGCCTCCAGAAAAGAGAGACCAGGAGCCCGATAAATGAAACGAGTACTTAAACTTGATATTTAACTGCCTCCAGTTTCATTAAATTCCCCCTCCTCAGGCCGGAGAGCGGATTCTGTTTTCGACCAAATCAAAGTAAAAATCGCATCCGGGAGTGGGCGCCGATAAAGGCGGCAATCCTCAAAGGACATCCGGTAGCCATGTCCAATAGGATAGCGAAGTGACTCGACTTACGCAACGTCTTTTTACGATCTTCCAAAAATTCCTGCGTACGAACTCATTTAGGATGATTCCGGAACGCGTTCTGGTTCCCGAGACTGATCCCGTAAGACTACGTACGATTTTTATAAGTTCTGCAATAAAATATAGATTCTTAGCGGATTCGGGAGAAGAGTATGAAACAATCCAGTTAGAACAGCTAATCGTATTTGCACGGACGGACGGTATTTACTTCCCTTCCGGATTTCCGATGAGATCAGGGCTCTTCTTAGGTACGAAGTCAAAATCTTTAAATATGATATAATACTAAAAGTAAACATGGGCTAAATGGAAGAGGAGTCTCAATTTCGCCCAAAATAGTAGTAGTAGTAGTAGTAGTAGAAGTTTATTTAGAAAATTATTCTAATAATTACAATTTTTATAAAGAAAATTCAATAAGACAACAATATTATAAATTCACAGATATAGCAAACAATGATAAAAGATGTAAGAAATTTACACATCCATATACATTATCCTTATTTCTTTTACAATTATTGAAAAATGTAATGTGACAACAAAATTAAAAACATTACAGATAAACCAAACAATGAAAAAAATAAAAAATATTAAGAGAAATTAAAAAAGAAAAAAATAAATAAATTACAAAAGAATAAAGACGTTATTTATTTATTTACTGGGAATATTTAAGTTTATCAGCATGCCCTACGTACCCATTAAATTATTTCAGCTTATAAGTGAAGTTGATTTTAATTTAATTTTGCATATTTATTTCGGTACATATTTATTCACCCGAATTAGTAAAGAAAGAAGACCGTTTCAGTCATCTGGCGAAAAGCATTTTCCTCAAAATTTCGTAATTTAAACTACTTTGCTGATCTTTCCTTGGATCGTTAATGGAGTACCAACTCTGTATTCATCTCACTGTTTGAATTTACTTACTATTTACTTCATATTCTTGCCCTTTTCTAGGATGTCCAAAATGCTATTAAACGGAAATCATAATATCAAATCTTTTATTAAAATCACAGATCATTGACCAAAATTTATTTATTTCTCTTGTGAATTTCCAAACTTTGTGGGGTCGTCCAAGAATTGGATTCTCATTAGATTCGTATAAATACGGTACATTAGGACCACATGTGGTAAGAAAGAGACAAGACTTAGTATTTACTGGGCTATGAATGAACAGGGATTACAGGAGAATCTGCCCTTCCTGTCCAAAGGGCATGCTTCTAGTTGGTAAGGACGCTTGAGCGGATGTGGGATGACAAAAATTATATCTGATGAGATTTCACGACATGTAGTCATAAGAGAAGAGGAGGATCAAGTAAAAGCTGGTTGTATGAGATGAATGTGATGAGGAAGGTAAGAGACGAACGTGCCTAATTAGTAAATGGGGGTATAATATTATTATTGGACTCTTTAATGGAGAGGTTAGGCCCGAGCGGCCTCTCTTCCACCTAACCTCGTATCTTATTGTGCATTGGTATTTACTATAAAAAAGAATAAGAAAATTTTTAATACATAAAAAAAGAAAGACGGAAATATGTTTGTATGAGACTGACGCTAAAGAGTTATCCAACATTAGGAAAGTGTTAACATGTGTATATAGTACTGTGAAAGTTAAATTAGGAGGCACTCTGGTATTAGACGAGGTAAATGTAAATACATGTCCAGTAAACGAATAGCGTTATCAAGTTAATTCGATAATGACAATGGAATCTAAATCATCAACTAAAAATACAGAAGTCCTTCGATGGGTTTAGGTGATTATACTAGTGTATTTTTTTCGATTTCAAAAAATTTAGAATCGAATATAACAGTATATTCATCAGAAGACTCCATGGACACTGAAGTCTCTAAACTAAAATCTATCGTACTAAATAGGAAAGAATAAGAAGCAATACACTTTAAACGAAAAATAAGGTTAAAACAACAGCATCATCCCTTCAATCTGAAATTTCGCATTATGATAAAAGAAACCCCTTATTAAGTCGTTCTTCCTGATCGCGGTCAGTAGGGTAAAAGATGAAGTAACGAGTCACACACGGATCCTATTTTTGCGGCGTGACTAAGAACAGCGATCAGTTCAAGTGTAACATTCCTATCTAATACTTCAAATTAATGAACCGCGTCTTACACGAGAAGCCAACGACTGGGAGAACTCCGTTTTAAATTAATTAACCTGATTACGTCCGACCGGCGATTTTTCTCTCGGATTATTATGCGCAGCCGTCAAAAGGTTCTGCATCGCAAAAATTATTAATAGTCCCATCGATGAATGCAGGCTCGGGATCGGCAATTGAATCGCCGTGAAAAATCGCCCGCATGACTTCCAGCCCTCATATTCCTTACGTATTCTAATTGCCGACGCAACGCACCAAGGATACCAATTTGCCTACTTCGGAGGATAGCCGCAGCGAGTTACATTAGCATAACTCGGTCGTTCTCCATCCCTCGGGGCCCAATGGCGCGAAACTACACCTATTCCACACCCTTTCCCGACTTCCCTTCTCCACAGCTCTCTGACAACGACAAAGAATTACTTGGCGTTTTGCTTCGGCCAACCAACGGTACGGTCTAGAAGGTTAGTAACCTTCGCTTTGAAATTGTGTGCATCGATCATCGACGGGAAGAAGTATGGGTGGGTTAGAGCGAAAGACAAGTTGTAGCAGATAGAGAATGGAGAGACGGGAGAGATTTTTGCGGAGTATGGATCTGCGGGAAAAAACGGCCTCTTTTGATGGATCGGCGGCTTAGCGTATCGATGCAGCGCGTCAATGGAAGGTCGGCAGTTTTCCGCGACCGCGGGTCTGTTGGGTACCCCTGGAACGTGCGGCGATAGCACGACTATCTGCGCTTAATCTCCGCCTATCACTGCTATCTTTCGAGGGGCTGAGCATGAGGAGCCGAGGGAGAGTGGTACACATCTATTGAACTCTGTTTTCCCTGTGTAAATAAGCCACTTTGGCCTTTCTTTTCATTTTTCCCGCTCGCGAGTTGGTCTGTTAGCGTCGATCGGCCCAGATAGGGGAGAGAAAAAGGTAAAACGCTTCGTGACGAGGCGATCGGATGCTGTGAACCGATTAACGTGAATTAGGAGTTGGCATTTGAGGTGCGGTGCCATTGACAAGTTTCGAATCACGTTCGGACTTTCATCATACGAATCTCGGAAGATGGAAATGTTCTAGTGGATGTAGCAGTACATTTTCCGATCATAGAGGCGATTACTTATCGTCTCTTGAGCTATGTTTCAGTAGGATTAAAAGTAATATAGCGATTAAAGTGAAAGTAACTGTTTTGAGCATTTTTAAGATAAATGAGTCACCTTTCAATACAGAATTAAATTAAACTAGTGTCTTTATGGTACGAAGTTGAATACAAATTTTCTTCTCGACGTCTTTGTTAACGTATTCTTTATGAGGGATAATGGTTATTTTAAAGGAGACAAGTTAAAGCAAATTAGAAGGGTCAACAAAAGGATAACAAAAATATAAGTACCGCAAAAGAGAAAATGATTTTCAGTAGGAAAAAACCCACATCCACCCTATTACGATAGCAAAATGTGTAGAAAGAAATATTATAAAAGCTTAAAATTGAATAAAAATATATACTGAGCATATTTATCAAAATTAGCCCAATAAGGTGAGTAACAGAGAGTAATAGCCAGTATTATCCTTCATTATTTTCAAAATAAAATGCATTTGAATCGGTACAGTCTTAATTCAATCATTTCAAGGTCTTTCTAAAAACACGATAAAAATACCTTCATAATTTTGAACAATGACGCTGTTAATTTCTTAACGAATAGACGGACCTCTATGACGAGGCTTATAATTATAAAATTTACCCTTAGACCTCACGGAGCATAACTATGAAGCAATTTGTGTCAGAATTTCTTGAAAATAAACACGGAAGATTAAAAATAAGAAATATTAAAGAAGAACGCAAACTACATAATGGGTTATTCTAGATTTCGAAGATACGTATACCATGACCATGAACTATTCCATCATTAGTTTAAAGAATTACGATAGAAATTAATTTATTTCATAATATTTTCTTCTTACTAAGCGTGTCTTAAACGATACATGAATGCTGGTGACTGTTGTTTCTAATTTATCTCGTTATAATGCATCAACGATAGATATTGTGTTACTAAAGTGAGAAATTAATAAAATCAACGGTTCAATACAACGCACTAAATAGATACGGTGTAGAACAATCATTCTCGACAGGTAGTTGAAGTCCGCGAACGTCTTGGGTCTTTGGGTTGATTTTAGAGCCAAAAAATCGACTTTCAGAGAACAATTTGTTCCCATATCACTTCATCCACCGTCATGGATACACTCTTCTTTTTTGATCGAGTGATAATAACTTTGTAAAGGATCATCTTTGCATCACATTGTGTTTATATATACATTATGGATGAGGATAGCTACAATACAAGAATCATGAAAACAGTTCGCTTGCAACAGGGCTATGAGGTGTATACAAAGGCGGTCGTTGCTATTTGTGACCGATTGTCAGAATGCTAAACTTTCTTTTCAGCCGTTAACGCCCATTTTTAAATTTTCAGTTTTATGATCGCTTTCTTGCATCATTACCCGAAGATAATCTTCATGGTAAAGTTACAGATAATGAAAAAACATATCCCGAAAATTTCCTAATAGTGACCGTGAAGTTTCTCCAATGAGAATACCATTTTACAGATATTCCAGATTTTAATGGAGCTGTTTTCCCAACTCTCTGCAAAAATATTTACTCATAGGGAAATATTCTGATTCCCCTCTAACCCCAGAGCAATATATCCGTCGGCTATTCAGAGATACATCTTCGCGGAGGTCGCAAGACGGGAATTCCACGAGAAAATTATCGCGATTGATAAAAACGGCGAGATAAAACGGGGCCAAAAATCTCCTCCCGTTGAGATCCGGCGGTGGCACTCCTCTTAGCCTTCCCAAGCGGTGGCGGACGCCTAATTTGATTCGGCCATGATATACTGAGCGCTATGAGGTGGAGAAACTGAGTGATAAATGGTTGACAATCGAATTAAAAAAATTCTTAGGAGATCCGAGATGTAATTCATGGTCGCGGAGGGGGGCTTAGAGCCGCGGTGGCACCTGGAAATAAAAAAAGCACATGCAGTTTTTTCTCCGCTTAAGGTGGATGCATAAGGCCGAAGAGAGCGACAATCAGAGAGAATAAAAGGATAATTTTGATCTCTGGCGATAAAAGAGCCCTCTCCCATGCGGCGGAGAAGCGTATCCTGGAACACGGTCCGACAGAGTGATTTATTAATTATTGCCGCAATAAATGAACGAAAACGCCGGGCCGTGTAATTTTTACGGAAATCCATGCTCGCATAAAAGAGGTGATTTGGTGGAATTTCGTATCGTGATATTCAACAACTGTCCGGTCGCTTTTATTGTCTCCTAACTAACGTAATTTTAGTATCTGAGAATGTTTTCCCCTAATAAATCTGGTGCGTTATTGCGAGCGACTATGAAAACATCAACGATCTCTCCCAATAAAGGGAATTTTCACATTGAAACGTCAAGCTTTTTATCACGATCGTTTGGGATATCTTATGAACAAATACACAATATCACTCAGTTATAACAACCTTTTCAAATACGAAGAACATGGATGTCCTTTCATCCGCTCCTCCACTCAAAATTACCATAAAACCTTGATCATTACGATATTCCGTAAAACTTCCTTAACGAATGTCTTGAGTGCATTTTCCGCATTATATCACGTGAATATCCATTTAATGCAACCACGTGCTATGAATTACAACTAATAGATGCAAAAATCACCATTAAGTCGAGGATCATCAGAGCCTTTAAGTCAAGTTAAAGATATCGTTAGATGGATATTCAGAATGTCTTAGAACGCAAGTATTCCTCTTACGAGAAACGTCTCGGAAAAATGTCTTGCCGTGATCAAATCGTTATACCTACGAACTTATATTAAACGATACAACGTCGTGAAATATTTACCACTCATAGATAATAGACCTTTTTGTAAGTTTTTTCAATAAATATGTCAAATTAATTAATGACGCAAAGGAATCATTCTACATAGAACACAAAAAATTACTACTGTCTTGTCTAAAAAAGAGAAAGGATTATATTTTGAACTACTAAGCTATGTAATACACAATGTAGTAAATATTATAAAACCAAATATATAGGTCTAATGAGTTCAGGCTTAACTTTGTTGTAGTGAGATACCCAAAATACAATATACTTTATAAAATAATAACATCTTTTATTCCTCCCTTTGGTTTCTTCTTGGTGTTCCAATTTATCCTGAAGTTTCTCCTTTCACCTTCCTTGCTTTGAACTTCTTTATTTGTTAACTTTCTCTCCCCTTTAGGGTATGTATTTTGTGTTTTGGCGTCTTCCAAACTTGATGATGTTAATTTAATTAATGGTTAAGCAAAGCTTTCATTGTGGATTTTTCCATCATCGCATATATTTTTCGACATTAAACTTCTCAATTTACGTTAATTTATTGTTAAAATGAGAATTTTATGCGTCTGATGTTATACTAAATTGAAAAATGTTACACGGTATATTACGGATATGTAATGTATTTCTAGAACGAGCTGACGAAATATTACACCTCATAACACAGAATGAATAAAATTTAAAATAAATAATTAATCAAACATACTATATAGGCAATAAAAGACAATGTCATCCGCCATTCGTTAAAATTATGTTCTACAGATTTTTGTTGATCTCTATATTTTATTTGTTTCATCGGAGCAACTGACGACTTTCTTGCAAACTTAAAGTTCGATGCTCCTTTATTTCGAAAAAAGCTCTACTCTGAAGCACGAGTAGAGGCGAACCGCATCTACATTATCTCAAATTCATCCATTTCCTTAATGAGCAGTGAAATCGTCTAACATGGCAGTTTAATGGTCATTCCGTATCGCACGACTTATTGTTAGATAACCGAAGAGGGCGCGAACTCCATAAAAGGAAAGGTCGTATCACGCTCTCGCGCCAGCACAAGGATAAAAAGCGACTGAACCTGACCCCGAAAAGCGAAGGGAACGAATCCGGAATGTGCGCCACGCAGATTGAAAGAGATTAGAGCGACAGAGTGGTCTCAATATACAAGTCCGTCTAAAAGTTTTGTTGCGAACAAATTTTTCTCGAATGGAACCCGGTGGACAATATTTTTTTCAATAGTTCTCTCCGCCCATTTCGTATCCATTACAAAGTAAGAAAGTCTTTGAATATATAAATTCTATCATATAAGGCTGGGATTCGTGGAACGACATTATAAAAAAATTAAAATAATCTGAATATATTTCCCCCCTTAAGACTATTGTCTGTAAAAAAAGGTCGAGTCCATCGAGTTTCAGAAATTATAGTTTCAAGTACAGTCCACCAATCTTAACAAAATAAATCGCATACGATAGAACATTCACACAAACAATGTACACACAGACATTCGTGAGTGCTTAGATATTGCACTCGCCGTGCCTGTACTATTACTGTATTTTGTTTGAAAAAAGTGCCTGTTTCTGGCCCTTGAAAATCTGTGACCCAAATCAGTTAATTTCGTTGTATTGTTGTACTTGCAATTAGGATATCTGTAGGCCAAGAATGTTGATTACATTTTACAGCTAAAATATTGTTTACACTCCGGAATTTGCACTAGCATTGGACAATTTTGTAAACGTCCGCCAACTTCGTAAGAAAAAATTCGATTGAAAGTAGTACCGTTGTGACCGCAAGGATAACAGGAACACGAATGTGTATAGAAGAATTACTGAAACATACCAGAAGTAACATTGTTGATGATAATTTATCTCGTAGCTATAATTTCTGAAACTGGATGGACTCGACTTTTTTACAGACAATAGGGATCCAACCGAATCCGAATCGAAAACCGGAACCGAAAATAACCGTTATTTATGCCTATGGGAAAACCGAAAAAAGATAAAGCTCTTGAAAGCTCACCGAAACCGAAAACCGTAATGTATTCCGTTACGACTTGCAACTAATTATTGCTACATTTTATTCTAAAATTCAGTGTGCGTAAAAAAGCAAGAAGTAATATGCTCGTAACAAAATTTCAGAAGGATATAATAATATATAAGGAAGGATAATGGTCAGAGAGAAGAAGAAAACTATTCGTATCCGTTTGTCCTAAAGCTATTGCGATATCTAAATTCCCGAATAAAACTATTGAATCGTAATGCTTTTATGGTGGCTAACATGAATGAGTAAATAAAATGTGAATATTTTCTTGTATGTTACAAGACAATCTCCGAACTAAGTAGAACTAAGTAAACGATAAGAAGCAGAGAGCTGCTGGATAGTCATAGGGCTGCCCGTCAAGGTTTGGTGAAAATGGTCCCGGGTTCGATCCCTGGTGGGGGCTCACATGTGCAGAATTACCTTTCTCTACGAATCAATATGAAAAATATCAGGGTAAAGGATATATTAAGAGGGACTTTTATCACAACAAGACAGCATTGAAAAACATTATAATCTGTAAATTAAGTTTATTTTTAACTTGAGTACTTTATCCTCTTTTTTAAGAATAAATATTCTTTGTAAACAAGCAATTCAGGGAGAATTTAATCACTTTAATGATTCAGATATGAATACACAATTCCAAATTATCTTACATAACTTTGGGAAACAGCATTATATACGGAGAAATTCGAATCTAAATTAAGATTTACTAATGATTTCCTCCTTATTCCCTTTTAACTTTAATCTCACCAAATATGTCTTGGAGGTCAATCCCACATTCTAAATCAACCAAAACATTGAGTACTACAGTAGTAGTTATAGCAGAAAGTTCGGTCCATCCGTTGGTTTATCCATCTGTACGTATGATGTTCTCTCTTTTCTTTCTATTACGAAGTTCTTTGAGTCGTCCACGGCCTAATCATATGGCCTCTTCCATCTGATTTTCTAGCTTAAGTCATTCCGGGAAGCATGAAATACTATGGGAAACAGTCGGACTCTTCGAGAAAAAAACTGGAAAGAATCTGGCTAGTAACGTACGGTTGGGCTCAGGTCACCCCTTAACCTCGAATGCGAAACGTGCCTTCGAAAACAGACGAAGAAAGGAAACAAAAGGAGAAAATCTCATCTTGCGTCGGTTGTTGATCCTGGACGGGGTCATCCCGGAATCCTGTGCCATTCCATCTGCTGACCTCTCGACGCAGAGTCCGTGCGGACCACAGGGCGTGATCCAAGGAAGAGCCTTTTGTGCAGCGTGGGCAGGGGATGATTGATCGGGGTAGAGGAAGGAGAGGTGCTGTTGAATCGCTCCTTCAAAGCGGTTATATGGGTGTTGGCGAGCGGTCTGGACGGGGAAACTCAAAGGGGGCAATTAAAGGCACGCCCTCCGCAAAGGTTATTGCCCACGTCTCCTCCAACTCCCACGCAAAAAGGGTGAAATGGCTTCCGATATTATGGAGCATTTTTTATGGTCCGTCGAAGACAGCATGGCCTCAGCAGAGGCGACGTTGAGACTAAGATATACATAAGAAATATCCATCGGTAGCACTGCCTCATCATTCCATCCCCGTGATTCATCAATAACCAGAGGAATTCAAATTTCATGAATGAGATATTGTCTAAGAGCTGAAATGGATGGGGAGATGCTAGAAGGCACGTATAAAATTACTTTTAGTTGGATTCCCGATTCATTTAAGTTTAAGTTGACTCATGTTCGTAAATTTGCCTTTGCGGGATCCATTACCGTTCGTTCTTCTTTCTAGTGAAATAGTTTAAATATGAACAATAAAACTTATGTGTAAGATAAAATCGGTGACTGCAGACAGCCATTTCGTTTCATTAGTTTGTTTTCTTTTCTATCTGTTGCATTCCTATCAGATTAAAAACTTAGGCGAGAATTCGAGAAGAGGCTACAGAGTGAGTATTTAGCTGGAGAAGAAAAAATGAAAGGAAAAGTGGGAATTAAACGTCGCTTTGTTTTTACTTCTGGAGGACACATGCCTGGTTGTCCTTGTCTCCGTTTGATATTTTCTCTGATCATTGTTCAGAAAAATTAATTGTTTCCAGTGCTACACCATATCACAGTTAAAGGAGTTAGATCTTGTTCTAAAATAAAAGATTTTATCAAAGGTAGAGCTTAATAAATTATATGTGAGAAGGATGGAATTCATGTTCTAGTAAAGAATAAATGGGATAGAATGAAATAATAGAACAGACTAACTGTCTACATTGTGTATTATAAATCCCTTGTACAGACAGTATTACTGTTCTTTAAGTATAACTTACTAAATAATATTTCAACCTAAAATTATATTTTAGGTTGAACATCTCACGGAGACACAAAAAGCGAAACTGGTTTGAAAAACGCAGGGTTTTTCTGAAAACAAGAAAGACAAAAGAAAAATCAATGCCTGATATTATAGGTGCTTTGGAGATAAAGGAGAATTAGGAAAAATTTGGAGTGCATAGAACAGGTAGCATGGAGTTCAAGTTGTCGCTAAAAGAAGGAAAAATTCGCTAGATCTAGCAATTCTATCGCTAAAGTGGCATCTATGTTCCCAGTGCCACGACTAGGAACCAAAACGTAGGACTAAATAATAAAATGATGAAAAAATTTGAAGAGTTGATACGCATATTGCTCTTATCCATGCAGTGAGGAAGACGAAGACACTCTTTCCTCAGTCGTCCTATGCCGTACTGTATGTTACTCCACACCTATTGTGCGAGGCCAATACCTCTTGCGTACCTCCTCTCGCCCCATCATTCATGTCTTTCCGCGCCGATCCCTTCCTAGGATTCTCCCGCCTTTCTCCAGCGCCCGCCGCCATTATTGGCCCTCTCCTTGACATCGGATGAAATATCCCCGCTTATTTTCAGTGGCGATTTCGGACTCGCCGCCGTTACAATCGATAAATCCTATCTCGCCCCCGTTTTCGACCCGTAATTATTCGTCCGGTCGAGAAGGAAAATATCGCAGCGAATGCAGTGCCGCCGTTTTATTCCATCCTTATTTACTGCCGATGCGCGCATTATTGAGTTGAATTATTGGTTTTTTAAATGTTATTTACGGAAAGAATCGCTTCTCCGTCTTTCGTGTGATTTGTTTGTCTGCGCGGGCACTGTGGGGAGAAAGCCACGTAAGGTTCGCTACTCCCGCGTGTGCAATTAGTGATAATTATACCGAATGGTCGGGCAGCCCCTAAATCATTGCCTATCGCGGGTAAATGTACAATCGGGAAACTATAATTATTCTATGATTGAATAAAAGGTCTAAATCTTTGTATCTAATTCTACCCTGATGGTGGTAGCGGCAATTACGCTTTCCCAATTATTAAAAATGTACATATAAAAGGCACCAATCCTAGCACATAGTGGCGGTAAATAAAAACAGTTTCATTTGATAATAAAATAATTTATTAAACTTTCTTCGTGCTGAAATATTGTGAAGATAGCTGATGGTGAATCAGAAACGATAGGGTTGGTAAAGAGATAAGACAGGGCTGTCCTTTAACTCCAATACATTCTAATACTCATGCAGAAGAAGTGGAAAAAACTTTGAAAGTAGTAGAGAAAGAGACAAAAGACAGTGCTGAAATAATTCAATCCGTACGATAGGCGGATGAAAATGCTGCTATCTTACAACCTGAGAGGGGCTTCCGCTTGCGAACTTTAGTAAGTTTTAATGTAATGTATTCTGCCCGAAATCCAATTTTGACCTCAATCCCTCCACAATTAGTTGCAAAAACCTTGGAAAGGAAATAAGGCTTATGAGACACGATGAGGAGTGAGGTAGTTTCCTCTTGATTTTTAACCCTATAGAGTATGGAATTAGCGGAAAAAATCCATGTAATTGCGGTGCAATTACCCTATGTATAACTTACTTCGAAGAATTAAATAAGAAGAGATGATGATGAATGGAATTCCTCAGCATTATTCATACCTCAGCTGCTTTCTACTATCGCAACCACGAGCTAGACCGGGACAAAATTAAGTGGAAGATATGTTATTCTCTGTATCATCTTTATAAATGTTTCAGAGGGAATCAAAATGTCTTCATTAAAGTGCACAAATTCCATATATTTTAATATACATTGATGTAACTAATTATTAATCAAAGTAGACCGAAATAACATTGCGAATTGCCTTGGAAGATATTACCTACGAATATATTTCATAAACGAAAATTGAATGATATTTTATTTAAATAAATGTGGTTTAATTTTTTTATCACGATTGACTAATGCGCAGTTTCTTCCATTTTTTAACATGATTACATAAATATAATTTATTCCAGAAATATTTTCCCTTGTCTTATTAAATACTAGCCGAATCACCCGTTGATTCTCAACAGGGTAGTAAAAAATAACTGCGTACCACCATAGGTTGCAAAAACTGATTCACACGTGTAGGAAGGTGGCAAATGCCAGGAAATTCTACTTTCCAAACCATTAAACCAAATTTATTCTTAAATATTTAAATATAGATTAAGCTACTTCAACACAATATTCTCTGTTAAATGAACAACTTCTTCGATTAGTATTATTAAATATTCTGCATATTTGACTTATTAGATTACCGTATCGGCCCGCCTACTCTCTATCTCTCTTTTTCTTCCTTTTTATATTTTTACTCTTTGAAATCCGACGACGTATGTGCTGATGATGTGATTTCACCGCATTGGACAAAACAAATTTGGTGATAGTTTCCACTGCTTCAATCATTAGTAATACAGTTTTTTTAGCTGTGTGTTTCTGAGGTTATTTTTCTCCCCCATTCATTTGCGGGTGTTTTCCAGCATCGTATGCTTTTCCCCGTAAACCTTCAGTAGACGTGTTTCTCCCATAACCCAAATCTTTCTGTTTGTTTGTATGTTATGCTTTTATTCTTCTAGATTTAATTTTATCGTATTCAACTGCTGTTGATATAGCTAAGATTTCATTAGATATCGGCTTCAGAGGCCAGATGCAAAATAACCTCGCCGAAAGAGTAAAATATTAATAATACTATATCGATTTTGAATCATACCCTCATAGTATGATCATTCAAACTGAATACTACTTGTAACATCACCTCTCCCGTTACTGTATTGATAGGTAGCTTAATACTTTAATAGTTTCTCACTTAGATTCTCTTCCGCATTTCCCAGCTGCTTGTCAAGAATATGCATGAGCTTTTACTCGAAATTGCTGCAGAAAATAGAAAATAAAAAGACGCAAATGGACGTAATCGTAACTCGTGCCCGCGGACTATAATTATTTAGCGCGGTATCAGCGAAAAAGATCGTGGTGCTTTGATTACTGTTAGCCTAACTTCATCCAAATACTCCGCTTCTTTATATGCTAATGGAATATTACCTGAAACCGTTTCGAAAGGTATTACTACATGATTAATTTTATGGCGGTTGTGAATCTCGTATAACAAGAAATTCCAAAGAGAAGTTCTTATTTTTATCGGAAACCAATCACAAGGTTAAAAGTTTCAAACATCAATATGTATTTTAATTCACCCCGGAGCGCACCCAGGCAGATGGCTGACTGGTACTGACTGATGCCAGACCCACTGTTATTCTAAGAGCGTCTTTCAGAACCTAATGCTAAAGAGTTTTATCAATTAAAACGTGGAAATCTTACAATTTTTTTTATTTGCAATAATTTCCTATAATGAGAAACAATAATTTCGCGTTACATCTTTAAGTGTAATACCTTTATTTTACTATTGGTTATGATTTCTAAGTTCAGCCCCCTCCAAGCGAAAATTCCGGAAACGCTCCTGATTTTCCTGTGTAATAAAAGCTAGTTTTATACAGAATATATAAACGAGATACAGCCTCCTCAATTTTGAGAAGAACGGATTCTTTCGACCATAGATCTTGAAAATTTGATTCCACGGGTTAGTTCAACAAAGTTGTCAACAAATTCTGTTCACGTATTACTTTATTATTATGTGATTGTGTAATTTAGTCAGTCTTTATATTATTTTAAGATGTTCATAAGAAAGCAGTAAGTTAGACTAATTCCAAAATAATTAATTGAAAAAATTTATTGCATTCAGATGAAATCAATGTATCGAAATACTAATCAAACATGATTATTATCTATTAAGGATTATGAAACAAAAATTGACACAAATAAATAAAGTCCACAAATAAATATTGTATATTAATCAAATAGTGTACTTAGTCCAATTCTGATTCATAATTCTTAATAATTTATGGAGATGGTCCACCAAGATTGTTAACGAAAAATCGCTTTATATGTTTCGTTATGATTATTATCTTTTAATTAACTTTCGGATGCACTAATACTGCAACAAAAAAATATATTTATTTTCACAGCGTAAATTTGCATTTTCAGATACAATCTTTACATATGCCAGAATTTTTCGGCTATCAATCTAAATATGATTTTGCAAGATTCATTGGAAGAATACACAGTCATAGAAAATAGCCTATTGATAAAGATTCAATAAGAAGTTGGACCTCAGAAGACAATTATATTATAAGACTAAGACTATTATATTATATCACCTGAAAGGAAATACTTACCAAATATTTCGAAGAATTGTGACCAAAAATTAGAAAAAATAGAAAAATTACTCAATAGCGTTGGAATTTGTTTAGGAAGGCAATCAAATTGTAACCTAACAGTTGGACCATGATTCAAAAATACTTTTCCGGTCGAGCTGAAACTGCTTCCAAGTTTGGTAATGAATTAGTAATATAAAAGTTGGAGGTAGCGCGTAATAAAACAGGGGCAACAGTTTGGAATTTATGACCCTCTTGCACCTCGATTCCCAAGTGAATCCATTAAAAAAGAAGGAAGAGGTTAGACTCTGGTTCCGCCATCAAAGTAAATGATTACCTTCTCGTTCGTAAAAGAAAACCATTTTCAGCCAAATAAATTCCTACCTCGAAGAACGCTCACGGTTGCGCGCGGCATCTACATTTTTAATCTGCTGGGTCACAGGAGAAATTCTTTTCTCCTGTAAGTGACACAAAGGGAGTCTTACATCGATAATTACTTCAAATCCTCCGATGAAGATCCTGGCACAAATGATCTAATTGACTACGAGGTCTCCGTAAGAGGAACCTATGATGGCTTAATGGTTGAGGCGTTATCTGATTTGTTTTCCTAGCACCCGTAAATCGAGATAAGGAATAAATCTTAATCGGTGATGCTTCATTTTATCGGCCAATTAAAAAGTTTTGGAGGAGAAATTAAATATTTCAAACCTATCTGCATTCTTTCCGAGTGAAGTCCTCAAGTTGATGTGCATTCTTTTAGTAGTATTAAAATGAAGAAGCGACAAGCTCACGCTTTCCGTAACGTATCTACATGGAGATGCATTAAATAATTAAGAGATTCGATAAGAGCCAGTCCCTTCCCTCTTTAGAGGTACTGGTTCAAAAGAAATTGAAGGATTAATTAAAAGTAAATTTAAAATAAAATTTGACAGGAGTTTGGTAATATAATTACGAATTCTTCCCTGTAATTTGAACCTTGTGGAATCAAAAGCATTCATTAAAATTCCTCATTCCAATAATAAGAACCTCCAATAGGGTAGTCCTTTCTTTTAAAGTTGTTCCATAGTTATGATACATATCTAAGATTTTAAAATAAATTATCTGCGCTTAAAGTTCTTTAAACGAAGGGTATCTTAAAAAGTCCAAATTACTTGTTCAAGCTTACTAAAAGAAATAATACTTAATAATTTCCACCGCAGATAATCATTCGACTAGTTTTGTCAACGAGTAAACATCATCAAGACCACCTGAACCTGTTGAGTTGCACGAAGTCAACTTGGACATATTAATTTTACTTGTTCAAGGTTCGCAAATCTTACTCCAGAATAATTCAATCATATTCCAGAAATTACGTGATAATCAGAATAAAAAATGATTCACAAAGACGCTGATTACAGCAGAGTTTGTGATTCTGTGCGTGATGATCATGACCAACGAAAGGGCGTGCCACAAGGAAGTGTAATCGGACCGTTACTATTTTTAGTGTACATCAACGACCTTAGCAATAACATTAATGGTAAATTTAGGATATTTGTGGACGACTCGGTAATTTATAGGGAAATAGGAAGCTCAGAGGATAGATTAACCGTATCGTTTGATTTAGATAAGATTATGAAATGGTGCGATGATTGGCAATTAGAGCTCAATATAGTAATCAACTTCTTCCAAAGGAAAAATAATGCCAATGATTACTCGTACAGGCTCCGAGGGAAAACTTTATCAACAGTAGAAACGGTGAAATACCTTGGAGTAACCCTCACCAATAACTTAACCTGGGGTACCCACATCCGTAATATATGTGTACGAGCGCTTAAGAAACTCGGATTCGTGAAGAGAATTGTCGGTAGGAGCGAAGAAAGAGTCCGTGAGCGATGTTACGTTTCGTTGGGCAGGCCTCACCTGGAATATGAGTGTTAGTGTATGGGACCCTGCAGATAACTGTTGTATTTGGGAATTAGAAAAAGTACAGTGAAAGGCGATACTTTTTGTAAAGAATTGTCACGACAAGTCAGTGAGTGTTATGCAAATGCTTCAGGACGCGGGATGGGAATCTTTAGAAGATAGAAGGCTTAAACAAAGGATAAATCTACTTAATAAATTTAGAGAAATACGTAATACTTTCGTTAACATCCATGGAAAGTGTCATCAGAAAAAGTAATATAATAGCACTAGTTTATAACTAAATTCCTGTTCATCGGAGTTAAGATTTATTCAGATCTTCCACTATTTGTTGACATGCCAGTACTTTTAAAATCCGACATTAATCCAGTTTGCTCAGACAGTTTAATAAATAAATATAAAAATTAATATAAACTAAGGGCTTCATTGTCTTTCAAAGGGAACTATCAATCTAATGAAACCATCCCTTTCCTCTCTGGTTTTATTAAGTACAAGATGGAGGTCCTCCGAGCAAAAAACGTCCCAGACACCCAAATCCAAAAGGCAAAAAGTTGTCCAAAAATACAAAGGTATTTTATTCCCTCCTCCTCCCATCTCATTTCAATCTCCGTGCATTAAATACATCCTGGTACCATAAACTTCTCATCGGTTCATCTCGCTCCATCCGTTTCCCCCTTTCGAGCGAACCTTTCACGCGACACGATCGTCTGATTTTTCTCCGCCATTTTTTTCCCTCCGTTCCCTTGTCAGAGTGTACCTAGTCTTGACAAAGCCTCGAGGAAAAAGGAGAAAGACGCCGAGAGGACGGAAACAGGAGTAGAGCAAAAAACGGAGTGTGTGTTAAAACCCACAAGAAGGCGATGGAAGCGTGATCGCTCTCCCTCTCTGGTTAAATCCAGAGAGATCACTCCGAAGCGAAGGACGCGATTTCTGTTCCCGCCACACACACGCCAAGATGGCCGACCGATGGCACCTCCGCTGTTTTTGCCGCCGCCAACATTTTCCAAGGGAAGATGGTGAGTGGAGATCGCGCAATAAAATCCCTGTCGCCAATATGGATGACAGCTCAGGACGAGGATGGGAAACCGACGCGAAAAGTACAAGCCCTTCTGCGGGGAATTATCGCTCGCTCCTCCCATTGAAATGTCCTTTTTCGCCTCTTTTTTCCAGCGCTTCCATCCGCCGCCGTAATGCGCTCCTTATCTAAGTGAGGTGTTTTTCTTTTACTTTTTGTAAATCAAGCCTCCGAGAGATTATCTCGGAGCGCGATCCGTCGAACGTTACTTACATCGAGATCGCAGCTACGTCTCGATGCTCATTTTATTGGGAAAATAGCCGTCGAGATTTTTTACGCAGTCGTTTAAAGGTACTTAAATCGCCGATATCACATATCACTAGGTGCTTGGATAGAGAGGATGGAACATATGCATGGTGGTGAACTATTTTTTTCATATTCACCTTCAAATTGGGATAAAATTTTCCTTAAGGAGTTTAAAGTTTTTACGCTGAAAGTAATGCGCGGTCACAACATTCCATGGCAGCATTGGTGATTTACAGGACCTAAAATAATGGTATCATTAGCTATCCAGAAGGAAGCAGGAAAAGATAAGGCATAGTAAATTAGCAATCGATGCAGTCGCAGCTGAGTGGGACTCCATAAAAGTAAAAAGAGAAATAACTAAGTCTCAGTTCCACAATATATATTTTAATAGGTGACCGGTTCCCGGATCTGAGGATAGCAGAGTGTATATCCTCAGGCCTAAGAATAACTATTAGCTGTTGGAACCGATCACCTAATAAAATATTTCCTGCGGAAATGAGACTCTTATTTCTCTCATTACTGAAAAATGATCACTTTAAAATGTCTATGTTTATGCAAGCCTGCTCCATCTATTGATCTTCATCATTAAATTATGTTAAGGTCAATAAAAAAGTGCTTAAATATTTTTAAAAATTGCAGAAGATTATCACTTCTTTAAAATAGTTTATGGCTTGACCAAAAAAACAAAAAACTACATTTTTGCTAGTTTACAGAATATAACCTCCGCTAGACGGCGAGATTTTATAGTGCAAATAATGATTATTTTCAGAGAATAATTGTAATCATCTCAAATATACCATTTAAGAAAACACATTTTTTAAGTCTCTATGGTGAAGTATTACCAGGATTAATTTTTTACGAAGCAACGGCTTTCGGACACTTGTCGGCATAAAGACCGGTTTTTTTTCCTATTCGGTTTTGCATCTCTTTCTCCGAGAGTCTGTACTCTTGACCTCAGGCATTCTTCGATCACAACGCATTTCAAAGGCCACACTCCCATTTTACTCAGTACTGTTTAGGGTCCATCTCTAGCCTCCGTGAAAAACTAGATTCCAAAAAAAAGACTTTTCCAAATTTATTCTTATTATATAACTATGTTCGCCATTGTTGGAAAAATGCCAATCGATATATTTTTACATGAAAGATTAAGCATGTTTGTCTCACGAATGGGAATGCATAGTTGCAGCAATCTATGGTACTGTTCGCACTACGACTGGCTGCTGAAATATAAGGATATTAACTTGTCAATGCGTTTCTCATAATAAAACACAATGAAACCTCGATCAATCGTTCTTGAAGAAACCCAAGGAAAAATACGATGGCTACGGAAAATAAAGATCCACCTTATATTATTAAATCAAAAACATAACGAGATCTTATAAAACCTGCCTGGTGCTAATGTAACTCTAATATTACATTGAACGAATAGAAATTAGTGTCTATTGTATAGTATAGGGTATATTGAAAGAATATAAACTGAAAATTCATTCAAATTGCTACCCTGAAGATGATTTTCTTATTTTCGTCTGAACTCCAAGATATAGTCCAGACATGGTAAATTAAATTATTAATGTGAATTAAAGCGCAAAGTAGGTCCCGAACCAAACAAGGGCATCCGAGCATTATATACATTCCCGCGAAAGAAAGATCATTCAAAGTTCTGCGTGGCCTTCAATGAGGACTATTATCTCATGCTATTAACAGCCTAATTTCTTAGTATCGATAGGCTTTGGAACTTGTTGGTGTCGGTCGGACTAAGGAGAAATTACTTACCCAAGAGACAGAAGGAGCGGAGGTAACATAGTGTCACCCTGAAAAGGACTCCTAGAAAAATAAATTAAAAACCGCTTCCATTAAGGATGAAGAAGAATTAACCCATAGAGTTCTCCAAGAAATATTTCTACTGTGACCCATACTGGACCCCAAAACTTTCTCCTTAAGTAAAAGTAATTTGGAAACGATGCATTGGGGAATGTTTCTAGTTGGGGCTAAGGAAGAACGGATGATGCGAGAAAACGATCGTTCGATGAGCGGAGAATTCGGTATTATTTAACATTGTGGGCTGTAGCTGGGACTATAGAAAACAAACTATAGATCCGGGAAAACGACTAATTCCGAAAAGAAAGATCGGGGATCTACTGTACGTATATAACTATAAATTTATGCCAGTTTCTGTTTGGGGTAAGCACACAAAGAGCTTCACAGCACTGAACTATATTTTCATACTCTTGCGTATATCTTTCGCTTCGCACATTCGTATCCATTCACAGATTCTCTCTCATACTTTAAGTTTCGTGGTTATCTTCTGTTCGAGATATCATACACAATTTTCAGTCAACTTTTTCTTGTAATTCTGTCGTTTTTATTATAAACCATCTTTGTCTTATACCCGCCATACGTCTAAGGCGCGGCTTTGTAAGTAAGGGTCAGAAAATGAGCGATAATTCAAGAAAGACGACCTTCATGTAGCCCCCATTTTTCTCGTAACGACGTGTTTAACGATCTATCAAATGGGGCCTGAACACCTGAGCGCGACCCAGCGGGAGCCATGTTGGAGACTACTTTCCATGGTAACAAAACTCTTCCACAAAACCTTTTACTTCTCCTGAGATGAATGACTCGAGGACGAAGCAGTAGAAGGGCAGTAAAAAATCCCGTGCTACACTGATCGGCTCCATTTGTGGTCCATCAGCACCCTCGTTTATTTCTACGATCCCACGGAAAAAAGTTCTAAGGCAAACAACACGAGTCACCGTCATAAAGCTTCGAAAAAGTTCGATGGAATCGATCAGTTCATGCGCCGATGAACAGCTCCTCACACCACCGGCGTCGTTCTTCCTCCAGAAATCCACATTCAGCTTCTTTCGAAAGAGATGAGATGAGGATGATGGAAATGGAGAGGATGAGATGGAGAAAGGATCTCAATTTACATTCCATCGCCGCTTCGAAATAGCCCCCACCCATTACACTACACCTTTTCATCAAGGAGATGGAAAAAATGCCCTGCCCGAATGAGTAATTCACGGTAGCTTATAGCTAGTGTTTTTGTGCCCGCAACGTGGGTTTATTAGTGAATATGCGCTCGATAACCAACATTCCAGCGGCGCTCATGCAAAGAATTTCTAATTTCTAGGCCGTGCGTGCAGACAGAGCCATCTTACGGGTTACGTCCACCAAATCTCGTTCATAAAAATTTATGTGACACGAACTTTGATCAGTTATCATTTCCTTTCGAGGTATCGAACCTAGATTAATACTATTACATTACCTAATCCTTTCTAATTCCTCTTGCCGGAGAATTACCTTCTAGGTAACTCTTGTTCAAGTAAAAGGAGCTATATAGACAACAGAATCCATCCGAAAAGCGGAAGATCTGGGTTTGAATCCCCATCAATGACGTATGACTTCTTTATTGACGTTTATTTTTTGGATTTTTTCTGGAGCACGTTTTCCCACTCAAGTTCATTCTTAAATCGCTTTTCTCGTTAAGTTCTTTAAGGAGGTGCTCCTTCGCACCTGCTTTGTGGGCTAGCTGCCTCTATTAGGACGGTGGTGATTTTTGGTGTTAAGTAGGACCCAAAACCAGATCTAACTTTGAGTTTGGCGCCTGGGAAGCAGCCCAATACTATTTTAATTGCCGTCCAACCGTCTTCTCGAGCGCTCAAAAGTTTTGAGGAATTTGAAATTCAAAAGCTTTGTTTTCCATAAATTTATTTCATTGCTTCTTGCTGGCGCTATTAAGGGAATGGTCACAGAAAATCATAAATTTGTAACTTATGTTCTTCCTTAACAGTGATGGAGCAGATGCGGACTATTTCCCCCCTCGGCGATTCCCATTTGCCCGAGGAGGAATATAGTATAGGAAACAATGAACTACCATTCGCTTTGATTACAAACCTACCCTGAAAATGAAATGAAACTACTCTGCATGATAGCTTAATTTATTCAGAGAATTATTCAGAAAGTGAAGGTTACGAGCTGAAGTCCCAGTCACGTATGACTGTCAATTGCTCTTGTCAAAAAGCTATCGCAATGAGATCCTAACTCATGACAATTAAACTTTTTACGCGACGATTTTATGAGTGATGGCTCAGAGATGTATTTACAGAGACCAATCTCCAATATTTTCCCCTTTTGAGATCCATTTTCTGATGTTCTATTTCTTGCAAAAGCCTTTCTATATAAGGACCTCAAAATGCAGATACGATATCGTATATCTGGAGTCACGGATTACCCAAATCTTGGGGGTTTATTTAAGTAATCCTCCTCAGAAATCATCTTCGATATTTCATTTATTTCAAAAAGAATATGTAGCAATAACTACAATCAGTATGGTATTGGGTCCAATCGTCTACAGGTATTTCTTGATCTCATTTTATGGGAAAGGATGAAGTGATGAAAGCCCTTTTGTACCCTTTTACCTTACCAATAAAGAATGCTGTTGAGCATTCGTTTATGTAAGTCACGTCATGCTACCGCTTCATGGTAGAAAGGGTGAAAGACAAAGAGGCACTCAAACATTAGAACTTTCTCTGATTCTGAGAATATGCAATAGGTAGGGGGACTGAAATTTATACATAGGAAGAAAATATCATAACTTAAAAATCAATGAATTCAGAAGAAAAATTAAGCTGCGTGAATAGAGAAAAATACAGGAAATTATAGTTACTTCGAATGTGTCATTCAATAAGTCGCATTATTTGAATAGATTTCAATGAAAGGTGGACCCAGAGGGCAAAAAGGGGACTATTACCCCTACATTACTTGATGACTTTATTACGTAAGCAGTTTCCCAACATCAAGTTCAAGAGCATGACAAGGAACTCCAAATATGATAGCAAAGATTTCCATAATTTACAACATGCATATTAGATTTTGCATGACAAAACGCCATTTTAATATTCAATTGGAGAGAATTAAAGAAAAAAGACTCCCGTTACTTCTTAATGATTATGTAACGATATTGTATAAAGTCACACTAGCTCTTTGCCAGTTCACAGACCAGCCTCTGGTTACTATGAAACTATATGAAGAAACCACTGTATAGAGACCTCAAAGAAATAGAAAATATGGACCGTTGGTATATGTTTACGATAAGGCTTCGATAAAATGCTAATAATTTAAATTCCCTGACGCAAAGTAACCGAGTTTTAAGTTTTAAACCGAGGCAACAGGAATTAAACAAATGTGACACTTTTATTCTTAAACATCGGTAGCATTCTTGTGAGGACTTACATATTTCAAATAAACGAAAATGTTTACGCCGAAAAGTTACAGCAATATTTGATGTTGGAAGGTTGCTGCATATCTTTGGGCTTCACCTCAAAATTATCACACGAAAGAGCGAAGTCCTGCTTTTCTAAATATCGAGGCAAAATTCACGATAAACAGATGGAAATATAAATTATTTCCATCATGTTTAGAAATGTGTGCGGGCAACACATCTGGTGGTATTTACCAACTCTTTGATTACAACTGCATGCGCCAATCTGCATAAGGAAAACACCATCCATCTTATTTCTTTCCGGTGATCCACCCCGATTAACATGTAAATAACTCCCTTCGGACGGTACCGAATGAAAAATCACCACGCGTAATGGTAACGAGGGAAAAAGAAACAGTTTCCAAACAGCATCTTTTGTTCCCTTGCTTTTGCCGGCTCCGCACGTCGTGTCTGGTCACGCACGAGCTGTTGGAAGAGAGGAAGGATGCGCACAGAGGAAGTTGAGGTCGCCCTGGACGGAGGACACTCTTGGGGATAAGGCAGCTGTGTATGGGAAAAGAGGAGAGGCAAAGCCGCAGGAGTCCTCTTCGGAAATCGCGAATCTTCTTCTCGGCGACAGCCGCAGTACTCGATACGTGCGTGCACAAGGGAAACCCACGAAGAAGACGCTATCCTAAGGCGAGTAAAGTGGGGCGTTGGGGGGCTCTCCGCAATTCAAGCACGCTAACAAGTGTCTTGGCATCGCGTAACCTCCTTGCTAACAAAATACGTCGTCAGCAGCCAGAATTCGGTGGTTTTATTTCTTCGATTTCGTTGTAACAAAAAGATCGGCGGATATAACGGGGCGCGGATGCTTAGCTGCATTCTCTTGGCGGGACATCGAATTTCCAGCCGGGCAACATCTAATGATCTGTTCCCTGCAATGAAGACCAGTATCCATACAATGACTGATGCCAGCTGAAGGACAAATACGCGATCCTGGTGCGTGTAAAAACGACAGCGGTATGATAGTATGCGGCAACTTTAAGATAAATGACTTGCGTTGCGTCCAATGCGGAAGATTCTAAGACGAAGAAACGCAATCTTGGTAGCTGTAGCAATGCAAGGTGATTCCGCAGAGTTGCACAAAATCAATTTTATCACGTCGTAAGGAAATCTGTTATATTTCTGTATTTTTGAAAACTCTCGACTATTGATGCAACTCCTTAAGCGCACGACCTTATCATTATGTAAACGAGGTTTACGTTTTCCTGTAAGTTCTTGAAAGTCTTCCAGATTTATCTTGAGATTACAGTTTCATTGGTAAATAAAATTCTGATTTAGTTTACGTGGTGAAAATTAATAATTATTCTTCTGTTAAAAGGTATCTCAAAATTGTACGTAATTTACTTGGACTTAAAGGTACTAAAATATCTTTTTCTTCATTCTAGGATTATGTTTCAAGACTGTTTCGGCTTCACTTTCACCATCTGGTCCTTGGTTTTCCGACGTACTTATTTGCTTGTATTCCATGGCTTGCTTTGAGAATCTCTCTTAAGGCGTTCTCAATGTATGTTTCTCCATTTCGAAACATATTACATATGTACTCTTTGATGTATTTATTCTGGTGCAATGTTTAACTAATCGGAAAAATTCCATTGCATAATTATTATAGGAGTTAATTCTTCCTTTTCTTTAGTACTCCTGCATTCTGATCCATATAATAGTTCATATCTTTAATTTTTTTTTATTTCCCCTTGTTTAATATTTAAACTATTCTCATCGCTCCACCTATCTCTTGGAAAATTTTCGTTTCGTCTGTCATATCTATGGCATCCTCGTTGGCATTTGGCATTTCGTTTGGCAACATTAATTTTCCCGTATGGTAATTTTTAACTGCAACAACATTACTTTTTTAGTATCTTGCTAGTTAAAAATTTCTTGGTCGTCAACATTTCATTCCGAAGGCCATGGATTTCCTTTTCTGGCCTCAACGAAAATTTCAGTTCTTAGTTCGATCTTTGGCGTCGTACTTACATAACTAAAAACATGTGCAACTGAAATAAAATTTATTGAGCGGAGCAGGGAAAAACTGATTTGTCTATGTCTATGTAAGTACTCTGCAAGGCGCCTTTCGGCGTGTGGCAGGGGGTGCATGCACCATAACTCTACTTCCCTAATCGATTACGATCGCGTATCGTTCGCGGAAAAAATTTCTTAAATGGATTCGTTCTGACATTGAGTGCGAGCTGGTTCACTTCATCTTTTTGCAACCACCATTCTTTTATAATTAATTTATTAATTAGACAGTACAGAACGTTTAGCAGTGTCTCCATAGGATGTCTGCTGCTTATGAAACATCTGTTTTATAGTTCATAACCTTTCAGTTCATGAAATTGACGTATCGAAATTCTTAAAGACGAAGAATTCACCAATCCTTCCACCACCACTCCAACTCATGAAATCGAAACTTAGCGCTTAGAGAAAACGACTTATGAGGCAAAGTTGCTGCCATTATTCCACCCCTATCTGATTCCGTAACAAATTCAAGCCTCGGTTTCCCATCGAGATCATTTTTAAAGTTTCCTCGCACGATAACATTTTACTATCTGAGATTCCGATCACGTAACCGAGGCACTAACGCGGTTCTAGGAAGGGAAATGAAATCACGCTAAGCGGTTAAGACTACGAAGCGAACTTTTCTCAAGGTCTACACCCTGGTTTTTGCACCTAAACTGTATCCCCGCATTACACCATCGCCCACTACGTCTCGCACACATGTTCCGCGCGCTCGCTTCCCAAAACAAGATTCAGCGTAAAGAACCGTATTAACCGTAAGAATTACAAGGATAGAAACCACTCTTACGCCCTTTTGAGCCTTTTTAACAGATCGCGAATGTTAACGCGAGAATGTGGACTATTAGGGGTCGAGTCAAGGTCGATTGTGCGTGCAATGGCACGTGCATTTGCGAGGGGAACTTTTAAGAGGGCAATCAGCAGTCTTTTTTCTGGTTTAGGCGTAACAGGATTTAGAGATTATGCATCGCGAGGGGAAGGGAGGCGCGATGGAGCGTTAAATCGCTTCTAAACTCGCGGAGTTGGATGAATGCTGCACGCACAAGCGGGGAAGGAAAGTTGGGCGTACTCCCTCCTGCACCAGTACGCGCTTTCGATTTTGTTTCCGTGCTGAGAAGCTTCATCCTTACGCTTCTCAAACGAAGAAAATTTATGGGCGTCGGAACTCTTCTATGGTTAATGCGAGGGTGAAGGGTTGCGGAGATTACGATAAGGTGAAGAGGAGCGCGGGGAGTAGCGAGGTAGCTTACGGAGGATGGGGTAGATGAAGAGTACCGGGTGTTATTCTTTCTCCATCACTCAAAACATAAGTACATGCTACGAATTCTCATAAGTGCATACAATATTATAGCTATCGGCTTTCCTTCATCTACATATATACCCTGCAAGCCACCTTTTGGCGTATGGCAGGGGGTGTAAACACCAAGCGTTCCAATGACCTGTTTAGCTTGTCGTCGAGCATCGTTCGCGGAAAGAATGAGTCCCTAAAACGACTTGTCCTCGCGTCTATTTCTCCTATTGTACATACGTTCATTGTCGGATCTGCCGATGTGGCAGGGGATCGCATAATACCGATTATTACAAGGTCTTTATTAAGGCGAGATTGAGACTAAAAAGTCTATTCTTCTATCTAACCTGTCGTCGTAAATAAAAAAGAATACATTTTTAGATAGAAATAAAGAGGAAAAACCTAAAAAGGATTTGTGGATACAAAAACCCTAAGTAATATCTTAGGGAAAAAATATCTGCCATAGGAAAACTCTCACAAAGAAGTGGGTGTGAGAAACCTGCACAAACCTACTTATAGACAAACTAATAGATATGAAGGGAACTGTGTGTATGGAAATAACTTTTCTCGTTGTCTCTACGAGCATAGTTAAGGAGTAAGAGGATCTTAAAGGTTTGATCGTGTGTGTGCTCTCAACCATTACTGTCAGTTTTTAGATAATGGGTAGAACTTTCTCTATGAAGTCTATTCCTCTATAAGTTCCTCCATAATAGAACTTCCTCTATGAGCGCATAAACACTTATGTCTTTGTATACTGTGTACTGGAGTTCCATAAGAATATGTTTTACGAAGATATCCTTTTTTGAATTAAATATTAAGCTTCTTTTCTTCCTAATTTGAGTCTAATATAGGCAAACATTCTTCTCATATGAAAACATGACGAGTATTAAGAACGTCATGACTGATGTTTTTACCGATACGCTATCAGTTCTCTATAAAAACAGAACTCTCTAAAATAATAAGATAATGAGGCGATTTTTGTTTCAGATAACGGTTTGGAAGTATCTTTGACTCTCCCAAACAATCGCTTAGGCCCAACTTTCTTTAACGTGCACATCACATTCATGTGAGATGAAGTTATTCCTTCCGCTAACAATGGTTACTTCAGCTCTTGCGTACATAAGAACGTTGAAATACAATAGCTTTTGAAGATCAAAGATTTCATTTCACATCGCTCGGAGATTACATCTCGCAGGTAATGATTAAATTACCCCATTCCGCATCTCACAATAAACCTGTTGCAACCTACTTTATTAAGAATAAGTAAAAACGGTAAAGGTAATAGTGAATTGAAATGGTAGGGCAATACACCTCACTTTCATGATCTCGATTTTATCTCATTTTATTAAATAATGTGCATCCCATCCTTGGAAACTCGCGAATATCACGGAAAATTTCCAGCTCACCTCTTTTGCTTTCAATGTTTTGCTTTGTAATGGTGTAATTATGACAATATATAACGATAAATGAGGGTTTTAGTGTGCATTTTCAAGGACACATTATCTGAAAAGATTTAAGATGTGGGTAGATATAGAAAAAAATACGAAGCATTAAGTGCATAAAGAAGATCAGAAACGAAGAGGTTTCACAAATAATTGGACGGCGGGATACTAATAAGTTCCAGATTGGGAAAAAAGGCAAACAATTAGAGGAGGGAATGTTTTATAATAAGAAGGATACGAGGAAGTGTAAGGAAAAATTATGGACAAAATCAAACTCTATCAATGGATACATGCCATTTGGGCACGAAAACCAGGCTTCGGAGGCCCTAATGTAGTAAGAAATAGAATTTGCGCTAAATTTTGAGTGTGAATGTGAAATTTAATATTTCAAACGAAATCTTCATACCTTCTGTAACACTCAAGGAAATATAATGAAAAATCTTGCTCCCACTTGACTTTGCTATTACTGTAATATCTTCGGGGAGCCTCAAAGTAAGAAAGACCAGAGTACAGATTTATGTCTATGATGCTCCGGTGAGTATTTAATTGATGAATCGGGTTAGGATGAGTAGAGAGATATACCAGTACCTAAAGACAAAATCAATCTCTTTCAATGGATACATACCATTTGGGCACGGACACCGGGTTTCGGAGGCCCTAATGTAGTAAGAAATAGAATTTTTGCGCTAAATTTTGACTGTGAATGTGAAATTTAATATTTCAAACGAAATCTTCATACCATACCATATCATACCATACCATACCATATCATACCATAACATATCATATCATACCATACCATATCATACTAGTACCTAAAGACAATAGCAAAGATCCGTGCATATAATTGAACTAAATAATACACATTATTTTCCGGTATCAGACGATAGAGAACGATCAGGAATGAAAAATCTACACTAACTAAAATTAGAAGAGTAATTATAACTACTTACGAAAATAATTCCGATAATTATTCCGTGAAGTAGATACAAAACGTCCATTTTTACTGAACCATCGTCATTAACATTGGTTCTTCCGGTAGTTCCGCGGTTTAGCGATCCGTGTGGAGATCTTACGTTTAATCTGCTATTCCATTGAGATACTAATAACTCTCTTCACTCAATTTAATCTCACGTATCTGTTTTAACGCTTGAAATCCAAAGTTGTACTTCGAAACAATGGTTCAATCAGAGATGCACATATATCACAGCTCCTCCCGCTTCCCCAGGCGATCGCCTTTTATTTTCTTAGATAGACTTTGTTATCATCTCCTTCGCAACTACCCATTTAAAGATGTAGTTTTATAAACGTCAAGGAGCGAATCAAAATAAATTATTAAAATTTTGTACTGAAAATAGTTCATCGCAGTCATTAATTATCCAGCTTTATCACACCGTTCAACCTAGGATTTCCCAAGCGTTCCAAAAGATCAACCTGATATTTTCCTCTCTCAAACTCACCTTCCCAAAATTCAAGCTTTTTCTTTATTCACTTCCATATTTACTTTAAGAATTTTATTGGAATACTATGCCAACACCAATCTGTTGTTCTTTTCCATGATTATTATCCCGATCTGACTTCTTCGTTGTAGTTTAACATTTGTGGGATATATAAATATATATAGCTGTTTGGTGCGATGATTATATTAGCGTCAGCGCCGTACCTGGACAGGGCCGGTCCGGCGATACAAACAAACCAATCATCGTCTGGTGTGACAAGATTTTGATCTTAATTCGCAAATTATCTTAATTCGCAAATGATCTTAATTCGCAAATGATCTTAATTCGCAAAATAGTATCCTTATTATGTTGTATCGGCAGTTGACAAAAGTCAGGAAATATATTCAATTAAGAAAATGCGTAAAAGACTGGAAGGTATATTCATGGAAGCAACGGAGCAAAGAGGCAAAAACTAGCTAGGAAATCCTTCATTCATTTTAGAATCCTCACGAAACATTTCACAACGGTGTTGCCAAAGGGCAGCTATGTAGCAGAACGAGAATATCCCCTCTATTTAATTTTGCATGATTTTATAATATATCCTTCATAATTTAATATATTGTCTTACCAGAAAATGTTTATATTTTGTTCTCATTAAAATGTAATGTTCAATCCCTCCATATGATATTTAAAACCTATTTAAAACATTTGCCGGCGAGGGAACCCGAAGGACTCCACGTTTGGGCAGGGTCGGATTTATAATTAGACGCAATAGGTGCTAGATGAGGGCCTCATCCAAATTGGGGCCTCAAAAGACTGTCTTGATGAACTGCCAGTAACGTACGATGAATGTTTATGGTCTTACGCTTTAAGAAAAAATTTCATACTAGTTGAGTAAGTCTACTTAATATTTTTAAAGAATATATTACACTGTTCACGTCACTATCTTGCGTAAAGTCTATCATCTACATCTACATAAATACTCTGCAAGCCGCCTTTCGGCGGGTGCGAGGGGGTGTAAACACCAAGCGTTCGAGTTACCTCTTTGGTTTGTTGTTATCGCGTACCGTTCGCGGAAAGAATGAGTCCCTATCCATCATTTATTGTAATTTATAGAATTACAATGTATAGCAATTCAGAACTTGTTTATTTATTCTTGCCGTGGTGAAGCGAGTTTTTTATGGGATGAAATCATAAGTATTTTATGATAAAATTCGAACTTTTACTCATAACTCCCAGTGGGGGCCTCAATATAGCCATTGCGCCTGGGGCCTCTGATAGCTTAAATCCACCCCTACGCTTCGGACTCAAAATTACCTTGGGCCGTTACTGTTTCTGCACAAAAAATTCCGTAAATTAACAAAAAATCTCACTTCATTTTGTGCCAGTACATATTAGATGTCATCACCTCATCGCCTCCTTCTATATCTCGGATGGCAATACTCTCTCCGTGCAAAACAACCACGAGTGCCGAAGAGATCCACCTCCGCGCACCCCAGACGCAAGCCACCGACGCAGTGTCGATGGCGAAAATGGAATCGGACTTGAAAGAAACAAAAAAAAGTGAGGCGAACGCGGAGGTAATGAGAGCTGGAATGAGAATGGAAAAAAGCGAAGGCAGAAGTGGAGAGAGAGAAAGAGAGCCCAGGCTATCGATAGGGCAGTGTAATCCCCGGTGCAGATATCACCGGCCGCGGCAGGCGGATGTGGTCTGGGTGGTCTGGATGGAAGTGGTCCATCCTGGGAGTGGATGCTGGCCCATCCACGAGCATCTCTGCCCCTCCCGCACCCCATTCCATCTCGTATCTCCAGCGGGTGTCACGTTTAGACCGGTCGCAACGGACGCCCCAGTCGAGAGTAACACGCGAGTGGGGGCATGCGCCCAAGTAAACACAATCAAATGAGAGCTCCTGCGGCTGGCTGCTGACTATTCCTCTCCTATTCCTCTCCCCTTGTGTGTCTCTTCCTCTTCGTCTCCACCGTCTCATGGGCCGACAAGTCTCATCCACCGTTCTGTTTTTCTATTCTTTCAGGTTTGCTCTCTCGCTGCCAAGGTACGAAATGCTTAAGTGACGAAGAATAGCAGCAAGAAGAGAGTGCGACGAACGCCTATAGCTGGATTTTTCATTACTGTTACTCTAATAAGGGGTGTATTTACAATTAGGCGAACTACACTTCCAATTACCAACTACACTTGTGATATGCTAAGTAGTACTTCATAATATATTCATTGGATGTGTAACAATATGTCCCTGCATGAGGAAAGTCTATTCATCATACACTGTAATCTGTATATTATTATCATTATCATTATTATTATACTAAATAAAAATGTACTGGTATAAATAGAAGTGAAAAAAAANAAGAAAATAGGAGGAGGAACAGGGATCTTTTTAAACGGGATTCAAAATTTAACAATTAATATAAGATATGACCGAAGAAAACAAAAGTTAATAAACATTAAGGTTTTTGATAGTTGACAAAATAAAATAATCATTAAAGCATCAAGACATCCTTCTCGGTTGTCTCCCTTTTGTGTATTGTCACTAACAATAAGTGCACCAAATGTGAAGGTACCAAATATTGTTAGAATATATTTAAAAAATCAGAAGCAAATTCCCTTTCAGAAAAACGATAGCATAATAATAGCCTAAATTTCTTATCTTTTTGTGAAATAATATTATCATAAACTATACAGACTCAGGGCTAATCTTGTGGTAATTATTAATATTATTATTATTTGTTTACTCATGCGAGGTTAGGCCAAACGGCCTCTCTTCCGCCTAACCCCTGGAATATTTCAAGATTTTTATGATAAAATGATTCAATCAGTGATTTTCAACATCAAAATTTACATCCAAACTACCCGGCAAACAGAGATACAAGAAAATTGGTACAAACAGTAGATACAAATTAATAGGCAGTCAAGTTGATAAAGAAAAACTCATACATACAAATAGAAATAGATGCATATTAAAACGGGAAGGTTTGGGTTGTGGGGAGAAACTCCTCAACTGAAGGTTTGTGGGGAAAAACCCACGATGCGGGAAAACATCCACACAAGAAGCAGGAGAAACTGCACATAAAGTTATAAATGCTACTACTTCAATATTTTGAGTATTTTAACCGCAATGGAGCGGCTGAATTTTCTATAGCATCTATAACTAAATCTGTGTAATAAAATAGCCTTGTTATACATTCACGATTCCAAATATGGTCCTAGTTTCTGTGCTTGGGGCCTCTAATATCTATAGTAAAGATAATAGATGTCTCGATAATCTAGATCAGCCGGATTTCAATTGATTAACTTAATCTAAAGAACATTATTCTGCATATCAGCAACGTTACAAAGTATAGCGTGAATTTTGTCATCTTAGTGTGTGCACCATCATGTTGTTCTGAGTTTTTGTCTACCATATCTCACATCATCGCCGGCCGCGGTGGCGTAGTGTTTAGCGTGCTAGCCTAGCAACGCCGAGGTCCCAGGTTCAAATCCTGGTTAGGGCATGGATGTTTGTATTCGTCTAGGTTAATTGTAAGAGTGGTCTCTATAGACCGAATTCGCCTAAATAAAGACATTATTATTATTACTATTATTATATCATTGTGCTTTATACACGTTTGAATTTCTATTCTGTCTTGTATTATATAACTTATTAAAATTTAGCTTTTTCACTTATTTTCGTTTTATCTTTTATTTTACAGTAGAAGAACAGGAAATGGTTTTCCACAACGCGGGTTATTTTGCCATTTCTACATTTTGCAATTGCAACAATTATTCCAAACACTTTTTATTGGGAAATATTTTATCGATATATGCGGTTAGGCGTAGGAGATGCCTCCATTTGCCTAACCACCAATAAGGGGTCCATCTATCTGTCTTCGCGGATGTGGCCATAAAAGGTCGTATGTTCAAGAACGTTTGCGATGGAAGAGACGCTTTACGCACTGATTGCGCGAGAGGAATTTTCTTAATTTTCGAGTCACGTGTGGCAGTGGCGATCGAAAATTGAGCGGGCGGAAGAAACGCACGGGAGAAATGCGCGGAACGTTGTAGGAGTTTCGGGAGGCTGACGTTTTTTCTCGAAAGAATTTTCCACTCGGAAGGTTGCAGCGTAAATAAAGATGAGGCTAATTACTTCGGAAGGAAATTTATAGAAGGAAAGGAGATGAATGCAGGGGAGATACTTTGACAAATGCCTACTAATGATAGTGTATTAAGAGGAAGAATCCGTGCCGGAATGGCGTATGCTAAATGCGCTTTGATAACATCTGCTTTCATTATCTCATTAAGGGAGTGGTTTCTTTGGATTGGAGCCCATGCTGAAATCACTTAGACCACATCTTTTGGGTATATTATTCTTTCTGGACGGGTTTTGCGGTGTAAAAAATCCGCCTTTTCCCAATTTCGGGGCTGATACAAGTCGGAAAATCAAGTACGTGAATCGCTTTCAAACGCATGTGTATATATACATGGTCACTTAACGTCAAATTCTTCCATAAGTAATTTTTTGGACAAAATACGACTTTGCCAAAGTATACAATACGTGGGTAAAACTCAGAGAGGTAAGCTTCTGTGGTATTCTTTAGGAGTACAACATGATAAAAGTAAATATAATATAACGAAATACAACGCAACGGTAATATACAAATGGTAACAAGTGTGAAAAATAGCGACACGACTTAGGTTTTACAACCTACTAAGTTACCTTCCTTTCCTTTATCCTTACAAATGGTAATGTAATGGTACAATAAATTGGAAAATGTGTTGTATTTTATCCGTTAAAACATTTCTCATTGACGTTACGGCGTTGTAGCCAGAATCGGGAAAATATTGACATCAGATAACATCCCTCAATAGTTTCAGATATTCTAAAACAAGCGCAGTAAACTGTGAATATTCTGTTACTATATAATTCTAATCTTGTATCAAAAAGGGGAAATGTATTTTTGTTCTCCAAGAAAAAAACATTTTCGCTTTAAAATTTCGCAAAAACCTTTGAAAGAAACCTTTTCTGAATAATATGGAAACTGATATTAGCTAATACTAGCAGGAATGTTTATTTTATCTACATTTGTATTGATATATCATTTCTACGTTTGTATGAGAGTAAGAAATTATTATCATTGATACACTTTTATGTACATTTGTGAGTGAAACTAGAATTTGAAACAAGAATATGTCAATGAAATAAACGCCCAGCTTAGAAAACAGTTGCAGAAGCTGAATTAATAATTATCGAAGTGATGTAGAATTACAATCTTCGAAGAACATTGAGCTTTCATATGAAACTGTTAAACATTGGAGTGTTGTTATAATTAGAACATAATGTGTAAACGGACGATCTACATATAAATTTCTCTTACCATATAGTACCACAAAAAATTTAAAAAATTGTGGTCGGGGGTCAAGGTCTTTATTTCGAGACAAGAGGAATCAAGAGCGACGGTCTGGCTTCCATTACGTGTCAAAAGATACGGCTTCCAATAGTCCACATCTCTTTGCGGCGCTGAAACCCATGACCTGCTTGTCTTTGGAGACGGAAATCTTATGCCACTGCCAGCTTTAGAGGTCAGTAGAGTACGCCTTCAGGCAAGCAAAAAGCTGAAATCCAGTCGAAGGTATGGTCACCGTGAAAAAAGAGCGTGAAAGTGGACCTTAAGAGGTCGAGAGTTGCGTTTCATATGGCGTTTCAAAGCACGTTACATCCATATTGATCCAAATAATTCATTGCGCTGGATACTCGAAGTAGCGGAGGAAAGCTGAGATAGGATTTCATGGTTGTCTATTCGAGTAACAGAAATATTTGGTCCGTTTTCCAAAGAGGACAGCGATGATTCGTGGTTAAAATCACTTATCTAAGAAATGAGTAATGTATGTGCAAATTGTTGCATCGCGTATCATTCGAAAAAGATGAGTTTTGTGTCGACTAGTCATAGAATCTATTGCTCTATTCCAATTTTCCTCTCGGCATTAGTTCGGCTATTATCCATTAAGAACGCATAGTGCTATATTTTTACGAATTTAAGATGTTCATTTTGCTCGCGGTATTTCGAATAAAAGGTGGCTTGTTTTGCAAACATAAGTAAACTTCTCCACTTCAATTGGAATACTACTCTAGATATAGATTATTACTCTGGATATTTACGTTCATACGTTGACCAATTTTATAGCATAAGTCATTCTAAGAAAATGATCTAGCGAAATTACGCAATTTAAAAATACTTGATTAAAATTTATCTTATTGATCTTTTTATTACTTCCCTAGCTACTAACAAATTATGAATGCATCTTATCTTATCTATTTTATCGTTCTTACTATAAATGTTCACAAAATGTTGATAAACTACACTCTTAATTTATTTAATTTATTTTTCACTATAATTATTGATTGTTAATATACAATATGAAATAATATCCGTCTTAGATTCGGGCGAATACGATAAATGTCACGTCTTCAAAAAAGTGTTACCACAAAATGTATAGAGCAAGTGTCTCACGATGTAAATACTTATGCGAAATTTCACAAATGCAGTGCTTCATCTTACTTCAGAGTTATCGCCTTTCAACAGAAGTCTTTATCGCTCAAAAACTAATAAAACTAAACGTTCATGCAAGAAAATTAAAATTTATATACTTTTAAATCACAACTTGGATCAGTGGATTCTCTAGCGAAATAGGTTATGCTTTTCAACAATTTAACGAGTCAGTAAATGCAGATTTATGATATCTTAAAATGTATGTAAATTGCCATTTGTATGTAAACCGCAATTATAAAGTACGCAATTCTCCATATAAAAATACCTAGAACCGTGTTTGAAATCAAAATGTCTGATCGGGAAATACTGAAATACAAATGTTGTGTGCAATATGCATGATAATTTGAAATGCTTCTATTATGATTTAAAGAAATCATTGACATAGACTCACTTCGTAAGATATTTTGTTACTTTTTTCTACTTCGTTATACGTAAGTGCTCAATTAGAGAAGATATAACAAACCATAATTTAAAAAATGGAGCTATATATATTATAGCTCTGGAAACTGATTTAAAGAATACCTTTGAACTTATTTTTAAAACCTTGTCTCTACTCTTTTCCTCTCAGCTCTCCGCCGATATTTTTATGACACATGTCCCTATTTTTCATTATACGACTTCCTTATTGACATTTTATGTGCAACGAGTAAATTCTTAAACGAAATGTTGGTATCCATTGATCTAGTTCAGGGATAAGAGAGCCAAGCAATAAAAATTTATTGAGAAAGTATTCACGTTGGAGAAGAGTAGGCATTTACGCATGTCAGCCCTTTACAGTTTTCCCTTATATTTCAAAGAATAGATAACAGTTTGATTGGCCAATGCCATGGAGTGGCAGGAAAGGCAAAGTTAGACAGGAGAATGAGGACTGAGATAATTTATTCTTCCTTTCCAATACTTAAACTGGTGGTTCTGCGTTTATTTTATGCTTCACCGATTTTTACGAAGAGTAAAATGGAGAATATTCCGAACTGCAAATGTCGTATCGTCAAAGATAAAATATTTTTCAATGTATTATATATTTACTCTTGGATTAAGTAATCTATAATAGTGCAACAATTCATGCATATCAAATACGACGAATTCTGCAACCTGGTATAATACTCTTACAACTATCCGGAAGGACGTTTAACAGCAACGCTTTTCCTGTCAAAAAATTTATGAAACGAACGGCCAAGAATCTGAGTTATTGAATAAACCTATAACTTATCAAACAAAGGATGTCGCTAACAACTCTTCCAAAGCAAATTTGGAAAAATATTTTGTACGAGTCGAACTGGACTCGACCTATTTCTGTGGGCTATTAGATTGAGTAAATAAAATCGAATTTAATTCACTGAAATTCACAGAGTCAGGCGAGATGTGGAAAAAGTACCATCCTGTCTTCTCTTTCTATTTAATTCACTGGTTTACTTCGCCACCCATTGGAATGTAGTCAAATGTAGTCAAATCATCGGAAATTGGATGGATAAAAACCGAAGTGAGATCTATGGCGGTATTCATTTAATATTCGATGTATTGATATCAAACTTATCTTAGTAGTAGTAGTTGTTTTGTGAGGTGCCTCGACAGCTGAGGTCATTTTGCACCTTTGCAGCATACTGGCTATTAAAAGTAGTGGTAAATTTCCATCATTTAATTTCTACACCAAAAAGAACCATGAGAATTACTAGCACCAATGTTGAAGGTTAGTCATAATATGAATAAAATATATAAAATAAATAAGAAAAGGCGGGGAAAAGGGAAACCTCCCATATTTATGTTACATTCTTTGGAAGAGTCCGGTCTGCTTCAAAAAATAGATTACTTTGTCAATCTTGCCATGATCATCTCCAATAATATCTTTCAGTATGTTCTCTCCCAAATATCTCTCCTGTTCGCTAGAATAGATCCTGCACTCAGTGAGGATGTGACAAATAGAGAGTTGGGTGTTACACTTGTCACAGTGGGGAGGTATACGGGGAGTTGTAAAAAGGTAAGAGTGCGTCAGTGCACTATGTCCAATTCTCAGTCGAGTTAAAACTACTTCCTCCCTCCTATTCTTTCTGACAGAAGAGCCCCAAGTTTTAACGGTTTCTTTGATTGTACGTAACTTATTACCAGTTAGTGAAGACCATTGCTCTTCCCAGTCCTTAAGGGCAATACTTTTTAATTGAGACTTCAGATCTCCTGAGGACACTTCTTCAAAATCTATTGTAGGCTTTCTTGTGCAAACTTATCTTATATTCGAATCATGGAAACTGATAATTATCCTATATTCGGTTTATAGTTTACCTTAAGATTTAATTTTCGCATCACCGTTCAAACATTCAAACCAACAACACTAAGCCATTCAAAATATGGCGGTATAATGACTACAATGAGGATTCCTTTCTTCTAAAAAGATGGAAAATTTGAATATTAAACACGACTGTGATCGATATTTTCTGCGGGATTCAAACGAATGGGATTACATGAGGATTGAGGGAGCGGATCTCGTACGCAGAAAAATGAAGAAAGGGCGTTCACTTTAGGTAAGTAGACAGCAAGAAGTCAAGCGTGTACATTACAGGACACTGCGAGGAAAAGGTCATGGCAGCGATTAACTACCCGCAAACAACATCTAGTCGATAAATTTTTAATCACCTCAATTCTCCATTCATATTACTCGTAGCGATCCGTCAGATGCATGCAAGCGGAATTTTAGCAGGAATTAGAGTTCCGCAAAGAAGAATTTTCTTAATTCAGGCTCTACGACAGCGAACAAATCCAATAGCGATTTACACGCTTGCAATTGGCGTATTTAATATTAGACTTATTTTAAATGAATTGCCTGAAAGGTAAATTCGGCTCGTTAAATTTCATTCGGAAAAAAATTTGCATTGAATTTGGAAAGGATAATTTGCACACTCGTTTATGATGAGTGTACCAGCGAGTCTAATGACGAAAATAAACTATAGAGTGTAATAAACTTCACAGATTCAGGCGAGGTGTTGTGGTAATCTTTCATAGTTCCTTTCTATAGAGTGTAATCCTATCGTGTAATCATATTAAGGACATTCATACGCTCGCATTCATCTTTAAGAGAATCTCTATAGAAGATCATTGAATATCAGTGTCACCGCTGCAATATTTAGCTAAAGTGAGCTTTATATGAAAAACCATATAATTCAATGCAAATTTTTGCAAAGACGTAAATGTACTTTCAACTATATGATGAAGATGCATTTTCTGAGTCATGTGAACGTTCTCTCTAATTTATAATACGATATAAAACAGCAATAATGACTATCAATGGCCAGGATCCTTATCCGCGGTAGAAATATACGTGTGTGTAGCCCAGAAAAGTGTTTTACGAACTCTTAAAAATGTTTGATGAGATCATAGCGCTCCATCAAGGCATATTCAACGTGACAATAAGTTTTAAATCTTCTACAACGACCTCATTGCTGCCTGACAATGGGAGCTATATGTGGCAATATCTGCCAAGATAAGTTTCGATTCGATTCCCGGTGGGGGCCCATATGGGCAAAATGTCTACTGCTTAAAAATGCTACAACGATGAGTCAAACATGTGTCATAGATCGTTTAATTTACGTAAACGAACATTAAGGAGTGTCCGATTTACATGATAAATTGATTTCTAACGGAATAAACTTTTCTCTCTCATTCAGAGAATATGTAATTTACGAATTTCCTATAGATAATAATGATATACAATAATATGCTAATATTTTCTTTCCTCTATGAAATCAGCTATGTCTCCAGGTGTAATTAATAGGCTATCCACAATAATGAATCAACAAACTGTTGTTATTTCAGTTCCAAATATCTAATTACACGTTGAAGAATAATAAGCAAATGAGTCATTGTAATTTAAAACAATATTAAGAAACTACGAAATTCTCATACAGCAACTACTAAATTCATTTATTCACACACATTTCGATATTTATTAGAAGTGAATTGATGTGATTTTTATTTGCATTCCAATAAAGCAGAACAGCAGTTGTCTTCCAGTTGACCTTCCATGTATTTTAATCGCCTAACCTTGTTGGAATGGTCATAAAATCAAATAGAATTTACATCGTTTACTATTTATTTCAATCTATAAATATAAAATCACTCCAAAGTGACGACTTTAATCACCTGAGAATAAATAGAACAAAATTGTACTTAAATCGAAGTTAAACCGAGAACTATTTCTAGTAGCCTATATATCTACCGTTACTTGCATAAGATCTTTGATCCAGATACTACCGAAAAAAACTGTTTTCTTTTTTTTATTGAATTTATCGTTAACGTACGTTCAAAAAGGTGGAATTCACAGTCGTAAATAAAGATCTCATTTAATTGCTGCAAATACGTTCAAGTTAAATAACGTGCGGCATTCATTCTTTGAGAGGGATTTAATTTGAAAATCGCCAATGAAACAGCAAAGACGTCAAACTAAAGCAAAGACCCGCACATAAACAAGACGGTATGATTCGAGGAGCATAGTTAACGGCTTTTCTAATTGATTAGATAGAAGATCGTTGCCAAGGCTTGCGACGCATATCCGCTGAGGGATGAGGAACATGTCCAGAAGGACGTGCATTGATGTCGAAAGAGCAGAAGACTGAAGGATAACCCAGCTTGGATAAATACGCTCCATTAAAGTATTACTCCGTGAAATTTTAATAGCAATAATCAAACGCAAGAGGTATCTACAGATTAATTCCACCTTCATTTGTGTACATGAAGGGATATTGATGCACCTTAAATAGAGAAGAGGGGTAAATAGACTTACATGCATGTACAGAGCATACACTGGTGAGCCACCCTGGAAAGATCTGCAGGAGAGATTAATTCCGCCTTGTTTCAATGGAAAAAATGACCACGATTATAAAATAAGGACAGAGAGTCACAGAAGAGATGTTGGTAAATATTCCTTTATTCATAGAACGCCAGTTGACTGGAATAGCTTATCAAAGGAAATTTTCAGCCCCTTCCCGCAAAATAGATTTATTTGTAGAAAAAGATTGCCTTAAATGATCTTGGAAATGTGTAAATGGACTAGGTTCTGCGTGGAGTTATTATAAAAGTGATTTAATGTATGGTATACTATGTGTATATTATGTGTATGCTATGTGTATATTATGTTGAGATAATTGTGTTGGAGAAATAGGACTAAGTTACCACCTGGTTATTACCTACTTGTAACTTGTATATATATAATAATAATAATAATAAATGATAGCATAATAAATTTTCTACAACATTTTCGCTAATTAAAATTTTTTTTTGCTTTTTTGAATTTTATTCATTTTAAGGATATCCATATAATTTTAATTAATTCGACTTTTCTGTGTTATACAGCGGGAAATCCATATCATTCTTATTTATTCGACTTTTCTGTGCAGTCCAGCGGCATTCATAATGAACGACACACCGTGCGAGTAGCCAAAGATGGAACTTACTCAAGAAAAGGCACAGAAAGGTAGCGTTGACAACACTAGCAAGGAGAAGAAGAGGAAGGGACGGGGTACTAACTCTTAGGGATGGGGAAAGGATCTGCGGTGCATTTATGGGAAAGAAATGTATAAGTACAGTTTGAAAGCTAGCCATAACCATGTTCATGTATATCCTGCTTGGCGCATGGCACAGAAACACAGTCCGAAAACGAATTTTCATCCTTGAGTTAAGATTCTTGACGGCAGAGCTCATAAGGATCTGCCGTATTTACTGACTTGTAACACGCACTATAACTTTAAGAAGGAAATTTCAAAGGTCAGAAAAGGGGAAAAGGTCACATAAATTGAAATCAATAGGCTTGAAGCTCCGTAGGTTTATAGACAACGCAATACGAAAAATTATTGATGCTTACAGCAATTATAAGGCAAATAATACGCAGGAAAAAGTAGATCTTGAAACAAAATAACCAAGATATTAGAAAACAATATGCATACACAATACGATAAATTTCACTGAAAAAGTATTTTTTAAAAAGCTAAAAATTAATACCTACATTTTTTTACACGTTCTTAACTTTTAAGGAAAGGTGAATTTCTTTGCACGATGAAGTCATGCAACTAATCCCACAGGAATAACAAATAACGTTCTTAACTTCTTAGATCGTCATAAGCGAGGCATCTGTCTTCTTCCTTCAGAAGAATTAACTTCTGTCCGTGAATCATCGGCTAATTCATTCACAAGACTTAATATGGTTAAAGCAGATAGGCTACCATCTCATTAACACCATCATTAAAAGACCAGCGGTTTCATTTTCATTAGTGTGAACGGATACAAGCATCACCAATACGAAATATCATACGCACTATTCGGATGGATTCACCGAAGTATTTCGAAGTGCTTTTGTGAGTACAGGTACACATACTCACCAATGGCACGGAAAAAATTTCTAATGGAAGCAGTGTGTGTTGCCTAAATTGGGGATCACGCAGTACTGTGGTTGTCAATAGGGTTGCCTGATTTGAGGGGTTCGTGCTAACTCCTGCTCATTCTCAAGGAGCGGTTTTAAGCCCCCTCCGTTTAAAGAACCACTTAAGTTCTCGAGGTTCATTATCGTGCTCTTTTAAAGATTCCTAATTTTTAAACACAATTATCATCACGAAATTATTTTTTAAATCTACCTCTCCCTTGCACCACTTCCTCCAAAACGTCTATCAGCGGTCCATTCCTTCCAAGAACAAGACAAATTCAATTCCTTATCAACTGTCTTACGATGTACAGGATTTTCTATCATGTTCAACTCCTCAAAACATTGTAACTTGGTCCGGCCTATGTGTTCTATCGATAAAATACAAAATGTAAGCTTTACGGAAAACACTTTTGGAAGGTAATATCGAAAATTCCGAAAAAATAAATCTCTTTAAATCATTTATGACACTTGCATAAAATCTTATATGAATCTCTTTGCAAAATTTTATCTTATAATTATCTCCTAATCCTGAGTCAAATGTTTAATGCCGTTTTATGTCGCTTGCGCTCTGGATTACATTTCTGAACGGGGAAACGCATTGAAAATATTACACTATAATAATAATGTAATGAAAATTGCAGAAACTTGCATAAAAATAATCATAAAGAATTGATTTCGTAAACTATGGGTATAAATTAGTAAGGGAGCTAGAGTTGCCAAATGTTTTCCTCTCCATTTCACTTTATTAACCCTTCGTCCCTATATTACCCTGGCCGAAAAATATATATCCAGTAAACAAAGACGTTAAATTTTACTGACTATTGAAAATACGATTTACGTGCCTTATATTTAAGAGCCATTAGATGATTTTATGGGTTTATAACAGGCGCGACTGTGTATCCTCTCTGGTTCTACATTTCATCTCAGAAAAGCGTTTTAATAACAAACTAAATTTAAGCTTCATGAAAGAATTACTAGAATGACTAGTTTCACGTTTTCCTTTGCAAAATTTAGCCTGTTTCATGGAACAGTTTTAAATCTTCTAAGGTTCGTCTCCAAAAAATATATTCCATCATATAAGGAGAATATGAAGTTTTTATGATGCTCTCTATTGTTCACTTGCCAGTGGAATGACATGCGAATGTTTAGACGGCTAGGGAAGAGAATCGGATTTTTATAGCGTCAGATGTTGTTGTCATCTGTCCCAAACCTTCAAAGATTACGTAAAAGTGGCTTTGTTCCACTGCTCTCAGATCAGTGCTAGTCCTGGTGCATACAGTCAAAAGCATGAAATATTTTTCTTTTCTTTTCCTTTTTTAATATTCATAAGTTTCATTGGGGAGAAATTGTATGTTTACTTTCGATATGGAAATTTAAAAAATTCAACGATCAAACCAAAAATTGCTAGACGTGAAGAATTTTACATCGTCGGGAAACAGGTTTTTATATTTTTTCGACGGATTTGAGGGATACTTCGAGGTTTTCTTGAATAAGTGAGAGTAAGTTTCTGATAAATATAAAATGGGAAAATGATCAGTTGGCGGTAAATATATTCATTTAACGATCAAAAACTTAATTTTTGGTGTACCATAAAACTCATGGGATTTCCATTACAACCAAAATTTATTAAATAAAAATTTGAACGTAATTCATTAGTAAACCTATTGGGGAATACAAAACAAGAATATTTATTCTTTCTTCAGCTTTGAAGATATGGAGTCCCTTTCCGCAATTACTAATGTAATTATTTCTTCTGGTCAAGCGGATTGGAATGATTATTGAATTTTGTCTACCGAAAAATGTTAACAATTTTAGTTTACATTTATTGAATGAATAAACTTTTGATCGATATACTCATAAACCTTAGACCAATTAAGAAAAAAAGAACTTTGTAAATGTCCACACTTACAAAGTCCTTTTTTCTTAATTGGTCAGTATTTGGTCAGGTCAGTGCTAGGCGTACTTCGTGGAACGAAGTACGGCCTAGCACGATTGAATTTATTCATACACTTTAATTATTTTAACGCGGTTTCTTATAAAAATAATTGTTGAATTAAGGAGCATAATTGAACACATTTTATTTAAATTCGTATTAATATATGACCATCAAGTTAGCTTTTATATTATCAGAAATCTCACCACAACTATCATCTCGTGTTATCCGAAAAATTTTTTTGGAGTAATTTCCCTTCGGACCATTAATTGTTTCCATATTTACCGATCGTTTTTCTATACTAACCGTTTCGCGTTAAACGAATAAATATATATTGAAAGCTATAAGGGACCAAATGAACAAGTCTTTCACTTCGTTATAACTGTTAATTCTCGTTTTCCATTTTCGTATTATGCGTGATATAGTCAACCAGTTTCCACTGTAACGAACTAAGAAGATAGAAAAGCGTTTCATTTAAGTATAAAGCCTTAAAGAATATGTATTTAAATCATAGTTGTGCATTTTTAGAGAGTTCAGAAGAATCCTACACATTTTAATACATATATTCTATAATAGATATAATGTAGATTGAGAATCAACCTGACTTAATGCCTGCTATGTGTTAAATGGGAGATAACACTGCTACGATCCTTTCTCATTTCACTTTGCTCACAAAAAACTCGTCCATATTTCATTACAACTTCCGTTTCTACGAAAACCCCGCAGTTGTGGACCAGAAAGAGTTATAGGGAGAAAGGAAAACCAATTTTATTCGAGAATTTAACGGTTAATGGGCGATGGAATGGAAAGTGATAAACGACGCCGAGAGAAAGGACGGTCTTCCGTTTCTATCCTCACCATTACGTGATTCCGTGCACATAAAACACCCATTAAAAGGATCCCCGCGACTTCCTATCCGAAACCGTAAAATTATAATATATCGCCGCCCAAAGTCCGAAAATTTCATTTAGCTCGCGACGCTGAATCGCGAACGGATTCGTATTTATTTAACAAAAGCAGAGCGTCTCCCGCGGTAAAACAATTTCTCCCCGGAACATAATCGGAGAAAAGGCTCGTTTTAATTTACGCAGTGAAACAGCGGATATGAGCAGAAAGAGCCATTAGACGGTTTCTAGAAATTTACGGTCGGGAAATTTACCCACGGCGTTTCGACGCTCGACCACCTGCCCCTTCCCACAATGCTTTGCCGCCGTGTAATCGGATATGGCGGCGGCGCCCCGAGGTGAGGATGGAAACTCATCTTTCCCTCTCCTCCTTTCTTTTAGCGCCGCTATCGAATTTCATCCGACGAAAAGGGAGGAAGGCGCAGTCGTATTTTAGTTATGAACTAAAAATTCGCAATCGTCTCCCCGCGGTGACTCTTTCCCGACCGGAGCCGTAAACTTTAATTCCTCTTTCGGCCGTTGGCCGCGCTGATGCGACCGCCCGTGCTTTACGATATTAAAAATTGTACTTAGAGAAAAGAATGAGGCAAAACCAGTTTCAGCTCCCATCTCCACGCCCGATATATTTCGGTTGACTGTCTTATGATATATGATTATTCCTATGGTCTTTAAAAAGGGGACGACAACCTCAAAAGAAGCAAGATGCCAAGGAAAGGGCGGATACATTTCTTTCCGCTTTAAATTGCGTGGCTGGTTCGCGCTCGAGGAGTATAAATTGAAAACCAAAGAAGGGGAAAATTGCTGAATAAGGGTTCTTCCTAAAGAGTCTCCACTGATAAATTTCATCGCTTGTCCTAAATTGTATTTCTGAATGGGGAAATGGGACACTTATGGACGTTCCCACAAACACGAGCATTTTGTGGGGAGAAATACGTAATCCCTGGTTCTAAGGTTTGGGCGATAATAACTTATTCACCCTGTAAGAAAACTATTGAGCTATGAGTTATTAACAATGATGTTTTATTTCTTAAACGATAACATGAACAACTCGAGTGGAGTGAGTTATTATTTAAAAACTCACTCCGCTCGTGTGTTTTTAGACTCAACTTGTCTTGGAAAGAGTTACACGAATACGCTCTTATAAGGAAAACCGAAAAGAGTTAATTTAGCTAGAGAACTATTAACTAAAAATTAAATCAACTAAAATTTAAAGTAACTAAAATTTTAAATGTATTTTTAATAACTGAAATCACCAATATAAGAATTTAAACGTTTTGAGTTTTTATATTTAAATTTAAGCCCTTCAAACCGCCAGTGGCAAATGGCAGGGGGTGTAAAAACGCCGTTAATCCTATCACACCCTAACCCATCCTAGTGTCAACGACTATTCATATTTCCCATACATACGAATATGAATTTTTTCCCATTTCATTTCCCATATTTATGAACCTATTTTATCTCGGTCTTTTTATATAATATAAGAGAAAAGCCTGCTAACATTGCTACATTATGGTTCCGGAATTGAATCCTTATTAGAATATAGTTTCTCTATTACTTTAACCTCACAAGACTACTGTTATAATTAATCCTTTAAACAAAAAGACAAAAATCCGTGCGGTAAAGTCGTGATTGTTTGCACAGTAAGTTGTTGCTATTCAATATAGTTACACCTTGGCCCAAGTTATTGATCTAATCCAACATATCAGAGTAGAAAAGGAAGGCACGTTTCTCAGCAAAGAGAAACGTATTAATGTCAAATATGCAGTAATTGAAGCTGCAATGTATTATTAACATATGCCACTTAGAAAAATGTCGGTGGTAGTACAGCAATATTTTAATTTACAAGATTACAATGTAACCGTTAATGTTGATTGGTTAATTACACTTAATATAACAATATTACTTATCATTCGTTTTTTGGTACGAGATAAAGAAAAATGTATCTTTTGTATACTTTTGTCTCAGTCTCGTTCATGACTGTGATGATATGAAAGCTACTGAGGTATGAGTCATGCTGAATAATAGCATTAATTAAGGTTTCTCCTTATGTAATGTTACGAAAATGTTACTGGTAAAGTCATTGTGCTTCACTAACGTGGGCTTGTTCTACTCATAACATTCTGGTTCGGTGAGGAAAGCAAGGGAAAACTACCTCACTCCTCATCTTGTCTAGTAAGAATCATTTCCCTCTAGATCTTCGTAGCTGATGGTAGAGGGGGTGAGGTCCCAACCAGCCTTCGGGCTGTATAGTTTACAGACAGGTAACAATATAACCAAGTGACGACTTTTCGTCTCAAAACTCCTGTCTGTTAGTTGGGCGAATAATTCAGCGGAATTTTAAAATATAATTTTCCATCTTGTTTCATTCCTAGAAAATGGTTGAAAATTGCAAACACAGCTTTTGTAAGTGCCCGGAAGTACGGATCATCGGCATATCTGGTTAGCGGACAAGTGCAACCTTTCAATGATGAAAGATCACACGTCGGAATTCCCTTCAAGGGATTCATGCAAATTTCGCGGTTTTTGCAAAATAAGTTTTATGGAACGAGTAAAACAACCACATCAGTACGGAGTACTTCAATTATTTCCACTCCGTAACGGTAACGATGGTATTCAGCCACACAGAAGAGAGGTATAAACGGGGACGGAAAGAGCACTTTGCTATATTGCAATTCATCGCCATCAAATAAATTAGCATTAATTATTTCCACTAAACGATAGGAGGGCAAAAAGTACCCGATTTTTATATCGTAATATATGCTGGAGGGAACCTAAACGCCAAAATTACTACAATAAACCTCTTCCTTCCAATCGCCAATAAGAGAAAAAAGAGACCGAGGGCATATCTCGAGAGCTATAACGGTCGTCTACGGCAGTACCATCCAATGGGTCCTTCCAGAGGGAGAAAGAGTCCGTGAGTGCTATTGTGCATGAATCCTGTTTCCCCAGTTCACCTGAGCTATCCTTTTATTTTGTTTGGAGCCATCATGACCCGATAGAGGGAGATTGTGTGTGAAAGAACCTCCACTCTCTTTAACGGACTCAAGGCAATCGATTGTGTTCGGAATTGGCCGATGGGCGGAAAGTAACTCGGGCGTACTTGGCTGCAGCGAAGGGGTTAAAGGACTCTTCCATTCTTAGCAAAGTTATCGCTCTACTAGTCCAACTCACCGTTCCCTCCACGCCTCTATTTCCTCCATTCCTCATTCCGCCGTTCTTATTTCACATTTCCCTCGCATTGTCTCCGGACATAACCCCCTACCCCGTTTCCCTCAGCTGTTTTGTCTTCTTTTCATCGGTCTTTATTACCCCATCCTTCCTCTGCCCATCCCTTTTAACTCCTTCCTTTATTCCCTTCCTCCTTTCCAGCTCCATCCCTTACGTACGATTGTGATGAAAGGCTCGTCTATAGGGAGTCCATTTGGTATCTCCGATTCTTAATGACGAAGCTTCCTGGAAGTGACCGCACAATCGTGGCAGTCACTCCTTCCTTTGAAAGCACCGCGGCGGGGAGAGATACACTCTCTCATCTTTCTCTCTCTCTCTAAGTTTCGCATCCTCTTTCCATGCGCTGGCTTGCGGGGCTGATACGTTTCGCCACCCACAGGAAATTAAACTATACCGGGAGTTTTGCTGAGAGGAGCAAATGTGTCTTTAATCATCGACTTGTTCCTGTTCTCGATGGATTCGATGCCTTACTCTAATGCGGCAATTTCGTCGCTGTCTCCGTAATCAGGGAATCATCTTTGTATATCATTTTTCCTGTTCTGGTAGATTCCGCGATATTTCGACGTATCTTTGACATCGTTTCTTATATCTGGAGGGAAAATGTGGTAATTGAATGTCAACGTATCTCAAATGGCATTCATTTTATAGACACTCGATTTATTTTATTTTAAATTTCTTCATTTGTTTGTATCATTTTGTAAGTCTTTGTATTTCTGAAGGAGATCGGTATATAGAGATGTATGGCGGGAATGAGGCCATAAACTGAGGATAAGATAAAAATATTGTATTTTGATGGACAAGCGGTTGCTTTAAAGACTCTGATGGTATGCTGTCTTTATTTTATAAGTTATTCTTCATATGTTTAAAATAATATTATTACTTCCTAAGGGAAGTTTTCTGAGAGGTTTTACTTCCTTATATGGTAAATGACAGATAACAAGTGTTTCTATTCAATTCATAAAACTCATACAAACTAAAACTGAATTTGAAAACGGTGCCTGATTGAGGGTTGCAGAAACATCTGAATAAAGTTCAACCCTTCTATAAGCGGTAATAATTGAGTAAACTGCATATAAATTGAGGTTTTTCGGCATGTAATGGGTAATACTAAATTCACAACTCTTAGAACTAATTATTCATATGTTTCACTTCGCCGTGATGAAAGGAATGCAGACGCAATATGATCTTACATAGAGAAATATCTGTTTTCAAACTCTCTTTAAGGCACCTGATATAAGTCGGGAAAATGAAACTGAAATTTGATTCATTGCCATTATATTTCCTGAATTGTACTCTTTACCACCAGGTTATGCAGGTATTATAAATAATGATAATTATCTCGCCACTTTAACTCTAAAGGATTATTGGAATAGAAATCTATGGGCGCTCACTAAAGAGGGACAGTTTGTGGGTCAAATGTCTCTCGCATATCGCCTAGCAAAATCAGCCACTTATGGGGTTTAACGCAATAATATCATAGAATTAAAAAAGGGGTCTATACATATCTGATCGGAGATGGAGTCTTTTCAAAGCTTTACATCTCTAAGGGTGGAGAAAAGCGATGTCAGCGAGAAATTTATGGTAAGAATTCTCTTTCTACCCATAATCTTCATTCAATAAATTTTAATATACGAGGAAAAGGATAAAGATACCTTTGTACGTAAAGGCGTGAACATCTAGAAAAATTCCTGGCTCGACAGCTTCATTGGTTATAAACATTTGCTCAAAATGCGGAAAATTTCAGAATCGAATCCTGGTCCCGTCAGAATTTTTTTTCATGTCCGTTTTTCTTTAGAAATTTTAATATAATGTACGTATGTGCTATTTCTCGAAATTAAGTCAAATTTAATTATTAACTGATTAATTATTTTTTGATTTAGTTATTCTGTAACAGTTACTTAGCTATTCAGTTACTAAAGCAAATTTAAGTCTAATAAACATTTTTTAATTATGGTTTGCTCTGAAAATTAAGAAACATCCTCTCTCTTAAGATGTGTGTTGAGCTTCACGAAATCACCCTTGAAAGTATCAATTTTATTGCAGAATTAATTGTTAAACAAATCAAAATGAAGAATATGATTATTGAATTCGAATATTGAAGACATGCTTAGTAGACATGTAGAGATGGTTTTGAATGTCAATCTATCTCATACCATTACTGAGCGTTGGTCGTTGGCTGGGGTCGAACATAAACCTCTCGCATCAGAGCAACTGATATTCGAAAGCCAACCCTGAAAGGAAGATAAAGAGATCTGTTTACAGCAAACGCATAAGTTACAAATAAAAGGACTCAATAGCGGAAGGCTTGGGTGCGTGAAAAAACAACCAAAATATTTTAATTCGTACCTTAAAAGATACAAAGAAGGAAACAACCCGATTTTCAAACGAAACCGCCACATCCGCATGAAAAACTTCACCCGATAATGGCCGTCTTCTACCGACAGTGGTCGTTGTGTGTCCTTCTCTGTGAACAATTTGTAATTTTCGTTGCTAGAAATCCACCTTCCATATTGATAAAAGAAGAATTCGATCACGAAATCGACCCAGAACTTCGTCCATTTAAAGACGTGCACAAAACTCCAACCGTGAGGCGAAACTGTTTCGATCGTAAAAGCTCAGACGAAAAAAAGTCGATCGCAAAATCTTAATCCATTTGACGCCAACACATGTTAACTTCTAGCCGTACTCTTAAGAAGCGCGCCTTCCGACGTTGTCCACTCCGAAGTAGATGGAAATCCGCCAATATCCATCCCGTTTTTCTATATTTAAACACCTCCTACGCTTCAAGCACGTCAGTAATAGCCTTCATTTCTCAAACTTCCAGCAAATCTCCCCGCAACTTTCGCATATATCGCTTTCATCCAACGTTTTCGCCGCGTCTCTTCCCCTCGAGACCTACGTCTGTTAAATGATTCCACGCTCATTTCTGAAGCGACGCAAAGAGTCCCCTTTCATGCTTCCAGATTAATGCTGTTTTCATACTGCATTCATTCATCACCCATCATAATCTGACTCAGATTCTCCCGGTTTTGCCTGCGCACGCTTCTCAGATATCCCATCGCTCATTTTATGGCAACGCGATGATCTTTTCCAAAGGAAGGAGAGACTCGTAATCGACTGAAATTCATGCTCAACACCAGGTAAGAATATGACTCATATTAATCTCTCCTTTTCTCTCCCAAGGCAATGATAAATTAAATGCCATTCCGTTCATATTTCATAAGTTATCAAATAATGTTTTAATTTCCGAAAAAGAAAATAATTCTGCATGCTAAACAGTCATTTTTCACGTCAATTTTGGAAAAAATACGAACTGCATAAATTTGAATCCAAGCACAGTAGACAAAAAAGTAATCAAAGTATTTTTGAGTGACTACGTTTAATAATTTTTAAAGTTTAAATACAGTGAAAATAATTTTTTTGTCGATTAGTGATGAAAAACAGGTAAATAAACAAACTTTTTACTTAATGTGATAAATTCTTAAGCGAAATTGAAATCGTTTGCGGAATTTTGCGGATAAATACCAATTTTGTACGTATTAGCTCTAATAAAAACAAAACATTTCAATTTCTATTAACATGCATTGCGCTCAATATAACAGCGATCAATAATTATGACGCATACAAAAAAATTTAAGCTGAGTTAAAGGATTTGGAACACAGTTTTCAGTTTTACTTGTGATTTCCATTTTGCTATCTTTCAACTAAGATGAATAAGTAACTTTATCCCCAACTTGTCCTTTCATCCACAGTCGCATAAATTCGCCGCTTTTCACCATCTGGTTCACAGATTGGTCTTCCTGCCTCTTGACAACATGGGTTATAGAAAAGAGCTCGGATTTATCAAGGACACAGCTTCTATGCTTGGTTTTGATTGTTCCTTGATTGATACCCTGGTCAAGAGACGTAGATATGTTTAGTTCGGGACTGCTCTACGTTGTCTCCCTTAACAAAAACTCAGACCCCAAAAATTTCTCCCAAAAACTCCCTTTTTATCCTCCGTTGAGTTTTCGGATTGTGTGACCCTTTCTTTCAACTAACAATAAGATGAATTTCCATATTAAGTGATTGGTCTTTAATATGAGCCGGTTAAGTAATGTAAGGGCGAACTATGGATAAATTTATCTATTGATTTCCCTAAAGTACGTCATAAAAAAAAGTGTATAACAGGATAAGACATTCAACGTGAAGACTGAGGAAAGTGGGAAATTTCACTGTAACGAAACGCCTCAGAATTCGATCGAGTAATATAAAATTCTCCTACATTTGTCCAGTTTCCTAAAAGAGTCAGACAAGGTCTCAGCCTAACCTCATCCCCTCCTAACTACAGCAATTGATCCCGAGCCCTGGTGCGAGAAACCCGGGAAATCTCCAACGCCATCAAACGTTACATGCAATTATATTTTCACTTGTGTAGGATGACGGTGCACGGATTACCGAGATACAATGCGGCTGGACTTGCGAACCCGGATGGAAGTGACCATAAAGTTCCGCAATACGGACATCTGCAGTCCCGCTGTGATGAGATGTGGAAGCAATCCCATCCCGCAAACTCTTTCTCCGCTAATTATATCTCTTCTCTGAAAATGACTTTTCGGGCATGCTCTCCGCCGAACCGAAAGACCTTCCTCCTCTTGATGGCTCTCTCACAGTGACCGGAGGCTTCAGCAAGGCTTCCGCTAACGGAAAATGTAATCGCAACGCAAGTGGTTAAAAGTTAACGAGTCGCGTTTGATCCGTTTGGAAACTGGAGGAAATCCTTTTATGGTCTTGTGAGTCTTCGTGAGCCGAAGGAATGAATTCTCCGAAAACTCTGGATAATATCGTATTGGGTAAAAGTATCGCAGGGGGGGTGCTGCAGGTAATGCATGGGGAAGGGGGAGAGGTTAGAGCGCGCGCCGCGCTCGTGTGAGCAAGCAAAGAGGTGAGGGTGAATGCTCCCCGGTGAAAATAGTGTGAGGAGTAATCGAGAGGATGGTTGAGAGAGTGGGCAAAATTGAGAAAAGAGAAATAATAATAATAAACGACTTAATTTAAGGTCGAAATTGGGACTAGTTAGTCTCTTCTTACATCTATGTCACAGAAATATTTAAAAAAGGTGCTTTTGGGAGTTAAATATAAGAAAAGAAATAAAAGAAGGAAGTATTGTATAGGTTAAGAGATAACCCACGATAAGGGAGGCGTGAAAAACCTGCGAAATATACTGACAGTAGCAACTAAAATTTAAAAAGACGAAAAAATAGGTGAAAATAAGAAAAAGTGAGAGTCGTTAACACTACTGAAAAAGTATACAGTATAAATGCACAGCCATATCAAAAATACAAATAAGGACATATATGATGAATTTAAAGAACAAGAAACAAGTAGTAGAATATGGTAAAGCATTGGAAATAAAACAAGGAAAAAAAAGAAGAAAAATACTGAACAACAAAGAAATATTGAAATAAAAACAAAAGAAGTAGGGTAAATTACGTTGTATATAAATCTTTACTACGTTACCAGCGGTTCCGCCAATTTAGCAATCAGAAAGAAGAAAATTAGTAAATAAAATAACAAAACTAATACAATAATACAGTAATATTAAATATAAATAAATATTTTAATAAATAATAATAATACTTATTATTATTTATTATATAATAATGGGTGTAAAGAAGGGAAAAGCATCTAGTTTTACAACGTTACGAGTTGTTACGCCAATTTAACAATCAAAAAGAAGAAAATTAATAATGAAAATAACATAATTAATGCAAAAAATACATTAAAGTTGAATATAAGCAGATATTTTAATAAATAATCGGTGTAAAGAAGTGAAAAGTATTCAGTTGTATGTACAAAGACAGAGAAATCATCATGTGAATTGAATAAAAGGACCAGAAACCAAATAGATAGGATATTAGGAAGACATTCCTCAAATCCTTCCTTCTATCTACTTCCTGTTCTAATATTAATTTCCATAATGATTTAATCGGTAGGTATTATCAAATTATGTATGTGCGTGTACATACTTCGTTATCAGTTGTATAATAAGTGGATGTACTGTAGATAAAGTTTCATTTACGATAAATTTAACGAAATAACATGTTATTCTATGTAACTATCCGAATAAGCTTGCGAAAATGTTGTCGTCATAAGATTGCAAACGGTATTTCTCTTTGGTAGCTCTCAAAAATAGATAACTGCCGATCTAATTCTATACATCCAATTCTGCCGCACTCCGCCGCAGTCTCAAGTTCGGCTATAGAAAAGGACAACTTAGCTTAAATGAATTCACCGGTAGATACATGGAAATAAATTACCAATGATATCAGCGGTTATACACAGATAGTAAACTGTTTCTTATAGTCCCTTGTAAATCCTCATAGTCATTATGGTCACATCCATTCCATTTCGCCCATTTAAGAACATTCCAAAAATTCTTTTATTTAAAGTTGGGATCCCCTTTGACATTTTACGGTGGATAACTAAATTATGATTCATTTTCAAATGAGAGCTCATATGTCTTAGAGAGATTGCGAAATTATTATAACTTTATTATTTACGTTGCCTTTACTGGGATTGTTAGTACAGGAAACATCAGCTGGCCTCTTTATATAACTTCCCCTTGCTGAATATTATAGGACCTCAAACGTGAATCCATCCTTTTTTATTGATAATAAAGCAGGTGTAAAAAGCCCACTATTGTTCCCTACATAATCAATTTTACGAAGCGTCATGAAAGTTCCATCGAAGATCCCTAGGCTATTTGGTTTCCGCTGCTAAATCTCCCTCGGGCTGTCTATCGCGACGTGCATGCCTAAGATGGGCAATGGTTAGGTAAGAAGAGCAATAAAGTCAACATTTTTTCTATTAGTCACGAATATGAAAGAACTGAGCATGGCCTGGACTGCTCTCTTTCTTTGACGCCGGCGTGTAAGACAAAAGAGACAAAGAACGGAGGAGGTGAAAGAAGTGGATGAGGACCAGCAGAGCGTGTTAGCCGAACCCAGAAAGTGGAAGGGAGATTAGGAGGAAGTGGAGGATGAGGGAAGAGGCGAAGAGTCGATCGTGCAACGATTATCTCCGGTGGACAGGCGCCGGTGATGTGACCGTATCCAAGCGACCGGAGGAAATCTCTCTCTTCTTCCACTCCTGCTTTGGCCGGGGTTAGGGGAACTCTTTGGATGGAAAGGTGCGAAATGAATGGAAAAAATGATGGAAAATGGGATGAGGTGGAGGGTCGGAGGTGGGGGATGGTCCCTTGGGCACGTTCACTTCCGGTTCTCTCGATAGAGATCGGTTGTGTGACCAATTGGCGGCGAAAATGACAGCGATGGATGGCGGAAATGAGCGGGGCTGTTTTCTTTGCCTGATTAAGTTCTCTAGCGCTGCACGATCTCAGTGAGACATTTTTCTACTCTGTTAGCGACCCTTTGATCCACAAAAGGGCGTTTTAATCTACGGCAAAATTCAGTACGTGTGAGGTGGCTTGGAATTGAGGTTAAGAGCACACCAGGTATCTTGATCATGCTCAAAACAGTAAAGAAATTCGAATGAAAGCGACAAAATCGTATTGCATAGTAGAAAAAAACATATAAATATGTATTAAGAAAGGAATATTTTGTGTTTAAAATAAGCATGTGAATTGAATGAATAAATCCGTCCATTATTAATGCTCGTTTGAGGTGTGCCAAAACATGAGGATCTTTAGTGTATGAGGAATTACAGGATTTATCTAAAAATAAAATCAGTATACGATGCATTTATTCTGAATTAATAAAATTAAGATGATACTAACTATGGTCACAATTCACATTGTCGGAATTATCAGTGGTAAAAGAAGCTGAATTCATCTTAGAGAGTTTCATTTTTCAGAGAATGACACATCTAAGGTGATTGCGATTGGTTAATAGGTTAATTTACGTCTTTATTAGACGTAATTGAGACAAGCCAATCTCTGCTTCCAACCATTACTAATAAATTCTAAGGCTTAACATCTATCTCTAGATCAATATCCAGCAAGCCGCCTTCAAGCGTGTGGCAGGAAGTGTTTGAGCAACATCTTTAGCTTGTTGCTATCGCAAATCGTTCGTAGAGATAAAGTCCTTAAAGCGACCTGCCCTAGCATGCACTTTTCTTACTAAACGCTAATTGTCCTATCGGGGGTCGCATTATACCGATTAAGCCTTACGCAAATGTACATTTCACTGAATTTATCAAGCAATCGCCGTCTAAATTCTAATCTACTACATTTGAAGGATTTCCAAACGTGCGTGTGAGAGAGTTTTTTAAAGGATTGCTTTTTATCGTGGCATATTAATCACTCCGCAACTTCAGTAATCAAATGGCTTCAGATCCCTTTCAATGTTATCAAAAATGTTGCTGCTTGGTTTTCTAAAACATTGTGACCGAAAATACCCTAATAGTTTTTATCTTTACTAAGACATTTGGAAAAAGATCTGTGGGTTGGTGAAATGGTAAGTATATATTTGCATTGTTTTATAGATAAGTAGTTTTTATGAGATTAACAAAACAATGTCACAAATGTAACGAAAACAGTAACATTAACGAAAATTGTTACTTCAAATAATGTAATTATAAAACTCAAGTATATATTCCAAAGGTAAGAATTATACGTACATGCGATACTTCTTGCGCAACAAAGGGGTGGAGAGGAACACTAAATAATTGCCGCAATTTCTATGAAGGTTTATTCTAATAATTCTTCAAATTTTGCAGACCAAGGCATGGGATTGTGGGAACAAAAATTAATCCTGGTGACAGAGCTAGTAGATGATGTACAATGAATTGTTTTGTCCACGGTAGTTTTTCTGTGATTCAAGGTAACTGATCTTTTGGGAAAATAATTAAAAGGAACGTCTGGACGAAAGGCACGCTGGAACCGATGGCAGAGGCCAAAACGAACTTCTTCTTTTGCACGTCGACTCCAAGAGTTCAGTCACACGAAAATGAAGAAACGGTTCAGAGAAAAATAAAGAAGTGTGTCGTCCGACACTCCAGAAGAAAAAAATTTCGTGTCCGACGTATTGGAAAAAAAAAGTTTAAAAAACTATCATAAATACGCTATAGAACAGAGAATTATCAAGTAGTACACAGGTTACATTAACTCTTTGGAAGAATATTGAGGATAAACAATGTTCAGTTAATAAATGTTACAACAAAGATCTCCATCCACCGCACTTCACGCTTTACAGTTTTAGGCGAGCGATTTGTATTTCCCAGATAATAGAATCAACAATCGAGGTCAATAATGAGTGGAAATTTATAATCGAGGAAACTTAAATGCACCTCGTAATGATGGCAACGAAAAATGTTAATGGAAGAAAAGAGTTATTACAAGGTTCTACATCTACCTCTACATAAGTACCCTGCAAGCCACCTTTCGGCGTTCGGCAGGGGGTGTAAACACCAAGAATAGAATTACTTCTTTAATTTATTATTATCGCGTATCGTTCGCGGAAAAAATGAGTCCCTAAAACGACTTTTCCTTGCATCCATTTCTCTTACTTTACACTCACTGTCGGATCAGCCGAAGGAGAAGGGGGGTCGCATAATACCAATTACGTCTTCCGAAAATCTGCTTCCTCTGAATGTATCTAACAATCGCAGCCTAACTTCTAATCTCCTTTCTTTCAAGGATTCAAGGATTTCAGGTTGATGATTTCCAAGGGGAAAGGCATTAATTTAACAACTCAAAAGATTCTAGAATGAGTTCTCCTTGGATACGTTATACTTACCTTTGGATGTAATTTATATAGGAAAAAATACTTCTTAAATTTTGATTTGTATTTCATATCGTTCTTGACGAGGATTCCAATTAACACAATTAGGTTTGACTGCACCAAGTAAATGCATTGTGACGATAAAAATTATTATTCTTGCAAAGTAGACGATAGGTAAGGAAACGTTGGCGACCATTTTATCAGTAGAAAGATGATGTATCTATAAAACAAATAACACTCTGTAGTGGATTCTAATGACATTCTCACGATTGTAAAAATTCAGTTGCGAATTATCATGTTTAACAAGTTTAATATGTTTAATAATTTTTCAAGTTTTGAAATTTGTTCTTTAACATGAGAAAGTTTCCTGAATAAATCAATTTAATCTGGGCAGCACGCTTTATTAGTTATCCCCTAACACTTCCTGTATGAAATTACCAACAAAACAGTAACGATCCGAGAAAAATTCTGGTTGCTCTGGATATTTTAAATCAACCCCCTTTTTTCTCATTCGCTCACAGCCTTACCATTAGTACCTCTGACATGGGAACAATGTGAACAAAAATTTTAATTTTCAATAACTACAATAAATTACCGTCGGTGAATAATTTATCCGCCGGACAGAAGTATTAAGTATTATTCAGCTAAAAATAAATCAAGCGTAAAACAGCAAAAAGTTGTTCCTGAACGTAACATGAAAAGTTTATAAAATATTCACGAAAAGGAAATAAATTTCGGAAGAAAAAGACGTTGATCAAAAATCAACAGATCGGTAAAACTCGCAAAGCTGAGCTTTGCCGCCGCGAACGCATACCACCAAGTTCAAATTGATGAATTTTAGGCTGATTTTTAAAATCGTTTTATGGAACTAGTAAATGTTAATTAAAACTGGAATGTATTGGTCCTTACTTTTTCCCAAAGAACTTACACATAAATGTATTATTAAGATCCGTTTGTCGCAGTGGTAAAGGTTCCTTGGTGTGTTGCCTTTCATACTATGTCTTTCTTCCAACTCTTTTAAAGTCATGTACTTATCGTCATTTCCATATTATGGTCTTATTTACTGATAATGTAGTTTCTATGCAATGTATTGACGATGTGTTTCCCACAAATGAAAACTGACTCGATGTTTCATGACATTAAATATTTATATATATATGTTTTTGTATGGCTTGTATATCTAAGACTACTGTTTTTATTTTTTATCAATGTTCACGACATTTAATACTTAAATACTTAATGTTAGATGACTGGTATATCTATGATTACTGTTATTTCTTATGATCAGATTATGTGTAATATGCCATAGATGTTGATTATTGCTATTATATGCGATTTTCATACGATGTAATTACAATTATTATACATATCAACTATACTCTGTATACTGTAACTACTTAACTATGCTTATTGATGTACCTCTTGTATAACTGTATCTGTATTTTCTCTATTTTTTCTTTATTGCACTATTTCTATTGTATCTTTTTGGCTGTTACTATCGGTAGGTTGGCGCAGCTTTTTCACACCCCCCTTCTTTGTGAGCGTTTTCCTGCTGTGGATATTTTTTTCCTAAGACTCTCTTAGGTTTTTTATGTCCACACATTCATTTTTCTCATTTCTTCAAATTCAAAAATGTATTTATTATGACAATGGGTTAGATGGAAGAGGAGATTTTTAGTCTCAATCTCGCCCAAATAAAGGCATTTATTGTTGTTATTATTAAACACCGTCCAAGAGGCGTTCTTCTAGGAGCAAATATTCGAGGGATGAAGCAATTGTGAACGAATGTCGTTAGAATAGACGGATGGGGGTGGGACAGATTTAAGGGGGTGAGAAGGAGACTTGGTAAGGGGCCATACCAGCGGGAGAGAGAGATTCGAGGGCGACGACCACGGAAGCGAGACGTTGCGTTGACCGTAGAGGATTGGTCACACGGGTCGGCCCATTCACCCACGCCGCCTCCCACCCTCTCCTCTGGACCGGAAAGACATTGTCACAGGTTCCGCGAGAACAGCGAGCGACACAAGGCGTGGGCATTTACGCCGGTGGTCTTCTGCGGCGGATTTGATGTGTCTGACCAATCGAGAGTAACTGTACTGCGCTCGATAAAAAGGGGAGCCCGTGTGTTCTGCGAATCGTGCTCTCTCAGACTATTGTCTCCGCCGATTTCTTTTAATCTGTGAACGGAGTGACTGTTACTCCGCGATTTAATGGAAAGGAATGCGAGCATTCTCCTTCCGATTCCAATTTAAGAATCAGTGGCGGTGATTAGAGTAATCGATCAATTCGAAAAAAATTTCTCCGCTACACGCGAGCGAAAAAGATCAGCCATTTGCTTCCAGACTAAATCTCTTCACGGACTGAGATGGCTTTTATAATTATAAAAAGTTGCATATTAGAATAGAACTGAAGAAAAACACGAAATCCATTAAAGTGTATCCTCCTACGAGTGATGTATTATTCGAAAATATCGAAGACAAGGTATACAGCGTTGCTATCCCATACGGTATTTTTTTTCAACTTTTACTGTTTAAATTAATCTCTACCAATCTATTCCGAACTCTCAGTTGGTAAGATATGATTTACTAAAGATATCTTGCACCAACGAGATTAGTTAAGTATTTTGAATTAATTTGAATTAGGGTTGTTAGTTCTCGTAATCATTTTTTCTATGTTTCAAATAAAGAGTATTTTCCTTACTAAATAGCATTATCTTATAGAAATTGGCATGTTGATTAATCTAATTTCGGTTATCTTTTCGGATAAAATCACTTCTGTAAATTATGTACAAGTATCCTGTGCGAGGTAAGGCAGTGAAAAATAAAGGTATCGTTATAGTTATAAGAAATACAATATATATTTGAAATTATTAATAGTTACCGTAGTAATGTATAATACATAGTATGAAGGTAGTTTCATAGTAAATTCCTATGTAACTAATCATAGAAAGGATTACATTAGAAGACTGAATCTTATCTATTATCTGAATATCCATGCAAATACAGCATTCAATTTCTTTGGTTCCATCGATGACAACACTCTGGGTCAGTATGGACATATTTTGACCAGATGGCAACGAGCGAAACTCATTTTTAGTATAACCCCGTAGTTTCTTACACAATCCTACAAGCTATAATCAACTTATCAATGATAGGAGTATGAAACATTTTTCTGAAGCTACTATCTGATATCACCGCATCCTACAACAGGGGAGTATATGCAGTATTCTGACCCAATTAAAACTAAACTCAAGACATGTGGGCGCTGGCTTTCAAGAGGGTATGAGGTTTTGCATTCGTTGAAATGCGAAATTCGTTCAATGATCCAGCTGTAAAAGTGAAGAAGAAGGATTAATGCAATTTTAACAAACATTTTATTATTTCCTCGCCTGAAATATTCCTTTATATAGAAATGGGCTCTAGTAAAGTTTATGTATTGCAGATGGAGAACAAAAGGTAAATGTAACATAAAAAGTTGAAGACCCATGATATAGATGATCTAATCAACGCCATAATAAATATTATTTCCATACATATTAGTACCATTTCTTTTCCATATCTTTTACACCGAAATTTAAGAATACATCAGCTGCTCAATTACATATTTTATGAAGCGAAAGGATAAATATAATAGATATGTTAAATGTAAATAGTAGTAATAGTAACATTATATAATTATAAACAATATATTTATTACAATCCTCTCCCTTTCAGATCAATTTTGCCTGCTCAACTATGTAATTAATCCGAAGTCTACGTATTGGGCAAGGGTCGGTTTCTTTCGATATATGTAATTCACATCTTCTATTGATGACCTAATCCAAAATCACACAACGTATGAGAAGAAAAATTTGTTATACTGAAACGTTCAGGGAGTTTTATTCGCCGAATGTTTTCAGAATTGAAAAGTTACCTTGAGCATGCATATAGTATTTGTGTGAATTTCTCTTTGGAATAATATAGTTGAAATTCAACGTCGTTGCAGCAGGTGCATCTGAATCTTTAGAAATCGTTCTATTGTCAGAAGATCGAAAATTCCTTCGTATTCTATAGCTGGTTACCTTCACATAGCAAAATAATATTCTTTTGCGGACAGCGGATGATGAGGCAATATTCCATTATCAACCAAGCGTCTCATGACTCAAAGTAAACAACCCGCGGAAGCAGTGACCCAACAGCAGTTTGCCTCCATTCCATTTTTGGACCGAGCGAGACATAGGGAGAGAACAACGCGAATTCTCCTTCGTGAAAATTCATCTGTCGCTGAGTAAATCTCCGTGATTCACTGGAGATCTTTGTAAAAGCAGCACACTTCCTCGAGAGGCACGAAATCGCTCTTGAGAGAAGAAAGAGGAAACCGGAAAAAATTCCTCCCATTCGATACGGGCATCAAACATCGACAAGCGGCGTGAATGAATGCGACATTCGCGTTTTTTTAATTAAGCGCTTTCCCGCCAGATGCTCTCCTAAACAAGGAAGTACCAAAGGCGATCGCTCCACATCCAGTGCATGTCACAACCTGATGTCCTTGCGTTATCTCGCCCCCGCTATCCAACGTCCCACACCAACTCTCACAATGTCACCTACCCGCACCACCCTACCGCTGCCCTCACACGCGCACCCGCTTAATCCTTAACTCTCGTCTCATGCCAGTCTATCGACCGCATTCCAACTCCTTCCACGGAATGAAAAAAAAACGTTTCATACGGTACCGTGTCAAAGGGATCGGTAACGCACGCTTGTCGGACCCAAGCATCTCGATGAATGTCAGATCGGTATAATCGGCAGGACGAAACAAGTCACTGGAGACTTCAACGCGCGACTTGAACGGCGGGACGGGTCTTAGGGAGAAACAAGCTGGAATAAAGCTGTTAATGAATTTCTTGATAATGTCAGCGCATGTCGTGCACTTCGTGTAGGAGAAATGCCCCGAAGAATTATTGAATTCGGCTCACGTCTCGACAAGCATGTTTCTAAAATCAACGAGAGCAGTTAGAAAATGATCGAACGGCGACCTTAACATACTGATCTAGAAATCTTAAACCTTTCTTCTGCAATCGATATGGAGTAAGTTTGATCGAGCTCGAAAACGTGCAGGAATTGGCGAAAAAAATCCACTCAACCTGTCTCAGTTGTATTCCGAGAAGGTGCCTTGTCATTTGAAAATTTACTGCGCGTAAATGGAGTGAAAATGTCTCCTCTGCTGGCATCTTTTTCCATAGACATTTATCCTCTCGGCTGACGCTTCTCGCTCATAGAAAAACTAAAATTTACGGAAGAACGTGATCGAGCCATTAAGTATTTTCTCTTTGAATAAAATATCCGTAATTTTTATTATGAATGTGACACAGTATTCTTACTGACATTGCTTTCCTATTTCAGCTAACATTACTTTAAAATTAATGAAAACTATATTAAATGTATCCTTTATTTCTTAAACTATATAGAAATATGGAAATACAAGTGAAATAAAATAAATAAATAAAATAAAAATTACAAGTGTTTGCTCTTAGTGATGAATTTAATAATAGCCAGTTAGTACAACTAAAATGTAAACAATTCAGAATTTTCACCGTTGATTTGAAGACTAATTTTGCTGTAAAAGAAATGTGAGAATAGTAGTATTTATGTATTTATCCCATATGTAATACATAGTATAATTTAATAACCTGTGCTTCGTTTGTGAAATTCGTTCATGTGTTATTTCGAAAGATACATAAACAGTCATTTATACATAGTCAGCGAAATGCTTTCGGCAATATTATATTCCGGGTTTTCTGCACCAACATCTACAATGAGATTAATGATCAATTACAAGGAGAAACGGATATGAAAAAAAGTTTGACGGGACTGTGACTCGAACTCGATTGATAGCTCTATCCATTACTTTATCTTACTAGAACATTTAGACCTGCCGCTCGAGAGACATCGTAGTCTAGGACAGTGTAGTATCGTCCGACTGTGCGGCATCTTATACGGCCAGGTCCTCGTCGATAACGTCGAAACCACACCTCCCTTGCCAACGAAGTCTCTCAAGCGGGATATCTAAGTCTCCTTACCGGGTAGAAGATAATGGATAGCTCAACCAACCATTGACTGAGAGACCCGGGCTCGAGTCCCAGACCCGGCGGACTTTTTTCATGTCCGTTTCTCCTCGGAAATTTTTCCTAGACGCACGCCTTTGTGTCAAGTCACCTTACCTCTTTTCCATGTGATGAATTGCTGTTGTGTTGATATCCTCAGCAGCGTTAAATTAACCTCATTATGGTAAATGCATTCTCCTTTTAGAAATTAAAACTTACCGAAAGAATGTAAGATGCGTAATGAGTTCACATCAAGGTACTCTAATATATTACACACAATCACAATATTACACCCGTATATATGACAGTATTCGAGTTTTTTCTTAGAGCTTTTTACGGTGTTTGTACGTAACAAAATATAACAACATAAAAAGCTTAAATGCACGTACGTATAGGATTAATGGAGTCTTTTACTACCTTAGGTTCACGTCCTATCACGATTAAGTCATCAACGAAACAAATAGTTTATCTTTCATCAGAAGTTGAGATAAAGGAGTGGGTGGCTTGGATCCAAGTAATGTACGTCATTCCAATCAAAGAACGGAATAAGTAGATCGAAAAACGTCTTAATCAGAGGAAATTTGTTGCTGACGTTTTTATACCAAAATGCGATAGGGATTTGCGTCAATGTTTGTTTTTTTATTCCCTTATTAGCGTTATTTTCATCCGTTATTTCATCTGGAATTTTATTCCGTAAGCAAAGTTCAGGAAAAATGTACTCGCTGTGCTCGAGAACCAATAAATATCAAGAGGCACAAAGGAAACTACCTCGAGAAAGTAAGAACCGTACTGAAACGAAGAATTTGACATGAAAATCTTTATTTTGAATGACGTCAAACGCCAGCATTATTTTGTACCTGATTCAAGGAAAATTTTTAAAATACTTTGAATTTTAGAAAAATTTTAATATTGAAAATTTTTTTTATAACTTGGGAGATTAGCGTTAGATGTAAGTTTTTGCAAGATACGCCATCTTATTTTTTATGTAAAATTCTTAAGCTACCTTTTATATTTCCAGGATTTCTTTATTTTAAGTAGTTTAAGCTGTTGCATTAAAATGTAAATCAAACCAAAGATTTATCCAGTTTGGATTTTTCACCTATATATCAATAGTAGTGCTATTAAGTACGCATTACTAAAGCCAATAATTCAATTACTCCTTATAGGAATAAAGTTTAAACACAAATCATATTAATATATATTAATTTAGAAATAATAGAAATAAAATAAAAGAAATTTACCTAAATCGATGCACATCTTAGAAGCCAGTGTGTCTTTTATTCTTTGGAAATTTTATGCGATATAAAAAAGGAACGTATCACTGAAAATATATACTAATCCACAAAATTAAATTGATTCTTGATTCTAGGGAAATTAATGAATTTTTATTTAATGTATGGTAATATGATACCATCAAAACACTAAGAAAAACAAATAGGTACTACGAAATCATGTCCGATTCTGTGATAGATATCTTTCATAAGCCCTTTTCCAATCGGTCAATTTTTACACAGGAGTCGCAACTCAAAACTATTATATATATAAACTTCCATAGTGAATAAATAGCAGGTTTAGAAGCTCATATGTGTTAAATAAAGTTGACACTCCAAGAAAGTGACAATTAGCTTTATATTTTTCAGAATCTCTATGTCTTAAAATATCGTTATTTTCTGCATAAAATAAAATTTAGGTTCTATCTTTGACACAAATCACGCTCTGTAATCCATCATGATTACATTGCGGGGCATAAAAACTTTTCAACATTCTAAAATTAAATGTTTACTTACTTTACCTTCCTGTGCGATTTGTGTATATATCCTTCCAAGAACTTTACTCATCATAACGTAATCTATAAGGTCACATGGTGGAATTAATCCATAACTTTCTACATTCTCGGTGTATTACACATGTTTCAATGAGCATTGAATTTTTCAGTGAAATGTATCAGTTCTAGCGAAGTTTGACAATAGAATTTATACTGTATGAGTTAAGTTTCATAAAGTCCTATATTTATTTTTCGCAAAAACAGTTATGTCAGACGCAATATTGATCATTACTGGTTGATATCGTTATTATCATGTCATTCGGTATGAGCCGTATATTATCTTTACTTATGGTTTTACTGAGTGACTATCAATTTCTTTCTTCAATAGACCCGTTAAACACAGAGGCTGAACAACTTTCATATTTTCTCCTTCTCGCTACTAAATGTTCGGTCTCAAACGCCCGTATTTCCTACTTACAGCAAAAAGGTTTACTATTCATATAAAAGTTTTAGAAACTTCAATGTAAAGAAGTTAAGCCGCATATCTCAAATAAAATGTGAATGGAAATCAATAGCTAGTCTCTTGGTAAATGCCGCATATTTATTTATTAATTTATTTATTTATTAATGAGTACATTGCAATTTGGCCTATTGGCCAGGTGGCAATGTTGGAGGGGGTATAACATATAAATAAGAGGTCTGCCTGGCATTCGCCCAAAGACGGGAGGGAAAACCCTCCAAAAACCTCCCGTAGACAGACCATTACACTTACAATCGATTAATACAAATATATATAAAGATACAATACTTATAAACTAAATACATGGTTGATATCCACATAGTCACACATCTCTATAATAATTCATTCGTTACAATAACTTTACTCTATAATACATTGGATTACAGAACTAACTATCGCTATACATTACAAAATTATATAAATTTATCAACAATAGAGATTTACAGAAGTTGGGAAATACCCGTGAGGTCAATTACCTAAGAAACTACATACATTTAGACTTAATCTTATTTTTGAAAGTTTTAACATTTTTCGGCATTGGAATGAGATATTCTCCAGGTAATTCATTCCATTCCCTAATACCTCTATTAACAAATGAATATTTTAGTAGGTCTGTTTTCTGTTCTCGTTCTTTAATTTTTAAACTATGATTCCCGCGTCCAACATAACCGGGAATTAAAAACCTAGTCCGCAATTCATCCCAGCCCTCTCCGTAATTCCATGCCTTATACATACCTGCTAATCTAATGGTCTTTCTTCTCGATCCTAATGATTCCCACTTCAAATGGACTAGCATTTTACTTACACTTTCCGTTTTTCTATGATTACCTACTACGTACCTGGCTGCCTTTCTTTGCACGCCTTCGAGCTTTTTAATAAGGCCGGTTTCGTGGGGATCCCAGACACTCGTACCATATTCTACAATCGGCCTAACCAGAGTCTTGTACGCTCTTTCCTTGACACCCTTCCCACTTCGTTTTAGATTCCTCATCACGAAATGGAGATTCCTGTAAGCCTTGCCTATAATGTCCTCAATGTGTTTTCCCCATTTAAGATTTTCCGTTAGCTTTATACCTAGATATTTGCAATCGGGAACGTTATTGATGTATTCGTCATTTAGGAAGTAATGATGAAGTATTTGAGACTTCCTTCTAGAAAAATTTATATGTTTACATTTACCGACATTTATTTTCATTCCGTTTAGTTTAGTCCACTCAGCTAGTTGATTTAAATCGTTTTGCAGAATTACGCGGTCCTCATCATTCGTTATTCGCCTATATAGTATACAGTCGTCGGCAAATAGTCTGATATCGGATATAATATTTGCTGGGATGTCGTTCACGTAAATAAGGAATAGCAGTGGCCCGAGAACGCTACCTTGCGGAATACCAGAAGTGACATCTACCTCTTTAGAGAAAACATCTCCGATTCTAACATTCTGTTTTCTATTCTTCAAAAAGATTTGAATCCAATCTATAACTCTATGATCTATGTTTAATCTACGTATTTTTGCCATAAGAAGATCGTGTGGTACTTTATCGAATGCCTTTGCAAAGTCAATAACAATCGCATCGGTTTCTTCTCTGAGATCCATGGCTTCTGCAATATCTTGAGTAAGGCCTAAGAGTTGGGTTTCACATGAGAAGCCTGATCTGAATCCGTGCTGCCTATTGTACAGCCAGTCATTTTCTTTCCAGAATAAACGAATGTGTTCTGCTATAATTTTCTCCATAATTTTGCAAACTTGGGAAGTTAGACTAATCGGCCGGTAGTTATCTAACGATGTTTTCAAACCTCCTTTATATACTGGAATTACGATCCCTTTAGTCCAATCGTCTGGAATCGATTTATTATTTAGCGTTGCAGTGAAAAGTGTTCTCAGATATGGAACGATTGCAAAATTACCCAATTTTATCGCATCACTAGGGATTTCATCTGGACCCTTCGATTTCCCGTTTTTTAATTTTTGAACCTTTCGAAAAATAACCGAATCTGAAATTTGCAAATAATTACGGCAATCTTTCATTGCAGAAATGCTTATCTGTTTGGATTGTTCTTCTGTTCCCTGCTGGTCCTTACTAAACACTTGCGAAAACCAGTTATTGAATTCGTCCGCTATATCCTCCTCCCGCGTTAGATTATTTCCGTTTACAGAATTTATTGCGAGCACGTGATTTCTATCTCCTTTACGTCTGCGCAAGTACTTGTAAAATTCGTTGGGATTCCCCGAGTCGAGAGTTTTAGCAACATATGTTTCCTCCGCACATACCTTTTCCTTAGCTAGTTCTTTAACTAATTCCTTGTACCTTTCCAATGAAAGTAAATCGCGATCTTTCCTTTTATGCGCAGTCCGGACTTTCCTTTTAAGCGACCTGACCTTTTTGTTGTAGTACACGGGGTCTGGGTTATTCTTCATACGCTTCTTAGGAACATATAAATTTATACCCCTAAAAATAATATTCTTAAATCTTTGCCACATGTCTTCAACTGAATTTCCATTGCTTACCCATCCTAAATAACTTTGCCGTAGATAATTTTGGAAACCGATGTTATCCGCTTTACTGTACTGAAAATATTCGAAGTTATTTGGGATTTGTGTCCTCTTGGGAGTATCCCAGTTTAAGACAAGTTCTACCGCCTCATGATCGCTTATTCCTGGAATAGTGTTTGCCCTAATCAGTGACTCTAATGGCTTTAAAAGAAAAACATCTAGTGTGTTCGACGCTTAAAAACATCTAGTGTGTTCGACGCTATATCAGACGACGAATATATCAGATAGGATAAATTATAATAGTAGTATTGTTAAGAGTTCATCGACAGCTGAGGTCATTTCGTACACCCCCATCAGGAATCGAACCCGGGACTGCTTTAACCGAAGTCAAACGCATTGCCCGCTTGGCTATCCAGGAGCCCGTTGAACAAGTAATAGAGCTTGTTTATACGTTGTCCTGCCATGTATAACACTACTAATAATCCAGCAAGTATGTACCTAAATAAGTATGTACCTAAATAGCTCGTATGTTGACTTAAATATCCACGATTCCTGTGATCTGAAATAAAATCAAAATTCCAATCAATCATGCCAAAAGTTTAATCAAAGAGTAAACATTTGTGAATAATTTTTTTAATATGACCATTTCTCACTAATGATTTTATTAAGTTTGTTCGTCCACTATTCTTCATCATGAAATATATTTATCAGAGGGGGGAAACCTGAGGCCGCAAGAGGAATTTTCAAGCTTAATACGGCATTTGCGTGGCTTCCTTATTGGAATTAATTTGTTTCCCTATCCGCTAGTGGCACCAAAGGGAAATAATATTACAATATTCTTCCCAATTTGTTCAAATCAAACAATTTTTCCCCTTAATCATTTCTCGCAGAAGTTAAACCAGCGAATTTATCTCGTAACATATGCAATAAACTTCAGTACGAGCAGCCATCGATTTCAACTCTCCCGTCATATTTAATGTAGTCACTACATCCAGATGTGGTAGATGGAGACTCTAAAAGACAATGGACTCTCTAACGCAGCAGTAATTTTCAAGTTTCGTCTTAATTGTAATTCATTGCCGTCTAATCGTCTTTGATCGTATCATTCAGACACCGATCTCCGTGTTTCACCATTTCATCATTTGCATTCCTCGCCTTCAGCCAACCAACAAATCTTCATTTCCTCCCCATTCATCCACCAAGCACGTTCGTCATTCCCTCTTCAATTGGACCGTTTCCCCAGCATCCAATCAATCCCTCGCCAATTGCGTCATTCTCCGACCTTCCACCTGTCGCCTCCGTTCTGACCTCGGCGCGGCAACGCAGTTCTCCTCCCACGATTCGACCACCGATCGCGCATTCACGAAATTCATCCACGCCCAAGCAACCACGGGATGGACAAGGACAGGCCTCGAAATATCGATTCCTTTCAAATGTGTTTTGGATTGATCTCGTTCTCATTCTATTTTCTCTGGCCTGTCGCAGCGTTGTTTTTTTCTTTCTTTGCACTTCTTTTCTGTTTTCCCCAATAGCCTCGAGCTTCTCATTCCCGCAATCAGATGTCCGCGAGATACTTTGAATATCTAGAAGGACCCAAAGTGACGGAGTGTTCGATTCAGAGGCATGCAGATGCGTAGAATCGTATTTCCTGATTTTTTTTAATTCCTCCACCGATACTTTTTAACTCTACCCCATGTCAGTGAATTAACTTCCAAAGCATGGCTGATAAATGGAAAAATATTCGCGGGTAAAGAGACCTAAAACCACCTACCGCATTATCAATAGCCGTAGATCACTTGCTACCAAGGGATTCTCCAAGAGACATGAAATATACGTATGTAAAATAATCCATCAGACAGGCATTGATACACACAAACCGATACACACAAAAAAACACAGTAATATACATCAGAAAATATCTTAGAAAATACAATAGTGCAGTTATTCCGATACAGTCATGGACACCGCAGATATACCCAGATATCACACTCGTACATAAGCCTAGTAAAGATGCCTACCTAATAGAAATATCAATACCAAATTCCACAACCTTTTAAAAGAATCATGCAGAGAAATTACGAAAATACCACACGCTCAAAGAGGAAATAAGGTAGATATAGCATCAGAAATCAGTGAAAATCGTTCCTATTATACTAATATCAACAGATATTATACCAAAAGCACTGCACAGCAACATAAGGGACATACACTTGCCCCCAAAAATATACATTTCGCTTCAAAAATCTGTAATTCTTGATACCTGCTAAGAAATTTTCCAAAGTTATCAATAAGGATAAAAAAAATCACAACTCATTAAAACATGTATAGGAGCGTGGGACTGGGTGAAGGCCCGTTACAGGTTCAGAACCAACACCAAGGAACGGGAGGAAAAAGTCATAATAATAATGACCTCTTTGATGGAAACAGGAAGATAATCCCAATGAAATCCATTTCAATAATTATTATTGAAAAATCACACTAGCCATGACAAGAACCCGGGACCTCAGGGCTGGAAACAATCCGCAAATGCAGCCGGTTGGTCATTCAGTATGTTTGCGTAGGAAAACATTGCTCTTCATATCCTGAATACAAATTGGGTCCACATGTTCGTAGCATTCTGATGTCAATTGTGGGTCTCTATCATTAGTTTCCACAGCGATACGTCTTTAGTTAGAAGTAAAAGATTTACACGATTATTGGGAACATGCATCCAAAGACATTTTGAGAAAGTGAATAACAATTTATTCATACTATATTTTATTCTGCCGGTTAATTCCTGAATGGTTAGCATGCTAGCGGTCCAACCCCAAGTTCCTGGCTTCTTATCCAAGCTAATCACATTTTTTTCTGGTTAGGAAGTGGTCGTGTGTGTTCGCCTATAATAATAATAATTAAAATAGATGTGATTGAAATCCCTTTTCCATCGAAGAAGTTATTATTGCTATTATTATTACTAATAAACAGAATTAAACTTTTTAGTCTCTGTAGTGTATGCTTGTTATTTTTTAATCTAATAAAAAATCCTAACACGGTGTAAACTCAATCAGCTTCAAATACCGAGTTTCCTCCCTATTAAAGGAACCATGCAACGTGCATTATATACATAATTGTCCGTAATTAATATTATATATTTCATTATATTCTATCTTGCTGTTATTAAGTAACAAAATATCTACTACAGAAGTAACTGTTGTAATTATATCCTCTGACAAATCAAATAATTTATTGCTTACTTCACTGAAAGCACGACTACTTATTATACGACTATTATCCACTTTTATATCTTCCTGCTCCGATATCGATCTATCTTTCTCTCTTACACGCACAAGCACAACCAGTGCTTAGCCTTGGCATTGTGAGAGTTCTGAATATTTTTTCCATTTAGGCTCACCCTAAGAACGCAATGCTATCATTATTCCTTAATTACGTATATTTTGCATACAAAACAAGTTCTATATCTAGCAATAAGTCACCGTCCGGGCATCAATATCTACTGTCAAGAGGGCTAAAGAAATAACCCACAAAATGAGTGCCAAGCGCGGGAGGTTGTTAGTTTTTAGCATAGACAATTACTCTTAAAATATATCGAATAACTTTCTTCCTGATAAAAAACTAATTGTGGGCGCGGAATAATGGAAATTTAAAAGTTATTTGTCATATCAAAATCCTATGAACGAGCTTTAGCGATAGAAAGAGGTAAATAATAACCGTGAATTAATGAAGCCTAAAAACTAGTATTCAGCTAGTCTTACAGCCTTAGATTTAAAAGAACTGACTATCATGTAGTGTGATGGTAACGCTTGAAGTAAAGTCGTAAAGTACCGCTGAGCTTATCGAGGAATTCTCATCAACGATATATATATTATTTTTTTCTGACCATAGAACAAGCATAGATATCTTATATGCCGAGGGCATTGTCCCACTACTTAAAATGGCTTATCTGTTTCTCTTCTTCCAATTTTCTTCATAACCCTAATAGCCCTCTCCTGCCTGGTGAAAATATATTTCTAATGAACAGAATTTCCCCATTTAGGGTGACTGCTGAAGTTAATTTGCTGATCAGATGAGTTGCTTTGCTTAGTTTTGTAGCAAGGTAATTAATATGATCACACCAGCACTTAGCCGTTGATCAATTACAAATACCAAGTAGTTAAAAGAAGCTTTGTTAATTGTTCGGTACTCTATTGGCCAGGGAAATTTTGATACATTGGTGTTTACTTATGGTATGATTATTGTCTTTGAGGTGATATTCACAATTATTATATGGAAAAGACGTTGATGCCACTGTCTAATTAGCAATACCTCAAATTTTGAAAATTGAAATAACCTTAAAAAGTCGAATAATTACGCTATGTCTCGATAGATAAAGGTATGTGGGTAAAAGACACTAGTGCAGACCGGTGATCCCCAAGTAATTGGTTGATACTTATGATTTCTATTCATATAAATTTAATATGCTACGAATGAGTCGAAGTAATTACCACAGTTCAATGACTTTACATATTGTCTTTCGTTATATCAAGCATTAAGGAAAACTGTTAAAAAATTAATAGCAAAGTTAGAAAGCAAAGATAGCGTAACATGATGTCTTCAAATCAATGTCTTCAAAGAATTCCATTACTAAGGACTGCGATTGATTTCTTGAAAAGAAGTAAAAGACATCAAGGAGGAAAACTGTCAGTTATGACAAAAGTAAATCTATCGATAAATACATGGGATAAATTAGTCTCAGGAATCCTCATGTAATCTAACAAGATGTCAAGCTCCTTTCGGCGGGACGAAGAAAAAAATAAACATTGTGTGGTAAGAGTTAAATAAGATGATGTACCGTTATACATATGAATTATTCAACAGTAGGGGATAGAGATATTTTTCATAAAAAAGTTGAACGTTAAATACCTAATATGCGTTGAGAAAGTATTCTGATGAAGAAGAAACATTCGATCAACCAAATGAAGAAAATTCAAATATTTTACATCAATTTCTTACATTGATTCTCGCGTTGAGCGCACCATAATGACTCGTAGCACTTACTGAATATCTGAATTAATTTATTTTAATATAACTAAGAGAAAATATGAGACTATACGGATCCACTATCCCCAAAGCATCAAATTTCTACTTACTTTGCATCAGGCTCTTTCCACCTTTCCGACAGAAAATATAACAGTTAATAATCCACCAAAATTTGTATCTATTGGAAGAGGAAGGATGAGGGAAAAGGTATAAATAAAAACAGAAAAGAATGGGCGTTAAGCCGGTGATGGGCCGGTGTTACTGAAATCCAAACGGAAGGCTTGGGAAAAGCAGAACCCGATGTAAACAAGAGAACGGGCACGCACTCTATGAACGATGCCGTGACTTAGTAACCAGGTTGCTGCTCCGCGAAAGAAAGGAAATGATAAGTAGAGTTACAATTGTGGAACATTAAGAAGCGATGACCATGTGTATACCCTTCTGTGGGAATGCCTTACATACAAAGAACACCGGAGAAAGTTATAGGGGATGGTAAAAATGTATTAACAGAATTCCACGAGGAAAAGTTATGCCGCTTACCTCTGATTCTCACGCTTACTTCCCTCTTTAAATTCACCGAGGAAGTGCTCATTAGATTCATTGTTCAATTTCTTAACACGTGCGTTGCCCTCTAGTCTGTTTAAGCGAAAGTATGTATCTCTTCCGATCCAAGCCGAATCAGATTCTCGCGTTTCGGCATTTTAATTAAAAAGTAATTGGAAGAGAAGTCATGAATTCACGGTACGTAGTAACATCAAGTGAGGGTTCTAGATGGAAAACCAGTCTTTTCAGCAACTCTCGTAAAAAGCTTATAATTGCTGAATTTGATCTGTTCACACATGTCACCCATTTGGACAAGGCTATTGAAAATGCCATAACGAACTTGGATATATGCTAGAATTCTCTGCAAAGCTTGCACATCATTTCTTTATTTTCTGATTTATTTATATTTCATTATTTACGCAATGTTTATTATAAATTATTTTTATATTACTTATTTTTTATAAGTTTCTACTCTGTGGAAATTTTTCAAAATTGTGTGCGGTAATGTTGTATTCTTATGCACTTTTAGAGATTCGCATAAACAGAAAACGATACTTAAGTAGTTTTTCTCCGTAGGTTTATTAAAGGTAATTCAAAACTTTTTACCAAAAGACAGAAGTTACATTGGGAAGACCAAAGATTTTTTGAAAAGATTCCATCTTAAAGGATACTGCAACTGACCGTGCAATTAAATAATTAAAGCAGGTAGAGCATGACATTACATTAAGCATAATTTTTCTGGAAATTCATTATTTCTCTCGTTTCTGATTATCATTTCCCGTTCCTGGTTAATCAATCCGCAAAGGAGTTTAAAACTGATAAATGAAGAGATGCAATTCCAAAGATTGAGCTGGACTCACAACGGCGAGATTCCGGAGGAAACTGAACTCCTGCGTAATTACGAAAAAGGGCAACTATTTGTGTCTTTCTATCTACCGTTATCAACTAAAATGTCGATTTTAATAAATATATGAGTAATCTCTTTATAACTTTAAGTGTTGATAGTCTTACTATTAATATTTAGGATGATAATATCAATAACCTATAAAAATAAACATTATTTACAATCAAATGTGCAGCCGTTGATAATTGAAACTCCATAAAGATATTTAACGAAAATAACTACAAAATAACTCACTAATACTACTATCAAACCCTTTTTTTCGACAGTCTGTGATAATAATGGTAAGTAGTTGATACCGGTTGCATATTGAAATATTTCTTGTGGAACTGAGAATTTTATTTTCCCTCATTAATTATTCTTAGATTATTTAGCTACTCAAATTCCCTGTAATTTCAATTTGTGCATTCAACGTCTCTCACAAGAAAAGGTATTATATAATAAATCTGGAGAAGTATACTGGTCAAGTATAAAATAGTTATCATCTCCAAATAAAGGTACCTTTTTATGTATGAAAGCTACTAAAACAAAATTTCTCCATAACATTATGATGAGTGACTGCAATTTAAACGGTAAGGATGGAGGTTGCATTGTTAAGCAAATACAAATTAATGGTGATTTTGTTATATATATTTAGGTACAGAATAAAAAGATGTTTGTCATGATTTATATCGCTTGCGCTTTAAAGCCAAGGGACAAAGCGTTCCCATTACCCTTGTTTTACAGCTGCTCCTTCAATTTCGTATTAATCAGGGCAATGAGGATGGCAGTTTAAGCATATGACTAATTATGTAATATGAGTTTCTTGTCAGGAAGAAGGAAATGATGAAATTATGGCTGAGAGTGCAAGGGAGTTAATTCGGTGCATGGATTAACATGGAGAAAGTGCTCAGGAGTCACCCACGACTCTCCACTTTCATCCTCACAAAGATCTACACGGGAATCCTAGCGGTGCTTTCTTTGTTACCCCGGAGATGCATCTCTCATGGAATTTCTTTTCCCAAACTCTCTTTCAGATTCATTTCTCTATTTTCCCAGGGTATGATATTATTCTCTTCCTTTCTCACACGAATGCAGTTTTGAATTTTATTTCACCTCGTGAACCAGACAGAACTTTCATTTTCGAATAATTTTCTCCGCTCTAGTTTTGGGAGGAATCCGCGTAAATGTATGTATCTCCATATTACCGCATTATCAGGTATCTAGAGCAAACCCAATCGTACGAAGATCCAATTTCTTAGATTTTTAGATTTAGATTTATAGCCACCAGTGGTGCAAGGCAGGGGGTGTATCAACACCGAGGATCTAACCTAATCCATCCTGTTTACATCTCTCATGCTCTGCGGAAAGAATGGCCAGAAGTTACTATCTTGCGACCTATGCAAGGAAAATAAATTAACTCGAAATAATAATTAACGGTTGTTAAAGAAAACCACTTAAAGCGTCGATTTATTAGTTTTTTTGCATGGATAAAGAAAAAAAGCAACAAGTAGAACATCGAAACAGCCATGCGTTTTCGTCGTTTGTTTTACGAGTAGGTTGGAAAAATATCGACATATCAGCGATTAACTATCAAATTAACAACTTTTCAGGGAAGTTATTTACTCTTTATATGCTCAAAATATTTATATTAAAAAACTGAGGCAATGATATGTAATGCATTGATGACGTAAATATCTTTTCTATGCTATCCAGTGAACTTCACGGAGGAGATCGTCACTTTGTGGAATTTTGATATCACGAGGATGTTTTGATTAAAAACACAATTTGAACAACAAAGATACATAACTTTTACTATTCCACAATATATGTTTCCTCAGCGACTATTTTCAGCTAGTAGTAGGCTTGAACATGGCTATAAAATGTATATATCTTTGCTGTACAAACCAGTGCTTTATTCAAAAAATCCTCGTAACCAATGAAAGACTGATTTACTTACGTTATTAAGACAGACCCTCTCCTTTTCAAAGGTCCGAAATAAATGTATCAGTTTCGTACTCATACGATAGTTTCGCGCATTGTTCTAACTTGCCCAATGTGATAATTCAGTAAATGGCAGTGATGTGTTTCAACAATGCGATGCTTAGGAAGACACTTAAACGAGATCGCTTTAAGAGATTTAAGAGATCGCTTAAACCCCTCACTAGAAAAAAATATTTCACTGAGGCTATTAAACGGCAGTCCAAGCAGAATACCGTTACAAAACGATAGCGAATTTTCATTTCTGAGAGTCTTGTTCATCATGAAACTCCGGCATTAAGGCTGAAAATATGAACTCACGAGAAAAAAATCTTTTTATTCGTATTATTAAATAGTAAAAGTACATGTTAAACAAGCAAACGAAATCTAAAAAGGGAACTCATCTTAAGACAGGTTTATATTCATTAATGACCTATGCTAAATAAATTAAATTCGCTGGGACCAAATAAATTTCACGGTTGAAAAGTCGAAAACATAATGCTCAATGTACCCTTCTGACATATTTAACTATGAAAATCATATTAACGATAGTAATCTAGTTTCTTTATGGACGCCCTCGAATGTGAAAGCATTGCTTCCGAAACGCGCAAAGGTAATTCCTATAAAATTGACGATACGAAAAATTCCGTTTTGTCAGTAAATCTGAGGTCAGTCTGCCGACGTACGTCTTACGGAGTTCTTTGAAATCTGTAGTTCTTTCCTTGATCCAATAGTAATATCCTAAATAAATTGCTTAAAGTTACCTGTGTTTTTAAATTGTACTTTATCATTAAAATTCAAAGCAAGAAAGAGAAAAAGCTGCATTATAGATCAGCTGGGAAATCAACCGAAGACCCTTCATGCGAGGGAAGGTCAATATATTCCTTCAATTGATAAGTATTACTTTAAAACGAGCTGAATTATAGGAATACATTTTCATAAAACTAGAAAAGATACACTGTATATTTTTTGAGATTGGAGATTTCCTCTAGAGTACTTCGATAAAAATTTTAAGAAAACAAAAATCAAAATAAATATTTATCAAAACCGTAACATCGTATCATGGGAATTGCACCATGCATGTATATAAACCTTCACGCTTTCCCCATATAAAATTTTGATTACGAAATTAAGACCAGTACTCCAAATTAGTTATCGGTTTCTTCGTGGACCGCGAAAATATTGGTAATGATACAAAGGTAACGCGAAATGACACACTTACACTTCCTATTATATTCCTCAACAATATCATTCGGGCCCTGACGAGTAAGCATTTTCCCCTTACCTCATGATTCGTATCAACGAAGAATGTAACATCTCTGATTACATTAGATTCCAATACACTTTTAACCATTAAAGAAAGGGAAAATTGAAAAATGTCAGGAAAAATTTGTCCTCGTTTGAGAGCATAATTAACAAATTTCATTTTCGTTTCCTTTCATAGCTAAAGGGTTGAATTTTGTCGCGAATACTAGCTGAACGATAATCATTTCTTTCAAAACATATCTCCTGTTATGTTTTGGAAACTAAATTGTGTTCTTTTAGAACTGAGTCTCCTCTATCTTCAATTTATTTGCCTATCAGTCTGTAAATTCATCAACCCGATGGCATGTCGGATCTCCTCCCCTATAATCTGCCAAAAGCTTTGGAGAGGGTATGAGGTAAATGAGGGATGAAGTAGTATTACTCTTCTCACTGAGTTGCAGTGTTAATAGTGGAAAAATAATGTAATTGTGGCACAAAGGCTAATGCTTTTTTATATAGCTTTCAATAAGGATTGACCGAAATGAATTCTTGAAATCACTCATAACTCCGTATGTTTTACAGTATCACAGGGTCTCCTAGATAGCCAAAAGGGTAGAACGTTTTCCTATAGTGAAAGCGATCCCGGATTCGATTCCCGGTGGGAAACCGTATGTGCAAATATTCTTAAGCTGTCGAAGCTCTTATAACAACAGTACTAATATAATAGTATCACAGCTATGGTAAGGCTGAAGCAAAAGTACATTAAAGACGCATGTTTCTCTATCCTGCACCAAAAGACAATTGAAAAGTGCCCCGTAGCAGAAACTTCACGTATTTCTACGCCACCTATTCATGAATTTCAGGTACCTCCGCCGTGGAGGTATAAAACGGTACCGACTATTCATTTCATTCCAGCTTTCATGCAAAACCGCGCATAAATTAATCGAAGCCGACAAGATTCGCCAGCGCCATAAATAAAGATAAACACAGGACCGAAACTTTCGTCCGAAAAACTCCCGGAAAAAAATTCCACGGAAATTACACGGCAGCGCGTACTTCATCCGCGGATTCGACATCCTCACGCCACCCGCCGCCTTGGCCTTCGGAAGGAACGTTCAACTCCCAATCACCGTCTTCCGACTCCCCCCGCGACTGCGAAATGTCTCTTTTTTGATTGCAAAACCTCCAGGGCGTGCCATTAACGCCGCCCATCTTCAAGACCAAGTCGATCACGATCGCATTGCTTTCATTTTTCACGCTCTCACGCGCGCTACCAGCATTGGAACACGGTCGCAGACGCACGCGAGAGGAGCGGGGATGGAGGGAGGAAAGTTTGCGTGACCGGCAGAAGCCAGCCTCCGGAGAAAAGGGTATTTCATCTCTGCACGCGATCCAGAAGCCAGAGGCGAAATGTGTCGGAATTTCAGGCCCTCAGAGAAGGGGACACCCACTCTGCAGTGACTCGGAGGCAGGCCGAATAGGCAGTCTGATTTCTCCTCTGACTTCTTGAAAGCCTCTTGTCTCTACCGTTGGAGTGGTGTTCCTCATCGCTTTCTCCAATTGTTCCATTCTGCCTTTTAGTGCGAATAAGCGGGTAGAAAGGCTCTGGAAATGAAAGGTTTTCCGGGGCCAATTTTAGATAGGCGTCCTCCGTGCATTCGCATGAAACCGCAAAAGACACTATCGAGGAAATACCTACCATGTCCGCCTGCTTAGACTAAAACTTTAATTTTTATTTTAGAATAGAAGCAGCGCCGCGCCGTTCTATGGGTGCAAGGGGTGCATCGCACCCGGGCGGCGGCATTTAAATGGCGGTAGCAGAAGCGTAGCCGTTCATTACTATTATTGCAACAACATTATTTTTTGTTTACTGTTTGATACACACGATTTATCTAGAAGAGATTATGATGCGAAATTTAAGATTTGCAAACATGTCGAGGAGAGAACTACGGATGAGTCAAGAGGAGAAAGAATATTTGAGCAATGAATTTAAACGAAAATCTGGAATCAATAAGAGATATTACACCAACAAATCAGGATTTCGAACGTACCTTTACTTGAGATTGGATCTGAGTTTTTCCTAATTTGCATGTAGTTTTGGGTGTTATATTGACACTTCCGATGGCTGCTGCTGCTGGGAAGCGATCTTTCTCGAAAATTAAATTGATCAGGAGAACACAAGAATTAGGGAAAGGCTAAACAATTTGGCTGTCATCAGCACAGGGAATGAAACATGTGATGGATTTGCTTTTGACGATATTGTACAAAAATGTATAGTTAAAATCTCGAAAAGTACATCTTTTAGGTAAAATGTTATTCTGTATCTCGTTTTTGCCTCAATTCCCTTGATATATAAATATTTATGTTGCAATACAATTTTTATTATAAATTTTCATATTTAGTTGCGGAAAATAGATTTCATACAGATCATATCATTTTATCTATGCGCATTGCGATGATAATGGCAATCGAAATTAATGTGAAATATTGACTCATAAAGACAACATGTTGTCTGCAAACGTAATATGCATATTTAATTGTTCATTTGGGACCAATGTAAGCTGGGAAGTGAAGCCATAAGAACTGATTTTTAAAAGTCAAAAAAGACCACCACACTCAATATCGCTGTCGAAGTTGGTTTCGTTCATGCCCTTATATCCTTATGCATCGAATTCTTAGTTTGTTTTGGTATGGGATAAAGGAAAATGTATAATTCATTCCTTTCGTCCCAGTCTTGTTCATGACTGCAGTAAAATATGCATCTGAAGCACCAATAATGCTAAATAATGTCAGTCATCTTCGTCTTACTTTGAACCGTGAAAATTTTAACTCATTGAACAACAGTGCTCTATGTGTACGGACATTCTCCACTCATATTGCTTTGGCTCAGTGAGGAAAGTAAGGGTAAGGTAAATCACTCCTCACATCATGTAGTAAAATGGAATGAGTATATTACGACGTGTCCAGTAAGGTTCATTCCTTCAATAGGCTCATAGCTTAGAGGTTGAGCCAGAGCCGCCAAAGTATATAATTTATATTTCACTATAATCAGTAATATTGACAGTAAAATATTTGTTTTTTCGTTCTTGTACGTTTTTATTTAATTAACGTCTCCTACATTTTTCGCACAACCAGAGATTAATTGTGCGAAAACAATCAAAGAATAAAGTAAATATAATTAAAATGAGATTTACAAGATTGTTGTAAATTGTTGATTGAAGTTAATTGTAGTTGGTATTACAACAAATACAGAAAATACTGCTGTAATGCGCTAAATGTTAATTTTCACAGCTTAGTTACGAACAATTCTGCCAGATCTAGCGGAGAAAAAGCCACATTTTCAACACAGGTCGAGGCTAAAACATCTCGCACTCCATCTTGTTCACTTGAAAGTTGATGGAGACGGAAGGAGGGAATATTACACTTCGTATCAACCGATATTTAGCGTTATCCGTTTTCCACATTGACCTGTTTCCAAAGTTTCTTCGTATCATTTATCACATTAAATTAATGTGCACTACTTAAGTAAACAGAAATACTTTTCGTTAATCCACATAATTCGAATTCCTGCATACAACATTTTTTCTGCTTATGATGTCGGAATACGTAACTGTTTGCGACCAAGTCGTATCATAAGCGGCCTGAACGCTTCACGCTTAGCCTTCCCTGATATAGAATTTGGAAATAACAAGGGTGAGGGAAAGGTGTTTTGCTTTGCACATATAAGTGCGCGCTGTAAAATCAAAGGATAAACAGAAGTGTATAATATAGACATTACTGGAACTAAAACCTACGTGTCCCTGTATGAAAAGTGTGAGACCGAGATTCCAGTGCCCAGTCACATCAATATTTTTACCTGTTTAAGCTTGGGTTTGAGTATATCGTTCGCTAAATTTTTATTCCTTCATCTTAGCTTCCATTTCTTCTGCATCATTACGTTCTTCACGTGACATTAATACAAAATCATTCGTAATATGCTGTAGCCATGATCACAGCATCACAGAATAAAAATTTTCTACTTCTGTTTATGATCCCTGACAAAACTAAATGGCTGTTTGGTTTAAATTAATCGTCTTTCATTATAACATTGATGGCGATTTTTGCGGATAAGAGCGATTTTTCACGGTCCGTAAAACATAATTTTGGAGCGATTATTAGTGAATTTCATTCCTAAAAAACGCCACCGCGTCTGTGCTCTAGGCGTAAAATAAACCAGCCAACTCACCGTTGGGAGAAGTCAAGATCCTCATCTACGATCAGAGCGGAGAAAAAAGGGCCCACTTCCATCAATCTCGTCTCGTCCATTGTGTCAGTTAATTTGCGAACCGGACGAACACCTCTCTTCGACAATCAAAGGAGCGTGATGCAATTATCGCAATATTTGCAGAATCGCAACTAACGGATTTTGAATAAAAAAGTTGAGAGACGATATTCGTAAGCCAGCGATTCAAATTGAGAGTTGTTTCTCCAAAACTGAACTTTTACTTCCAAATAAAATCCAAAATTCTAGCCAATACGATAACACTATTAATCACGCCTCTTCAATACATAAGCGTACTATAATTAAATGTATTGAACTTAACAAACGATCGTATGTTACCTCTAATTTTATCCTTCCCATTTACTGTGTATGGAACCATATATATAGTCTACCATGTATGATGTACCACTTCATAGTTTTTTTGTCATTTTACTATAAACTGATGGATTTTTGTACTGAACTTAAATGTTTCATTTTATATTTCTTTGTTATCATAGAAATAATAATATACATAATATAATAATTACATACGTGAGTACATCACGCGAGAGGAGCGGGGATGGAGGGAGGAAAGTTTGCGTGACCGGCAGAAGCCAGCCTCCGGAGAAAAGGGTATTTCATCTCTGCACGCGATCCAGAAGCCAGAGGCGAAATGTGTCGGAATTTCAGGCCCTCAGAGAAGGGGACACCCACTCTGCAGTGACTCGGAGGCAGGCCGAATAGGCAGTCTGATTTCTCCTCTGACTTCTTGAAAGCCTCTTGTCTCTACCGTTGGAGTGGTGTTCCTCATCGCTTTCTCCAATTGTTCCATTCTGCCTTTTAGTGCGAATAAGCGGGTAGAAAGTCTCTGGAAATGAAAGGTTTTCCGGGGCCAATTTTAGATAGGCGTCCTCCGTGCATTCGCANAATATGTTATTTTAACACATACTTTGTTCCTTTTCACGTCTAAATTATATATGTAATGTATTGCCTATGGATGGGAGACGCCTCCCGTCTTTGGGTGAATGCCAGGCAATTATTATCAAAATGAATGTTTGTGTTATACTCCCCTCCAGCGTTTTTACCTGACCAGAGGGCCAAATTGCGAAGTACATATAAATAAATAGAAGAACAAATTCTTGACGGCATTCGACCGTATAAGAAATCATTTGGTGCCATAAGAAAGCAACAGGCCGCACTTAAATTGCGAGTTACCTACATTTAAATCGACATTACACGAAGGAAAACTTATTGAATTGCTAAGTATATCTAGGCGTAATACTTCCGTTTTATTTTTGCTTAATGCAATAAAGTTGATAGGGAAACAATATTACTCGAATCATTTTCTCTTGGAAGTCACGAAAAGTACGCATTGAACGTCCGAGGGGCCGCTCATTACAGAAAGACCGCAGGTTTGCCACCTCAGGTTCAGCCACGTAAAGTTTCAACTCACATGAGTGGCAACATACCATGTTTCGTAATCACCATTTTTGATATAGAAAAATGGATTTAAAATTTTGAGTAATCCGGAATTTCAAATTTACGAGAGCAATTACTCTGTTAAGTTAATTAAGCACTGTTTCAAAGTGTAGGTAACTTTAACCCTTTATAGAAAGCCGAGGACAGTCTCTCAATGATGATCTAAAAAATTATGATTACCTTTAACTGTTTTGTGAACAGATGTTGAAAATGAAAACGCAGTTTCCCCATTCGTCCTCCTTTATCGTTTTACTGACATTACTGACCCTTTGGCCTTTTCCTTATACTTTTCCTCCTTTATCCTTCTTGTTCTATCCTACTGCTTTCCTGTCTGGTGTCTGTCCTCGGCAACTCATTTTTCTTCCTTAGACAGTATAACAAACTTTTTCTCAGAATTGTGAAGACCAGAGTTTCCTCTCTCCGCCATGCTTCTAATGTCACTATACTATCTTCTCTTTCTTTGGAATCTCTTTCTGCCAATTGAAGAAAACACGACTTATGTATCCTTCTTATATTCTCTGCTAAATTCCCTTTCTGACTGTCCAAGCTTAACTTCTCAATTATCGCGTTCTAACAGATCTACCCGTCTGACATTTCCATTACCCTATACCACACGTAGACTCTCGTTTATCAAGCGTTTCCTTTTCTTTTGCCTTCCTTATTTGCTGAATTCTATTCCTCCTGTTAACTCTTTTTCCTTTTCTAAAGGGAAATTTATAAAATTAGGTTTAACTCACGCCAGTTCATTGTAATTACTGCCCCTTCTTTCTTATATTATTCTAATGTTTATTAGTATTTTTATATATTGTATTTTTTGTTGCTGACATATTGTTGTATCTGTTACGTTATCACTTCAAATTGGCATTTCTCTGATAAGTAAATAAAAAATATCATGATGAAATCTCATTATGATTACGGTATCAATTATGACTATCCATTCTCCTCAGAGAGTTTTTGAGTGCAACGGACAGATCATAGTACCGCAAATGAAGAAATCAATTCAGACAACGTGAATATTAGCAGTTCCTCGGTTTGTGACCTGGGAAGCTGTTGACAAGGTAATTGAAGTCGAGCGTAATCCTCTCGAGCACGATCTTTGGATGCAAGCGATTCTTACGAAATCGTTAAGCTTTTCCTCTATCATCTCTTTCATTTCTCTCTCCTCCCTAGAAATTTAGGGAGGTTAGCTTAAGCATGGAATCATGGATACCGTTCGTTAAGGATACCTTTTTAGCGCAAGAGGGAAATTCTTAAACGGTCGACGGAAATGCCAGGAATAATTCCACAGAAGAGTTGGCCAGTGCCATTTCTTCTCGTTCTCCGTATCCATTTTCCCTTTCCTGAATTCTAAATTTCTCCAGAATCCCAAAACTGATGTATGCAGGATAAAGGCGGGAGGATGAGGAAATCGTGGACTTTATCACGGTAATCGGTGATAACTACCTTCGCGGTCGAGACGAGGGAACCTCCGCTGAATAAATGACTTCTCGGAAATGTTCTGGGTGCTTTGTTGCCGTGGTCGCGGCTCGACGTAGCCTATGGAGATACTGGGAATACTCAACTACAGCGATTTCGATGATTTTTTCAAACGGTGTGACTGAGACGAATCCCAGAATCGCCTTTCTCCAAATGTAGACGGCGGATGATGTAAGGCATGAGTGCAGTTTTCGCGTGAAGTTTTGAATCACGCTTTAGAAATAAAAGGGGATCGGCACTCATGAGACTTGGCTAGACTCCGAAGGCGATCAGAAAAGCTATTGGACACTGTCGATAAAAATGGCAGGATTGCTAGTGATTTGCGCACTGAATATTAATAAAGTACGAAATTTATGTAACGCGGTAGCTAGTTTACTACATTAAAAAAATAATTTCGAAGAAATGGAAATTTTTAAAACTGCTCATTTTAAACATTATTAAGCATGTGTCATAAGTCTGGAAAAGCATATATCATATATATTAATAAGAGGATATTTAAACAGGATAGAGAAAAATGTATATCTCATTTACTTTTAAATCTGTTTTGTTCATGGCTGTGATAATTTGAAAGCTACTGAGGTATGAGTAATCTTGAATAGTGACAATGATTAAGGTCTCTCCTTTTTAAATGCTACGAAAAGTCTTACTTGTAGAGTCATTGTGCTTCACTCACGTCGACTTGTTCCGCTTATATATTGTCTCAGCAGTTGTGGCAGCAAAGACAAACTACCTCACTCCTCATTTTGCCTAGTCGCCTCAGCCTTCTCTCCAAGGACTTCCATAGTTTATGGCGGAGGGATGAGGTTCAAACCAGCTTTCAGGCTTGAGACTGTACAGTCAGATAAATAAGATTTTGCGTGGACTCGGAAAGGCGTTTGAAATATGGTGTTGGAAATTCTAAGTATGAATTAAATCTAATACATCCAAGCTAAACTTTTGTAGAAGTAAGCCATACTAAGGAAATAAAAGAGCTTACTACCGAATGAACTAGTTTCTTTGGAGTGATCTATATGAAGATGCTGATATCGAGGAAGGTCACCAAGATGCCGATAAACACGGACAGTCTATTGCCTAATTCAATACTTTGGGATTTGAAAATACAGAAGACGCTTCAATTTAAAAGAATTAAACACATATTTTTCGATATATTACTCTTTTATTAACAGCCATATGGGATAATTTTCAGTGTCACAAATGGATATCAAAACTTGATAATCGCAATTCTGTTACGCAATCAAAAAACTGATTCAAATGGAATTTTTTTTATCTGAGCTCTAAAGGACCAACGACGTTATCCCACCATAAACATTTTAAAGACACCTTGACTCTATATATTTCATACATAACCTCATACGTGTTACGGTAGTTGTAGTTACCGTTTGATGACACTGAGAGATCCTTACGGGTTGGCGCCACGTAAGATTCCTTTATTACGACCTCTTTCCAGACTCATCACTTCCTCCCCAGAAATTGCACTGCTGAACAGTCACACTGCCACCTCTTCTCGCCCCTTTCCAGAGTAACCCTTCCCCGGGCATTTCCTCGGCCACTTGACCGCTCCAGGAGAAAAGATACTCGGGGCCTAATTAGGGAGTTCGCCGGCAGAGAGCAGCGCATCGGTGGCGGCAAGACTGTCGGCCGGCGCGTAATTGCAGATTCGTTTCGAAAGGGAGTGTTTCCAGAAAAAATCCAGAGTGCGGAGATGTGGTAGTAGTGTTTGAGTGGCGTCAGAAAGAATCTCTCTGCACGGAGGATTGACAGAAATGGCTGGAGAGAAAGAGATTGAAGAAGGAAAGATAGCTACCTCGGAATTTGCGACGGACAAATTGCTACTGCTTGCGGAATGATGGCTGTGCTATTGGGTTTCTTCTTGATAACAGAGGGTTGAACCTTTTCCGAAAATTTTCCCTGACTAAAGAGGAGAGCCTATTTCCTAAAAAAAATATGGGTAGCCAGCAACATCTAATAGATAGGAGGGAGCGGTTGAACTCTATCAAGATCGCGCTGAAATTTTAAAAACAACACCTGATTCACTTTATTCCAGTTATCTGATTTCTGGAATTTGGTGGGGTTGATTTTACGAGGAAAGACGTACCAAAAATCAGGAAAGAAATGTGACTCTGAAACGAATAGCGTCACTTAAACCGTACTGCTCTTTAATGTGTTACCGTATAAGCTGATATACTATGTTATATTTGTAGCTGTTATTTGATATATCCTCCAATGATATTTGAGGAACGGAATATTTTTTGTTGTCATTACGAACAGGATAGTGGAAAATGCATCTGTAATTTCCTTTTGTTGCGGCATTTTTCATGGCTGTGATAATATGAAAGCTACAGAGAAATGAGAGATGCTCGAAAATTGAATTCATTTTAGTCTCTCCTATCAATTCCTTCCAGCATGACTTTGTGGTACGTTCCCATAACATAAAACAATGTAATGATTACTTAAGTTTCCAATAAAGTTATTTTTCGTGGTGCGAGTGAATGTTTTGTCATTTCCTAGTTTTACGTTGGGTCCTTTCCTTTTTTAAATCTATAAAGAGTGTAACTTTCTTGGTCATTATGAATTTTTTAGCAGTTTGGCTCAGAGATGAGAGCAAGGGCGACTACCTCACTCCTCATATTGCCAAATGAGCCGCATTCCTCCAGAAATCTTTTAGTCGCAAATGGCAAAGAGTTTGAGGTTAACAATAATAATAGTAAATCGTCTTTATTTGGGCGAGATTGAGACTAAAAGTCTCCTCGTCCGTCTAATCCATTCGTTCGATCCAGCATACGGGCTGAATTCTTCAGGAAAAGTATGACATATTGCTAATAATTTCATATACCAAAGGGTGTGATCAGGCGTTCATAGGGCAAGCATCATCTGCGATATATATCTAAATATTGTAATATAATGAGATAAATGGTTGGTGCTAGTATTACAATATAATGTCTGTGGAACAGCTGATTAATTACATGATTGATCATTCTCATACATTTCCATTCTAGAGATAAGAAGCACTTTATATATGACTGCACCATACTACATACTAGAAACTAATTAATCTGTCCAATCATTTATAAATTCGTCTGCAGAAGAGTAAACTCTCTCAAATAGGCACGAAGTTGTCTTTTTGCTAACTTCCTTACATTTAGACATTAGATTTAAGATGGTATTGGCTCCTAACAAAACCCGAATCTCTTGGTAAACTTCAAGGCAAGCGGTAACACCTTAGCTTAATAGAAATATGTCTCGAACATCTGTCTGAATTAAATGCAAATAGAATGAGTAACAAGAGGAGAATGTGCCAAAAACAAGGACGAAAGGTGATGAAATAATTTATGAATGAACGCACTCTGAATGGTACTCTATGCAGCAGTGAAAAACATTCTAATTTGGAACATGTGGAAATGAAGGAGAACTGTTGAACTAAAACTTCGAGAGAGGAATAGAGTGAAAAACCTAACTTGAATTGTCATACTATGAAAAAATTATGAAATGTTTGAGGAGGAAAAACTATGAATGAGTAGATGTAAGGGTGTTTCAAATGAAAGAATTATGCGAGGATAAAAGGTGCGATGAAGGAATTCGAACTGTAAACGCAATTGCCTTGCTTCCTCCGTAAGAAAACGGCATGATTGATATGTATGCATGCACGCACAGATGTATCTATTAGGTGACAGGGCAAAAACGTGGTTGATCTTATCTGGAATATTCTTGAAACTGTTTCCTACGAAGGATAAAAAAACATTCCTGAAAGAGGTGGCGCGATGTAAATAAACTGTCCTTAAAAACCTTCATCGCATACGATAACGATGGAATAGCGGGGTCAAAAATAAATACCTTATATATCGATTCCTAGACGCACCTTTTTTGCGTTTTAAAGCTAAAATCGTGTGCGTCTTAGATAAGCGATCTAAAATGCATTATCGAAAAGCAGGTATCACAGAGATAAAGTTAAAGAGAGTTAAACCCACGATTAAGTTATCCCCGTGCTAGTTAACGCCCTTATTTGCAGGAAATTATTAAGCCAGTCCAAGTTTGTTGGGACATGTACTATTGCATTCGTCTAACAATCGTATTATTATATTTTTTCCCTCATAACCAGCAAAAATTTGGTGCGTCTTTGATTCGAGAATGAACGACTGATCGTATTATTCGTATATAATGGTTGTAAATCTCCTCATAAAAAAATAAATTAAAGAGAGTTATACAATCGCAATTCGGTGGTTCGATGGGAGACACCACTCCAGAAATTCTACTCAACAGAAACAGGTTTCACATAACTCTTATCGACAGGGATCCGCTTACTTAGTATTCCAAATTTCCTAAGGGAATTGGTAAGTAACTACTCAGCAGTATCTTAAATTTTCGTAGAACTTGCTCTAAAGCTTCTCATTCTTTTAATTAAAACTAGTGTTCGTTCTAAAGAGAGTTGCGTCGCAAAAATTTTAATAAAAGAGCATGAAATTACTTCGAAGTTGCAGTGTCGTTAAGATGGCTGAAAAACACATTAGAGAGGGTAATGCAAGGGTCCTCATAACGACACAGACATCATTCAACGAGAATACTCGTATTTATCGTTTACATTGGATGAATGGAGTGTTTTCATTGAAGGGTAGCTCATCTTTACCTTGATATTATTATTATTTAGGTATCTATTGACTTAATGCGTCTAAAAGTGACTTTCATTTAACCTATAGTTATTGGTTGGCCTTTGCATAGAGTAAATTTTAGCTATAGTTCCTGCTCAAGAAAACTTCTCCCATCGTGAGTCTGAATGCAACGGAATTAATCGCCAATAACTGTGAGCTCTTTATTTCATTCTTCCGTATTACTGTGCATAAGAGAGCTTTAAATAAGTACTATCTTTCTATAAAACTGAATTTCAACTACCATAGTATTTCGACGTTCAGTTCACGTATACAGTTTCTTGTTGGGTAAACAAATTTCAACAAAATTTTCCGAAAGTTGTTTCCTTTGAATGATTGTAATTTTATCAATCTAAAATAATTACATGCCATCAAAAACCGAGAGAATTATCGAGAACTAATTTTCTTGGTATTTGATGACGTAATAATTCCTGATTTATAATAAATTGAATCAGTTAATTTATAATAAATTAAGTTCAGTTAATTTAATTAATAATTACTGAAAATATTCGGTTATCGAGTTTGGATGGACGCATTTGGATCTGACGCTACGAAATGTGTGCTTTACAAGTGTCTAAAAGAGATTCTCAATCAGTCCCTTCCCACAAAACAAAGGTAGTTTTAAGAGGAATATAACTTAACGTGACGTAAGAAATGTATAAGTTAAAGGTATTCATATGCAGTGGATGAAATTCGGGATTATGATGCTGTTTAGCAGAGAGGAAGAGGACTTGCTGCCTTGTTATGCTTAATTTTGTTGTTGCGTGTATTATGTTGTAAATATTGTAACAATGTTGTTGTGATGTGACAAGTTACCACCTGGTGTCAGCCTACATGTAACTATGTATATATAATAATAATAATATACTCTATCTTTCGGTTAGAACTGAATACCTAGGTTTAAAACACAAGGTATAAAATAGTGAGGCGCCTTGCAGCAAGAAATGTGACTTAAACGTGAGTCATTTTCGAATCGATCACATTTGGTCCGTGCACGAAGCTTATGACAAAAAATCCTCAAGGAAAGGTAATGAACCAAATAATTATTCTCATTTGGAACGAGTAGCGATGCTTCAACCGTGATCCACATCGGGGAAAACCCTTTTTTTCATGCCCCTTTGTCACCCCTTCCTTCATCCCATTCACTCCTCCCCCCATGGAGGAACACTCATCCAAAGGCGCTCGCCAAGTCGAAGAAAAATAACATCAAAAAGTCTGCGGTTTTCGGCAACCGCAACTGGTCTACGCGACCATCCATCACGGTATCGGAGGCAAACAGCCAAGGAGACGTGCCTCTTTTATTTGTTCCGCAGATCTATCCGAGCATCAGGATTGAGTGGCGTGGGTGGAATTCTCCGCATCTCTTTCCATGGTCCTACCGTTCCAGAGGATCCATAAGGACGCCGAGAGTGAATGGATGGCGGGAGGAAGCGCTTAATCCTTTTGAAACGGTAATGGCCGAAATGACGCATACTTAGACGAGAAAAGTATTCTCCATCGCGCTCACCAATTTTGCGCGTTTCCGGCCTGAAAAACATCCGCGCTTCCCTTTATTTTTTAAGAGCTGATCCCAAATTGCGTACATAACATCCCTCGGCATGCCGTGTTTTAACCCGTGAGACAGCCAAATTTTCGGGGGGTAATTACCGTTTCCGGTTGCGCGAAAGCTTCAATGCTCACGCCAGGATTTTGCCTTGAATTGAAGCGGAGCATTCGTGTCGTTACTACGCAGTATGACTCACTCGAAAAATATTGATTCTCAAAGAAGATTCAAGCGATCATTACGTGAATTTTAAATCATAAATTTTCGGTAAAAAGTTCCTCATGTGGTAGGTACCGAAATGGAAACTACTTATAATTTTCCCCAAAACTATCAACCTAGTGGGTGTTTACAGAATATTGGGGTTTCTCCTAAATAAGGAGTCACAACTAAGATCTCACCTGATCCGTAAGAAGTTGTCATATTAAGAAATTAAGTTGTGTTTTTATGAACTAACGTATAAACTCCCTTGCCAAGGTCTCTCAAAATCGCGATTGCACATTTTTGGAGGAAATATATCAAAGAGTAATCTAGCAATCTTATTTATCGTGAAAAGGCCTCAATACGCAATTTAGCTCCGAGATAAATATCTTGGTTGAATTAAAACGTAACTCGAAAAAAACTCTCGCTCGCTTCTCGCCCCTTTTTCGAATACTATTAGCATCAAAAGCTGTTTCATACCAGCCGCTGACATATAAATCAGCTGTAATTACAAAATGAACCTGCAGCGCGCATTTAAAACATAATCGACGCGTTTTGCATACGAAATTGAATCGTGTACCTGGTTGATCTAACACTTCTTTTGGCAAAGAGCCCACCATCTCGGATTCAAATACGGCGTAATAACAAGCTCAATTGATATGAATCATAGTTTATAATATAAACATATAGGAAAGTCTATAATATATACATTGAAGAATGGATCGAATTCATTTCGTCATTCTTTTTATCTCTGTGATCTGCACTAAAAAAACCTTAAATTCGCAACACATGAAGGTATAGGAGTATCTTTGAAACAATATGCGCATATTGTTGGATGCCACGTCAACTAAGACGGGACTAAATTTAACTTGAGTTGTCAAAATACAAATACATTTCATTAACTCTACAATTACTAGTTGTACTACTTATTTAAACCATAATGCAGTAAAATATTGTCCACTAGGCGGAGGGAAAAACATTGGATATATTTTTTATAAACGCCGATGTGTAACAATTATGGCACTGACTATCTTTTCGATGATATCTATGAAATTAACTATCACAAAACATTTTTATTTCCAATTTTTAGCGGTGCACTTCTAAATGAAATGCCTACTATCTTCTAACCATTCTGTAAAGGCCTAATTTCCTCATTAATCTCTCAAAGAATATACGTAATCTCTGCTCGATCTTTCGCGCTTGCCGTCAAGGTATAATATTCCGGTAATTTATTAACATCGAAATTTTCGATTAAAAAGTATGCTCTAAGTTTATTAAAATACAATTATCTGTTTAATTTCCCACTTCTTGGTTCTTTTCTCGATATTATAGGATTATCACATCTAATTCTAGTATGTTAATTATATAAAGGCTACAAAATATATGTATAAACATTTAGCAAAATGTATTTATTTCGAAAAAATCACCTTTGATGAAGCCATTTTGGGGAATTGAAGATCGATTATTTTAACCAAAAAATAATTAAAATAACAGTTACTTATATCTATGTAGCTTACGTAGATTGGAAATGTACTCGCAAATGGTACCATTAAACGCCGAAGTGGCAACGTGTGACTAAATTTGGACTTGGTGGTGTGGACTGCAAATCAGATGAAAACTACAGCCAAGTATCTGTACTGAGGAAAAATTAGAATCGTTTACCGATGGAGTCACGCAACTGAGCCATGGGAGCATTCCTATAATTGATAAAAGCTCTTGCGGGTTTCGCCGCTGCTGTTTTTTCAGCAGCTGCTGGGCGATTGCGCGGACGCCCAAGACCGAAGCTTACGTGACGGCCTTGATGGCCAAGTAGTTAGCGTGACCGCCCTGAGTACGCAGCCTCCAGGATTCGATGCCTGCCGAGGGTAATGGACCTTGTGTGTTCTATGAAACCATTTGTAAAATATGATCGTTCAATATAACTTATAATATCCCTTATCGTGCCGTAAAACTTTATATTTGATCCTATCCCATGAAATAAACCACCCAATTTCTGCTTTCTAATGAACTTTTCACTAAAGATGGTATGGAGGATACTTTTTAATTTAGTTTCGGAACAAATTTAAATATTATAGATACAAACGGGTATCAACAGAGCAGATACGGAAAAACTAGTGTTTGTTAGGATTTCATGAGTGTGAAGGGCAATCAATGTTGTGGTGTGAGACTAGCTTGAGAAATATTTACATATACATTTACATAAGTACTCTGCAAGCCACCTATCGGCGGGTGACTGGAGGTGTAAATACCAAGCGTTTGAGTTACCTCCTTAGCTTATTCTTGTCTCGTATCGTTCGCGGAAAAAATAAGTCCGTAAAACGACTTGTCCTTGCACCTACTACTTTTATTTTACGCTCATTGTCGGATCGGCCGAAGTAGTAGGGGGTCACAAAATACCGATTACGTTTTCCGCACAAGTATGTACTTTCTCTGAATTTGTCAATCAATCGCCGCCTAGCTTCTAATCACCTTTCTTTCAAGGATTCCCAACCTGCGTCATAGAGCATTTCCTTGACGCTTGCTTTTCTATCGTAGTACTTTTTAACAAACCGAATCGCCTTGCATTGCACATCCTCGAGTTCGCGAGCATACATTTCGTCCATCAACAAATTTTAGAAATTTCTCCCTTATTAAATGGATTAGCTGAGTTAATTTGGAAATTAAATCGATTAATAAGTTAAATTTGTAGCTGAAATATTGATCTTATCGAAATAAAACCTTGATTACCTCCCTCTCACATTTTTAGGTGATGATTGACCCGTTTTTTATCCATGAATATAATTCTCCTTAAAAAAAATAATCTTGGTAAGAGATATTTGGTGGAATTCCATCTTCACAATAACACAAATTGATGATATTCCACGACGGATGTGGAATAGTACAAATATCATCAATTTGTGTTATTACGATAATTCTCCTTATTGATATAATTTATTTTTCCAACATTATCTTCTTTGACCTAAAGGAAAACCCCGGAACAGCAAAAAGGGACGTCGGTAGCAATTGGCAGAAGAAACAAGACGCTATCTCAGCAGCGTAAAGTGTCGGGTAGCTATTTGATGTTATTGATAACAGGCGCATAGCGGTATAGTAGTCAGTAAGACGAAATGGCAATGGAAGCGCTGATGTCTAGTCACCTGCTATGTATACCGCCAGGTAATACCATGGCTTAATGTAGACTACTTCAACTTAGATTTTATTGCCTTAATAAGTCATTGAAATATCCACAGGCGGTTCTATCTTTCCCATCATTACCTTCGTACTTGCCAAATAACTTCCTTACCACCGATAACGTGAATGAAATAGGTAAATATCACACAATACACGTCTGCATTCCATTTATTCCAATAACTCGATAGATTCATAAAAAAAACATTATTTACTTTGGAACCTAAATAAACGTCAATTTCCCAGGATCGCCACAGCCACTAGGATGCTTCCTAGATCAGCAATCGATATGAACACATCAATCGTGGAATCACTCCATATTTTAGTTTCGTGGATTTTCAATTTCGCTAAAGAAACGATCTTCCTCGCTGAGATGAATGAACCGCAGTTAAAAATACATGACCACAAGAAGTGACGCTCGGAGCATAATAATTTTCATCACGAGAGATCGCCAGTTGCGAGCTCCATTAATTTGTTTTCTCACAGTTGATCGCGTGGCGTGCTGGACGTCATTTCAAGAGGCATGTCGATGCTTTCGTGACTAACTCCTTCATTTGCTACTCATAAACATGTTCTTCATGAGACTTGAAAGCAAATGATGCATTCTGGATTACGGAGTCAATCACCTCATTTTAAGGTGATCGATCTTTGCTTAGAATTCAAAGAAGACGATTTTCCCTTATCGTAGTTTATGGAGAAGGAATCCTTCGATGCATGCAAAAATTACAATGTTTCCTGAGAAGAGAAAAACTGATCCATATAAACCCTTCTGGAATCAAAGCCTGCAACATTAACATTATTTTATCTTTCAGTTCAAGTAACCGAAGTTAAGCTTTTAAATCTTTCATAACCCTCTAATAATAAATATAAATTATAACTCATAATTTTAGGTTGATTACATTCTCAACCAATCCGCAGTCAAATCGCAGTCACTAGTTCTGAATGTTTACTATCCTACGACATTGTGAACAGAAAAAATTCCGAGCAGTTCTTACGGGAATTATAAAGACACAGGCTTATGTAACGTATTGTGTTTTGAATTATTGCAGAATCATACGCACCGATTCCAAATTCATGGAGCATCTTTCAATAATGCTAATTGTACCAGATGTAGAATTCTCTTCATATATTACTTAGACGAAACTTCAATTTGGTTTTGACGTGTTATCAGAGCACTTCCAATCATCTTACAAAAGAATTTCGCTAGTTTCATGTCATCTTCTGTATACAGTAAGTGCATACAATACTATACAGATTTCACGAGCTGTACAGATAATGTCCGAGTCCGAAAACTTGAGTCTCCGACAATTGCGTCCCATGGACAATTACGGCCCAGAACAATTGTGTTGCTAAGTCGTCCCACAATTCTTTCAAATAATTATCATAAAAAATGCAAAAGGTATAGGGAGATTTTTGCCCTGTACGAAAATGTCCGAGGGGTGTTAATGTAATGGAGCCCTAAGAACATAATTTCCAGTAGGTCGCAATTGTCTGATACGCAACTGTCCTGGAACCAATACATCGTCAGCTGCCTCCCTGTTCATCTTTAATCCTTAATTATTTATTAAATAAATCTACTGCCAGTTTCGAAGGTTTCCCTATTCAGCATAACTCAAATTATTTTCTGTAACTCCACCAAAGTTGTCTGTTTCCGTTCTCCATAGCTTAAATATGATACATTAAAAAATCCTTCTAATTCCAGAAAAATCCTCCACATCAAATAAAAAATTTTATTTTAATACGTCTGAGAATGTTTAGATTTTTTCTATTCCAATAAGACGTTTCCCAAAGATCTCTTCACATAATGACAAGATAGGCGAAAAAATTGCACACGTGGTATTTAAGAAATGCAAAGGAATTCCTCGGTGAATGCCTGGCGAATTTTAATAAAAAATCTTCTTTTATACAAAAGAGAGCGTCGTTTTAACTGTCTTTTCCATTCTCCCTTCGAATAAACACGCACTGCGGGAATAGCTTGAGGGCGCCCACAAGAAAACAGTAGTCCGTGGGAAAACCAATCTGATCCAAACCGATTTGGAAGGTAAAATCCCCACGGCGACACCAGAAAAATCCTTATATTCTTCCATCCGACTAACCTTCGACGCCATAACCTCCCTCGGGTGTTAAACCCCTTTACTGATCCAGCTTCAACTCCCCGATTACCTCTCCCCGAAAAAAAGAAAGCTTTTTCCCTCTTCCGAAAAATCTCATTTAAATAACAGCTCGGGGGCGGAACTTGGATGAAAAAAACCTCCCGAAAAAGTCCCGTCGCCGGCAGATTACGTGAGTCCGGGAGGTGGAGGACCCGGCAGCGGATGATGAGGCGGGAGGGCGAGAGTTATAACAGACGAGAAAAAACGACGCCTTGGAAATAAATATACATATAAATCCGTCTCGGAAAATTCGGTAGCGGTCACGTCGGTAATAGGGCTACTGCTTCTGGATTTACGCACGGACGGGAAATCACACGCGCGCCTCTCCTATCTCACGCGATGCAGGAATTGCTTCGGGAGAGACTATTTCCCCACCTTCGAAATCTCTCACACCACCTTTTACCATCAAATTCCTCCGCTTTGTGGGCGGCATGGCGGAGTGAGCGTCAGCTTGGAGAGTAGTTACCATCCCTGATCTACGCATAGTCCCCTGCAAGTCCACCTCCCCTCCAATTTTTTTCTCGCTTCTGTAATACTACATTCGGTTCTGCAAATCCGTCTGTAGGCCTCATTGTCATTTGGGTTTTGCCTCTTTCTCGAACTCTTTTTCTCCCTCGGTAGGCCCGAGGTGGAGGTCATTAGCAGGCATTGCGTAACGACCCGGGGCAGAAGCGTGGAAATGGTGAGGATTGATAGCGGTGACGAGTGAAAAAAGTTTGAAATATGAGTTTCGTATCATTTGGAGCAAGGGGCGAACGCGGCTCATCAGTTTTTACTTGGGTAATCACAAGAACTAAGTTCCGATGCGTGCATCAATTTTCCGTTGATAATAAGACGCGGCTTTCAATTACCGGGGATCCAAAGTTTTTGTCGAAAAATGAATAATTTCTTATGTAATCCTTTACAACTTTAGCCAAATGTTTTGCAGACTCACTAATGGAAAAGCTTCTTGTATAAATTTCTGCCGATATAACCTTTCGAGGGATCCTTTTGAAGGTAATCTGAAAACCTTGATGTGGTTTGAGTGCGATACGTATAAAAAGTTGCCATTAGATGTATCCCTATACAGGCACCCTCTTGAAAAGGTGGAATAACCTCAGAGAGATATCAAGGTTCCCTACGTAATGGCGAACTTTTCGAAATGTTTTCCGTAAAATTTTTCTCCGACTCCGATAATTGCACGCAGTTTTTTTTTATATGGCCGACGTAAGTGAGGCATTTCTAAATTATATCTTTTTTCATCGTATTGCCGAACATAAGTGCCATTCAGCCACATCAGTAATTATAAAGTCTTAGATGAAGTCATCAGAATACATTTGGCATTGCAATACCTCAATATCCAAGTAGCACGAAGGGTAAATTTAATCGCAAAATGTATAAAAGTGTAATGTATTCCATATTTTTGCTTAACGAAGTAAGCAATACTGGGACAAAATTGTATGAAAGGCAAAATTTTGTTTCCGGAAGTTAAGGAAGACCACATCGAATGTCCTAAGAGTCAATTGTGACCTAAATGCCACAGGCTCACCACCTGTAGCCTAGGATATTACCGAAAAAATGCTTTTCTAGCCTTCCTTTTCTCTGAATAAGTGCTAAAACATCATCATCCAGTCGGTGGGCCAGATAACACGTTGTTTGTGGGCCGCATGCATTTTTCTTTCAAGAACATGGCAGATTCTTTAAAGTTCCTTCTTTTCTCCACTTTATACGACTAATTCATCTTTGAACAACTACTATGAATTGAACCAAGTGCCGTCCACTCAACAGCCAACAGGTCATTTTATGCAATATTACGATAAATCAAATTCATAACAGTTGAAGGATACTATGTTTTGCACTCCACGTTCATTCGCAGTTCAAAAGCAGACCAGGTATGGCTCGCGGGCCGTAGTTTGTTCACCACGGATCAAAAGGATCAAGTTCGATTCTCCAAAGGTAAGTACGAATGAAAAGGAGGAAATTCATATCAGAGCGCACCCTTTTTATGCGAAGGAAAAAACGGATCTATTATGTGTGCAATTAACGGCGTGAGTAAATGGGATGCGGAAGGTAGGAGAATGACTCCGTGGTAGGTCTATTCGTTGGAGATTTAAGTACGCAACGTCTGCACCGGGAGAGAAGAAAGGAGTCGACCGCGCCTCCGGCACCTCCGCTTCCTCTGCCCACCGTTCACTACATCATCCAATCTCTTACCCTTTCTATCTGCCCTTCTCTCGCTTCCTTGTACAACGCACTTATTGCCATCGCTCGTCAAAACGAAGAGTTACTTCGCTGGTTCCGGGGAAAAGCTTTGCGTGATGCGCTCCAGACGTTGGAGGAGATGGTACACAAGTTGGAGTGGTAAAAGGGAGGATTATTTCTTTCCTTAGAAAAATGCTTGGCGGAGAAATTCCGAGATCCTAGGCTTGATAAGTTTTGAGCGACTCACTCCGCAGATGTTAATTTTTCATACGTCCTAGAAGCGATGAGCTGCTGCGTGTTATTGTTCCATAACGAAGGAATTTAACCCTCAAGGGGTCATGTCTGATGAATTTAGCCTGACATGAGAATCTACGGCACTGTATCTTTCCCTCTGGTATAGCCGTACATCCTCAATGCAGCATGACGTGGGATAAGCATCACCATTTTCACCAATGCTTGATTGGGTGCTGAAGAAAGAGGAACGAAAATAGCTATACTTATTTCAGGATAGTCAGTCAAAACTGTCTTTACAATATCCAGATATTTGGCCTACAGAAAAATACTATCGGTCTTTCCGATATAGCTACAGAAAAATATAACTCAGCTATATTATTTACTCAACAAAATCACGAGTATATCGTTTATTCAAAGTTTCCGGACCAAATGGAACCACTCAAATTATTTTTAGTTTGAACTCGGCCATCAGGATTCAGTTACTGAGTTAAAGTAGGTGATGCTTATTACTGTTCGAAGAAATAGGCATTTAACTTTCAGAGATATGACTTTTTTCGCATTTATTTCGTATTTAAATTTCATCCCCATTAAATTACAAAGAACGTCATGTCGTAACAATATGGAATACATTGGTATACGGGATTCGCCTACTTGAAACCACTGAATTTAGTATAAGAAAATCTTCATGCGATCAAATATCAAGCCTTGACGGTAAATTGGTCTGGACAACGATTTAACAACTCAGGCTCTCTGCTAAAGCTCAAACAATAAAATTGGAAATGAGACTCGAATTGGAACGAAGGACATATCAGTTCGGGTCGAACGTAACTCCGGAGACTTTAACGCTGGAATGAGAACGAATAAAGATTGTCGTGTCATTTGCCCAGCTCTTTATGCTAGTTTCGGCATTTCGGCAGTGTGGCGTTGCCAGGAGTCGGATATAGGCTTTAAAAGAAAGTAATGACGGCGAGATGTTTCCTTTGAAAAAGGAACCAGTTTTCCGTGACTTAATAGTCTCGGTTAAGGTCGTGAACACCACACCCTTTGCAACTAGGCAGGAATTTCCAAACGAGCCATCGAGGACTTAAGTTCACTATTATAGCCGAAAATCTTCCTTTAAATCATTACTACATTGAAGTGAAGGATAAAATCGACGTAATTGTTAAGTCATTATTATCGGGCATTGAAATCATTAATCTTTTTGCATAATTCCAAAATAAACTAGTTAACTGAATACGATGTTTATAATGACAATACATTCCGATATTTACCTGTCTACGAAAAAATTTGCATATGGAAATAACATCGAGGAATAAAGAAATAAATACCTGGTTGGTGATTAAGAAAACTTCGAAAAGTAAAGATTTTAATTTCGTTTTTATTGTCTAATTTAAAGTTTACATTCGAGGCCGGCTTAAGATTCATCTGCTGCCTTAATAAATGTAGGTACTCTATACCCGAAAAGGCAATAGAAAATAAACTAACCTCCTTCCCTGATATCTGAAGAGAAAGCCTCCAAGAACAGCACAAATATCTTTTCTTTTAAGAGTAAAGAAATTAATCATTATAAAATACTATCAAAAGTTCAACCTCCATTCCAATTAAACCTATTTAACTCAAGCTCGATAGGGTCTATGGAAACTACGTACGATGGAGTGATTTTCATATAGCTATCTTCATAATTTTAATATTTAAGTCATCACGATAAAAATAACTTTTCATCTTCTTCCTGCTAATAAATCTCACTTCGCCTAAGGCTGAATTATCTCCTCATAATTTATGAATCGCCATCCTTTATATTCTTTATTCAAACCCAAAGAAGTAGCAACATATCACCAACTTTTTAACATACATCCACTTCCTTGATAGGCAGATGCTCTGGATGTAATCTGTCTGAAACGAAAAACTATTAGCCTCATCAGCGCTCGGAAATCTCATTTACATCAGACATCCTTCGATGGCGAATTTCCACTCTATAATGCGACCCTTTTTCAAGCTTCACAAAGACCAAATTTGATACACGCACTTTTCTCATATTATTTCGACGAAAACCGATAATTATGCTTTTACGCTATTTTAAAAACCCAACCCTTTCCTTACTTTAAATGGAAATTCCGGCGTAGTTGGTGCGTCTACCTCTCCAGATTAAAAATTCCATTTTCCCGGTCGCCTCATGAAGAATGCATCACATGGGGCCAAATAATTGCGTATCGATCATCCAGGGTGCCTAAGGTAGCGTCTCGTCTTATATCGCACGGCGCTTTTCACGATTTTTGGAGGCAGTCTTTGTATAAGCGGCAAACCGGCACGAGTCATGTCTGAACTCAAAATGAGGCCCATATTCGCCTTAGGGAACGGACGACAACCCGCATTTTTCATTGCCCTTCAGGAAGAACCCGGCTGCAATTACAGAGGCTGTCGGTCCATCAGAGGCAGACATCCAGTAATTACCGAGATAGTTCTCTTCCACCGGAAAAGGCTTATCCCACATGAAGGGGGAGACTCGGAAGGCCGAGATGCAATTTTCACGTTTCATTTGCGTGGTGAATTTTTGTTTACGCCTAGACTTAACCTGACGAGTCATAGTCGGTCATTGCTCAAAGGGGTTACTCCTTGAAATTTAATCAATTCTGAATGAGTTTCTCTTCGTAAAATATTTTTCACGACTCACTTAATTTGAAAAGTTGCTACATCTATAATTTTTGAATGAAATGTTATGAGGGACCATTAAATGCATGTGAAATAACATTTGAAAATGTATTTCGATAACTATTTATAGAATCTACCTTCGAAAATATACTATCAGAATAGTTAATGTATATACCTCATCTCATCTTTTTCCGTCATTTCGGGAGAAAACTCCGTAATGTAACATATAAGTTGGAGGTTTATGAACCAACGAAACATTATATCTATTCAATAACGTTTTGGTGCAATTTATTGATTTCCCGGAAAACTGAGTGTTATAGGATTACAAATATATTATGGAATGTAAACCTGACTGGATGAATAAGTTATCAGTAATTAATGAAAGTAAAATGAAATTATCAGTAATTAGCAGAATTATTTACTGATCACTATTACTATTACTCCAGAAGCTGGTTGTATCTTCAACCTTTCCATCAATATCATTTTGAAGCTTTGCAGAGGGCAAGAAACGGCTGAGGAGTGAGGCAAGGTGAGGTCGAAATAGGTTGACTAAGCTTTTCTTTCTGAGCTAGAATGCCTTAAGCAGATGTACCTTCTCTTAATACCGCTACCATTAGATACCATTAGCTGGATTTGAGGAGGAGATGAAGCTTACTGGGCAAGATGAGGAGTGAGGTGGTTCTCTCTTATTTTTTCTCTCTAAGCCAGAAAACTATTTACGGAGAGTTTATTTAATCCATGGTTCTTGTATGAGTAACAAAATGACTATATGAAAAACCCCGTTTATAGCATTCAATGCGGACTGACCAGAATGAATTCGATCAAACAGCATCATTCATACCTCAGTAGCTTTCACATTATCAGCGCCATGAATGTCACCGAGACAAAAGTAAATGAAAGACACATTTCCTCTCCACCGTACCAAAAGGCATATCAATACTATCCCATTCATAAAGACGTCATGGTAGGAGCGGAGTAAATATTTGAAAATTATGGAATCATACCCAACGCTGTTTATCGAGTCCAATAAGGTATATATCAGGAGTAAATTGATGACGGCAAGTCATTTATCAACGTCTTAAGAAAGTTAACCAATGATAAAAAGTACAAGTAGATAAAAAAATATTGCTAGTGGCAGAGTTAGAACAGTGGAAGACGTCTGAGGAAATCGGCGACATATCTAGAACGTCGTTAAGGGCCCATGCTGAAGTCCCCAGCATAAAAAGTTCTTTCTCTGTGTTTCTTGGATCACCCCGAGGGTAAGTCTCAGAGGCAGGTGCGTTTGCTCGGAGAGTGACCGAGGAAGAGCGCTGGCGACGGCGGTAAAGTTGGGCGGGGGAGAATCAACCCCCGGAGGGTGGTGGTCGAAGCTAGTGCTTCAAAGGATGGGGACCGATGCATCCTGATGATCCTTGTTTCGTGGGGAGACCAATCGCTAGTGTCCAATGAGAAGGAGGGTCGTAAAAATGGCGTGGGAATGGGATTGGAAGAGGGTCGTCAAAGCTGAGGATGAAATTGTAAAAATAAAGTCGGACTTCGGTTGATCGGTGGTGAAGTGAGGATGGCACGGAAGGATTTTTCTTTTTTCTATCTAAATGATTATTTATCTCAGTTTATAAAACTTCAATGCATTTCGCTTTAATTACACGTTTTCCTTCTGGTAATTATCTATAAAATTATTGTACGTTTCCCAGTCGAAAAACAGGAGAAAATATCTTGAAAGACGCAATACATCCTCAATATTACAGAAAAATCTTAAATGGCAGTGAATTTTTTGGATAATTTTATGGAAAATTCTTTTAATCCCAAATAATTAATAATATCTTCGGTAACAAATATTTGTAACGAAAGTCTGTTTCGAATCGATCTTCGGTCACATTGCATCGCTCTTTCATTCCAGTTAATTTTCAGCTTTACCATAAATCTTTACTACTAAATAATCGATTCTCAATTCAAAAGCATTTAATACCCTTTTTAACTTCAATATAATAACTTTAAATTTCTTCAGCTCCAATCGTACCGCAAGTGTTTCCACCTCTCTGTACGACTTTTCTCTTACGAAGTCTTCCATTCCGGGGGACACCTTGTAGATGTTTGAAGCTCCGTAAGTAAAATTGTAGATAATATACTTTCTTCTGGGTGCATGCCGTCCATGAAAAAACATGGAGATAGTTTCATTCTCACTTTTTTCCTGTATGAATCAATCTTACAATCTGGAATAAAGCAGGATCATTACCTCAGTCTACCAAGGAGACTGTGTGACTGATAAATTCTGCCGTGAAGTTGCTGAAATTCAATGAGATGAAAAATCATCCATATGAAAACTTTACAAATAAAATATCATCTTTAAAAATCCACTAAAATCCTCTTCCGGTGATCGAAAAGCCTTCCAAGCGCTTGAGTATACCAACGCCTTATTTCCTTGTATAAAACACTGAAGAGAAATGAAATAAAAAAGAGGGGATACACTGGGGTGATTTCGCACGTTCAACATCCTTTCCCTTGAAAAGTTATCAATAGTCACATTTCGGGTCATTAAACCTATGAAAAAGGGATTCAAAGAAAAGCAGCTTGCAAAAGCCTTAGGTTACCGCTAAGTAAAACCAACAATGAGCCCAGCGGGAGAACACCGCAGGGAAAGAAAGGAGTGGAATAAAGGAGTTGAAATAAGAATGTGGACAATACAGCAGACTCCCACTGGGTTTACACGCCTTCCTAATTTAAACCTTGATCCGTTTCGAAGCCACAATCTTTTGCCACGCAATGCGTATACTACCGAGACACCTTTAGGCGGATCGCAGACATTGAGGTCCACCATGGAACACAAACGAAGCGAGAGTAAGAGAGAGAACAGGCTTTCCTTTCAGGCGCCGAATATTCCTCGAAGGTATTGGATCGGCTGCTTTAACATGCACCATTTTCTCCGTTTCAAAATTACAACTTTGAAGCGACTGTTAAACGGGGGCAGTGCTCAGAATTATTTCTGGCTTTCCCGGAACAGAACTGACTTCATTGACGCTTGATTAGGAATTTTAATATTTATTTATTTAGATTTTTCAAATATTATTTAGATTGGAGAAGCGCATGTTATTATTCACCATAGGAATGATCAGGATCTGTGTCTACAGCTACAACTTGATCGTCGAACCTCTCTTATTTCTCACTTGTTTTTTATACGGTGTTTTCTCTATGATTAGATGGTGGGGAACAAAACAGCAGGGCTTCAGCTAGTGAGATACTTAAATTAAGTAGCATATCTCAAGTTAAGATATCTCAAAATAAAACCTCATAAGATAAAATTAAGCTGAATTTTTCATTCATTTTGTAATTTAGATGTAATTGCAATATCCAAGACAGAAATTGAAAATATATATCATGGTAAAATAGCGTCATGAAATAATACATATTAAATGTAGTATCCATTTATATGAGGTAGTTTAAGTGTACGCAAATTATTCAGTGAAGGTGCCTAGGCACTAATACTATTATACAACTTCCGAAAAAAACAGAGTATATACTGTAGATACTTAATGGAAATATCTGCTGGGACATAAAGGAAAACCAACACACACTAAACCCCTCATATCGATGAGACAAAGGAATTGGAAATCTTAAGGCACATTATTAATCTTCTCTAGCGAGATTGGGTGGAATTCCATTATGAAATGAAATAGTAAATATACCTTTTACTTTTCCACAAATATATTTGGCTTTACTACCAACAGCGGACGATGAACTGAAAGATGGAAACCATTGGTAGCAGAGCCAAATATATTCGTGAGAAAGTAAAAGGTATATTTATTATTTAATTTCATACTGATAATCGGCATGCACAGAGGTTAAAAAAGCTCTCATACCTTAAATATTTCATAATTTAATGGCAAAGTTAAATTTCATTGGTTCAAAACACAATTAGAACCGCAGTCACTTAGGCAGTATATTTACATTTGTTTGATTAACCAATTGAAATTTGTATCGGTTAATCATGATTTAATGTATTGAGAGCTGAAAGAATCGAAATATTCTTTCCTTGAAGAGGCGTTAGTACTTGTGTAGTGGTGAAGTAGGCCAATGACAGAAAGAGATCCGCCGACAAAGATAAAAGTTGACTGATTTCCGCTCCCATATAAGTAGACTTTTAAATGCCTACGTTCTATAATAAGTCAGTAAGATGTATTACAACCTTTAAAGTTAGTTAAAACGTTTATTTATTTTCCATTTCATCTCGCTCAGTACGCGAAGAGAAATTTGATTGGTTAAGTCATCCCTTCTCATCAAATTCACCACTCACTCTAGGCCTTAAATTTAGTCCAAATATATATAGTATATTAATCTTATATGAAATGTGTGTTCCTGTCCGATTTTTAAAGTATGAGCCGACTATTCTAAGGCATTAGAAAGAACGAGAGGCAGAGTTTCCATCAAAAAGACAAATCCAAGCACGACTGGACCGAATTGAAAGCGGTTTATCTTAAAGAAGTTGTCTCATTGAAGTTGTCAGCGGCGAATGGCAATCCGTAAAAAATTTTTACGATGTTTACTCCGGTAAACTCCAGATTCCGCAAAAACGTGACCAATCAAGATGGAGAACAATTCCAACAATCAGAACGCCTGCCGGATTACATTGCTCGTGACTCCTCGTCGCCCGAGGGGAATATATAATTTTCTCTATTACCTAATTAGTAAGCTTCAGAGGCGCATGTTTTCTCCACTTTTAACGAACGTTATCTTTGCGATCGTTTCTAGGAAAACCATAATTGTCAGCTTCGAGGGAGAAACGGCAGCGAGAAATTGCGAGCGCTGAAATGTAAGCTTGCACTCGCTTTGATCCGTTCGGCGCCGAGTTGAGAGAACGCCGTACACTTTTCGACGGAAAAGGAAACCGCTGCGGGGTGTTTTCTTCACGATTTTCAAAAAAGATGAAATTTTGAAGAGTCGTGCGCAGCGCGGACAAGGCAAGGAGAGAATATGAGGGACACGGGGATAAACAGGAAGCCTAAAATGCGATAAAAACATCCACGAGTTTCTTTCTCTCTTCAACTGAAACGGAAAAGGATGCTTGTGATTGGTCCGAGTTGGGTGCCACGTGACCGATCTACACCATCATTTTTTTTTTTAAAGTTTCTTCGCACCTCAATTCAATCTCCTGAGAATAAATTATCACTATCTTGATTCTTTCCCTAATTATGTTTATGCTCCTTTTCTACTTTCTTGCGTTCGTACACGACAATCCTGAGCCTATCAACCTTTTCATTCACTGTATTTAGCATACGAATTCATTCCAAATACGCCATTATTTTTCCGGCAAAAAAAGTTTGGAGCCATCGGTAAACTGAGGACTTAAAGTACCAGATTGGTCTCCGCTCGGTATACTTCACCCACTAAATGGTTTCTCTGCCGTTAAATTTCGTTTGACGTAATTTTACTTACGCCATTAGCCGCATGGGGTAGACTTCTACCCCATTCGTAAAACAAGTTATAACATGGGAAAACATCTTTATTTACCAAAAAACTCCTCATTAATATTGTGTGAGAGGAATATGAACGAATGTGTGATATTTTTCTACAATATATTTGCTTGTAAACATTTAATTAAAATCTTTTTGCCCGATAGATATGTGGATACTCAATGCAAAAGGAAATCATGCATACTCTCTTAAACTTTTAGTTACAGATAACTCAGTAAATGCTCCAATAAAGAGATTTTTGATAAAACATTACTATTCTGCAGAAATAATTTAATCTAAATAAAATGCCGGAATTCAAAGAGATGAAGACAGACTCCTGGCTATTCTTCAGCTTGTCTTCGTCCAAGAAAAAACATGCTCATCAAAGCGTTTTGCATAAGACTAAAAATGTTTGCGCAAAAATCTTCTTAACAAAAGTCCCTACAGTTACTTAAAAGCACGAGGCAATAGAAATAAAAGAAGTTAGCCACAAAAGTATTCGCGTGGGGTAGAAATCTACCCCACGCGAGTAACGGAGAGTTAACGCTGTTTTAGCTACTGTTTGATTTTTGGGGGTACCATTTTAATGTATCTTCTCCGTAAAAGAACAAGGAAAAGACGGACTTTTACTAACCACTACAATTATTGAAAGCCATGGCTTCGATTGATAAAGTCATCAACAGGTAAAAGTTCATCTTCTCATTGTTCCCTCATGGAGTCCTACCATGTAACCACGACCAAAGCAGTTGATTCTACTTCTCCGTTTAGTCAATGATAATCTTCAACTTTTTAATCAATCAATGTACAAATTAAACAGCCTTATCGAAAGATTTTGCGTGGAAAATCTGAATTCGATAATTTCGCTGACGTACAGGGACGAAGCAAGGAGGGATTATGAGAAACACGGGGAAAAACAGAAAGTTAAAAATGCTATTAAAAGATACATGGGTTTCTTACTCTCTCTCTTTAACTCAGACGGAAAGGGATGCTTCTGATTGGTCCGAGTTGGCTACCACGTGACCGACCCACACCACCAAACCGGGAAGAAGACACCTCAAATCACCCAGGCGTTCCTCCCACCGAATCTCCCCTCGGGCCCATGCGTCAAGAGTGGGGATCGGGGGATTGACGGTAGTAAGGGGTGATATCAGGGCGTGGTTTTTAGCCCGCAGGAAAGAGTGGTCCAGCTCCCGAGATCAGACTCGACGCAAATGTCGCCGCAGATAAGGATTCCATCTGAGCAGCCATTAAAGGATTTATCGTCGAAGAGAGCTCTTGGATTTTTACAAGACTCGCAGTGTTTGCGTGGTAAAATCTGCGAGCGTTCTTCCACAGGAATCACGAATATGTGATCAACTCATGTTTGAGTCATGTGATGAATACTGTGCATTTATGGCAACGTTACTCCGATCTGTGTATTGCGGAAAGCAATGGAGCTCCTAAGAGACCTGACCTGAGAGATCTATACCTGAGAGGCTATTAGCTACCTATAATAAAAGATTTTGAAGTATACTTCGTCGTATAATACAGAAGTCAAGAAAGAGATTTTTTAAATGTAATGAATGGATTTCAGTTCATCGAAATCATTCGATGATTCTTCATCAAACTAATTCATCATCAATTCTTTATCAAATAAATTTCTGCCCTAAAAATATCAGTGAGGCATCATAAACGCACCAAAATATTTGCTTTTGATTTTTTTTCCTATACGATATAAACTCAAAATCTGCATAAATCAGTTTTGTTCTTTAAGTTGATTTTAATTTCTAACAATATACGAGTATAATCACATATCCTTAAAGGTGCGAGAAATGTTCCCGCCGCTCTTTGTGGTAATACAGTACTACATTTTTATATCTACGTATAGGAACTATATTTTTAGTTTAAAAAACTGTATAGCGCCTTGAAAAACCAATACCAATGCTTTTTCGAGAGGACGTATAGGAATTCTTAACATAAAATATGTACTATCTCATGAATTCATAGTAGAGTAGTCTAGTAGTAGTATAGTAGCCCTTTAGTCAAATAATGAAAAAAATACGAAGGTATGATTATTTCAAGATTTCCTATATAATTTTAATTGCAAGTGTAGCCTTCAAAAATTTTTAACTAATCACTCTCAAAAAAAAGTTGATTTAAAATTTAGAATAAGGCATGCTACCGCAATAGTTCTACCCGTTTAAGGAACATATTTCTATTTTGATTCCTAAGCTGAAGACCACAAAGACCCACCAATTCCTGTGATGTCGTAAAAGCATTATTTAAAACATTGACAAATATATACAAGGGGTAATTTGGTTAGATTATGGTAATATTTCGAAATTATTTTTGGAATTGATACTTAATATATAACGATATTACGTTAACATAAATAATCATGCCTGCGAGCCAACTTTCGACGTGTGGCATAAGGAGGAAGTATCACACAAAACAATTTTTCGGGAGAAAAAATATTTCACTTCAATTTCTTTCTGATCTTTGAGTTTAGCAGAAGACATTTTCACACATTTAATTGTTTAGATTGTTAAACTTTTATTGGCTGTGCGTTCAAAAGAACGGTGATGCTGATTGTAATAATTGTGTACTTGAGAGAGCAAGATCAGCTTCAAAAAATCAAACATTTTTATAAGTTGAGAAGTGCTTATTTCTTACAGAGTATTGCTGATATCTAAATCTCACTGTCTGAAATCTACAGCCATGCTTCCAATTTCAGAGAACGCCGTCATTGAAAACTATGCATTCGCTCCGAAATACCTTGACTGCGCCGGTAGGGACTGCAAATAGAAATTATAACTCCCTTATTGACCGCGGAGCACCTACAGTCCATGCATTCTCTTTGCCTGGAAATTAAAATCGATAAACAACAGCCGCAAAAAAGACGTATTCCTACGGAAGCGAGCATTGCCAATTAGTTCGTATCCATAAAGGTGGACTTAGATGAAAATTTCAATGCCAAGTTAACCCCCTGAAGTTTACTCGCGCTCCCGTCTAACAACTTCGATGCGGGACGGGAATTTTATGAACACCTGATTGGGAAAATGCACCCTCAGATACGCAGTCTAATTAAATGCGCCGTGAATTACCACTTTTCTACCCCGTGAACATGCGCGATTGTTCTTCAAACGTCTCGATAAGGCCTCCGGGGGAAGCTACCAATCGGAGACCAGATAGCCAGCATTTTATGCCTCCCACGATAGGAAAAAGTCTCGCAGAAATATTAGGAGCTGGGAGGGAAAATCGAGATTGAGAGAGACAGCAATCTCGGAGAATGGAAGAAGTAATGGAACCGGGTTCGATTCCCCTTCCAATTCCTCCTGGAGCAGATGAAGACGTAGAAAATGGATCTTGAGATTGCGTATCTTGGGTAATTGCCGACTACGCCACCGCATCAGAGTGGCGCTCTGACTCTATTTTTTTCCTTCCAAAGGATTTTCAAGTGGGGACGAGATAAGAGTGGGAAAATTTACAGCCGAGACCGCATATCTACCACTGAGTTAAATTCTCGTCTCGCATTTTCCCCACCGGAGCGGCCGCGGGTCGAATCCCGGGAACGCATTCGAAGATGTGTTTCGTTCTCGAAAGGGTCATTGAGGAAGGCGGGTGTATCAATTTGCCGAGTTTTTGTACGTGGGAAATACGGAAAAGGAAGGAAGCGCATCGAGAACATCTACGAACGACAACTCTCTAACGACATCCGTTAAACGACATTCGCTACCGTTTTTATCATAACTCTTCATTGCAGCAAGCAACTGACATGCGGCGATCCTCCTAGACCAAATCATTGCGGTTAAATTGATAAACTCCACGTTAATTTGGAGATATGTATGCAGATGATGTTGCTCTTGTCTCAGTTCATAAAGACTTTGCAACATCTGTTATGTACATTAAGGAAGATCTTAATATGATTGTAAATTGGTGCCATGATAATGAACTGGTAATCAATGAAAATAAAACAGTAATAATGGACATAAAAAATAGGCCACTTGTGAGAGACAGAATAAATGTAAAAATCCACAACCATAGTTGTCTGCACGCACTAAACACGAGTAACGTAAAAACTATTCCATGTAGTTGTCATGTTATGCAACAAGTATCTAGCTATAATTACTTAGGTATAGTAATTGATGAAAATTTTAAATTTAAGTACCATATTAATTTTGTTTCTAATAAATTAAAAAAGTTATCTTATCGATTTTATTTTGTGAAGGACATGCTACCATTGAAAACTAAAAAAATTATGTATTGCTCTCTTGTAGAATCCCTCTTAAGGTATGGCATATCAGTGTGGGGTGGTACATATAAAACTTACCTTGGTAGACTAATTAAAACTCTAAACAGAATAGTTAAATACATTTACAATGAAGCAGGTAATAAAAACAAACATGACTGTTATAAAAAAACTGGTCTCCTTCCTTTTACACAGCTATATAAATATGTCATACTTATTGATAATTATTACAATAAAAAATACAAAAATAAAATAATTCAGCATCATTCCATGGCAAAGAGGCCAAGAATAAGATACCAGACACCATCATACTACAACAATCATGAAGCAAGAAATTTAAATGTAGCTGTGGGGGCCATTTTTAACAAACTTCCATATAACCTCCATGGCATAGGAAAGCTAGGAGAAGCAAAAAGAAAAATTAAAAGCTGGCTTCTAGAAAATTCCATGGAATTACAGTAAAAATGTATTATATGTAATATTGTAATTATTAATTACATGTAATTATGTAAATCGTGTAATTTGTAACATTGTAGATATTGTAATATGGTAGATTATACAATCTGTAATATTTTAAATAATGTAATACACTTTAAAAATAATAACTTTTAACACTGTATAAATCAGGTACCTGAGGAGCCTTCTTTGGCTCAGGAGGACCTTGCTGTTGAACTTTGTGACTTGTGTAACTAACTATATCTCTATCTATGTTTTTTGTAACTATTTTTGTAAGTATCTAATTGTATGCAATAATAATAAATTATGTGAAGCATTGTTTACGACCATAAAAAAAAAATAATTTCACGGTGAGATTGGTTTCAATTTTCCAAAGACACTTTCGAATGTCGACAAGTTTTTTCGCCCCTATTTTCATCTTCCGAGCTAATAATGATAATGCGACTTTATTAGGGCGAGGTTGAGACTATCAAGTCTCAACTTACATCTAACCATTCGGCATATGAATTTTAAAAGAGAGAAAGTACAAAGAAGAAAATTACTTAGTGGATTTACAAACCAAAGTTAGAACTTAAGAAAAATACATCACAGCAGAAAAATACCCACAAGAAGGGAAGTGCGGAAAACCTTCGAAACTTACTGATAGATAACTAAGTTTTACGGAAAAGGCAGATTAAATCACACCTGTAAAGCAAACAAAATGGTACACACATTATTTCATAATAAGACATAACGTATTAGGAGTGAATACCAGTGGAAGTGATATTCACCATTTTTTTCATTTGTGATGGTATTCAGCATGACATTTTCTGCTAATAATGTGACTAATATAGACTTGTGGGAGGTTTAACGGTAATAAACTTAGAAGGGAATCAAAATGTAGGAATTTTCTATGTACGGTCACCAGAGTGCTTAACGTGTTGGTCTCACCAAACCACTTGTTCGGAGACGTGCCAATTAATGAAAAAGGAGCTAAGTATTTTCAACTAATATTTGAGACAATTACCCAGCTTCATGAGGTTTTTAAACAGTTCCGCCTCCGAATTGTCTGCCCCCAAGGTACACTCTCCAATTGCCAGTTAGAACCTCAATCCCTCAACCGCTAGAAAGTAAAATATTCCAGAGGAAATGTTACTTTCTAGTAAGACGGGAAGTGCAGTATTTTTCCAATTTCTTAGGGATAAATGAAAGGTTACCGAAATCAGGCCTATTATCCTCAGAATGGTAACACATTGGTAGATTTAAAATGCATTTTGGTAGATTTCAGTTATTTTTCTCTGCCTTCTCTGAAGATGGCAACATAATTGCCAAAATACTAAGAACAATACTTGCAAAGCGCGACCCCGGAGAACCCTAACCCCTACTCTTTGGAATTTTCCAACTGTTAGTCTGCTCGCAAACAACGGCTTTTTTGAGCTTTTCTCGAAATACTAATTTTGGTAGATTGCTGCTTGGAGAAGCTACCAACGACCAATCACAGCAATTGCTGCATCATACAGTGACGTTTGGATAAAAACTAAAAATGGATGAATGTTTTAACATTAGAAATATGGCCAAATCCAGATTCATATCTCGCACCCAAATATAGTAATGCAATTTTCTATGCATAATTATATGAATATACTAGTCATCCATAAACCACGTAATTCTTACCTCTACTCACGCGCAGTCAACTGCAGTCTTTACTTTCTGCAACATATCTCGTTTTTGGTGCAACAATTCAAGATCTTTCGGTTTGAAATCCTGTTCAAATACTTCCGTAAATTTACGTAAGATTGCCTTTCATACTCCCTTCGCTCAGAAGCACTTCATGCCTGAGCGTTCCAGCTAAAGTACAACGAGAACTGATAAAGAGTGGAATAAGAGAAACCTCTTTAGGTTGTTCTGTTCTTCAATGTGCTAAAATGTTTGGTCAAAAATTTCTTTCTTATGCATTTGATATATAGATTGAGTGTACCCAATCCGAAATTCTGAATTATGCACATAGCATCCCAGCTCTGTGAGGAAAACAAGGGCAAGCTACCTATTCTTTCATGGTAAATGGTGTGTAGATGGTGCTTAAATCCAACCTTCGAACCGAATACTTTTAATATGGCATGCATACACTATTGTTTTATATTTAGATAGAGGAGATAAATTTCGGATGAAATCCAAAAAAAATACCTGGATTAGAATTTTGAAAACAAGAGTTCTCCTCATCCCCTGATGATAGTAAAACCTTGATAAAATTACGTCACTCCTTATTTTGCCTAATCGCCTCAGCCCCATCTCCAAAAATTTTCATTGTTTATGGTGGAGGGACATGGTTCAAACCAGCCTTCAGGCTGAAGACTGTACAGACACAACCTTGCTAAGTACAGCCAAGGAGAACCCTAACCCAGCTGCTTGGAATTTCCAAACGGTTGACTCCTTTGCAACCACTTTGGAGCTTATTTTCAGAATGAAGAAGAAGACTGTTGTCCTTTTTCCACAGTATAAAGTTTATTAAAAACAAATAAATAATAAAATGCACGACTAGTTTCAGCGATTGATCGCCATCATCAAGTGACATAGCAAAAACGGTAAGCAGTTATATATACAAGGAAGACTGGTGGAAAAATAAGGAATTAGGGAAAGAAGGGTACAACAGGGTACAAGGGTACAGAAAAAGTACAACAGTCTTCTTCTTCATCATGACGTATTTCCACAAGACATCGCCAGCGACTGTGAATTTTATTATTTTCAGAAACTTATGCATTAACACAGTCGTGTTCCTTATCCTAATAGATAAAATACGTGGAAACCAAGAGAGAACAGATGAACAAAAATGAACAAAAGCAATCTATTCAAAAAGATTAAAATATATGATTTTCAAAATGCACATTTTCGCATTCTACCCATTTCACTGGTGATTCTGGATGACATTCTACCATGGAAGACACGCCTTCAGGTCAGAAAGAGCCAGTAGTCGTTTGTATGTGCAAACAGAGACCGCCCCATCGATTTAATATCCTTTCCATAACTCAGACTGGTGTGATTACCGTAATTTCAATATGCTAATTTGGATCTGTCACGGACACCTCTTGTTTATCACGCTAAATAATGGTTCATGAGTGCGATCCAGTTAACCACTGATAATTCCCGTAATCGCAAAAACGCTCAATAACGTAAGGTGAAAATGGAAACTAGATCATAGTTTCCACGCGGAACCACATCTTACGTGAAAATTGACTTTTGAATGCGGCAGAAAGAATGCTATCTGGTAAGCTCATAATACCGGAAAATTCTCTGCTAAACTACTTCCTGTTTTCCTGAAACAGCCCATGGTTTTTACATATGAAAGTAATAAAGAACTGGATGATAAAATCCTAATGCTGCGTATAATATAAGCGATTATTCTGGCATGGTAGATTATTAAATTAAATTATTATTAAGTAAGTACTAGATTGTAAATTAAATAAAACTGCTGCAGCATGCTTAGGACACTGGAACTGTGTTTTAGAAAAATTACAATATCACTGAAATTCATGCAGAGATGAAAAAGTTAAAACTTTAAATTTGGAGAATAATTTTATTTCTCATTTTACTTTATATACTTTCCTTCTTTCTTTTTACGTTATGTATTGCTTAGGAAAGTTGTCATTTTTTACGTCATGGGCTGCTAGTATATGTATAAATGTCTCTAAAATATACACAGATTTCCGTTCCTGGCTATTATCGAGTCAAAGATAGACTATGATTCTTTCCAGAAAGCACAATTTCTACTTATACAATACAATTTTTAATTTTTCAAATAAAAATGGCTATCTTTAAGATTTTATCGCAATTTTGGGAAGAATGATTAACGGTCTGAGCACATTCAGGTCCTTGGTTTTGGTGAAATCAAAACCAGGGAAGTGAATGCTACTCTGTTTCCTAATGAGAGCTTTTTGTTCGGCATCAGACTCTTACTCCCATACTGCAATAGTTTTATTTCTTCCGTCTTACGATGAAAAATTTATTTAATTTATTATATATTCAAGAGGTTTCCATTTGAAGAGGATACATGTCATGTTTACCACCCTATCACATTAGTGGTGCAACGCTCGAATTTCTAAGTCCGAATAAATATTCATGAGTCCTATTTAGCAGTATGAACAGTACTGGAGCTAGAGCGCGTGCAATGCATAGCGGCTTGTTTCAGAGAGATTATAGTTTCGATAACAGAATATCAGAAATGATCAAAATGATGATGAAATGATCAGCTGGAAATCTCTTAAGGATAGAAGAACCGAGTATAGGCGCAAGCTGTTCCAGAAATTTTTAAGTACTAATTTTCACGACGAAATACGCGATATCGTGATTCCCGCACTCAGCGAACGCGATTTTCGAAACCAGACGTCAAAGAGATTTCGCGAGACTAAAGCGAGAACAAATAGCTATTAATGGTCTATTTTTCCTGATAGTGTTACAAATAACAATCAGGTAGTTAATTAGGGAGTTCGGTGTTTTCACACCCCCATACGCTATATTGCGGCTCGCGGGGTGCTAATGTAAATGTTAATGTTTATTTTAATGTCATAATTTCTTTTAAGGATTGAGGAAAGGTGTGTTTACTTTGCACGGGGGTCGAAACCATGATCGTCCAATAAAATATTATTGTGGTAACGGTAGAAGTGTTCTTCCTTGAATTTCTTCAAAGCTTTTTAAATGATAAATTCTAAGTTATCTGGTCTAACTTTGTGGAACGCCTTATTTAAATTTGAAAAAATGCGTCACCGCGATTCTTAGTTTATTCAGAATGGAAGTTTTCTCGACTCAAGAAGTCCGCATAAATGTCATATTTTCGATACCTTCTATCTTAAAATGACCGTTCTGAGGAGTCCCGGTCAGGTCAATTTTCACTTGTTCCTTCATTTTAAACTGTTCTAATTCTTCCATATATTTTTCGTCCATGATAAAAATGATCATAGAATCATCGCAGATTGAGCCAAGGTATAGTTAAAATTGATCACAATTTTACGAAATTGTTATTTTATTATGTTATTATAGAATCTACCAATTCGGCCTCGACCTTATGGTAGTTCTCCATTATAAATAATAAAGAGAGAACACTTCTACCGTTACCACAATAATATTTTATTGAGGACCATGTCGTCCAATAAAATATTATATTGGTAACGGTAGAAGTGTTCTTTCTTGGTGGGTCGAACGTCGGGGTCGAAACCATGATCGTCCAATAAAATATTATTGTGGTAACGGTAGAAGTGTTCTTTCTTTATTATTTATGTTATTATATAATAACTAATACGGTGTTATATTTCAATCTCTAGAATTATAATTAATTGTGGAATAGTTATGTTGTTGAGAATAATTATATTTACTATAATACATAATAAGTATTATAGAAGTAAAAGTAATTTAAAATATTATATTTGTATATTAGTAATGTAACATTAATTTGCATACTAACACATACTGCCAAGACAAATTCTTCGCTCTTCTAGAAAATATCGGCAGCTCCAAGCGTATTAATCAAGTAAGAAATGTAGTATAGAAAGCGTCTTTGCTCCAGCAGGAAGCGTAATATACCAGCGTAATCTTTTGATGGGAATATGAGAAAACACAATTAGAACCATTACGTCAATTTATAACGTCTTCTTTAACATGAAAATGCTCTCCGGTACGTACACTCATAGTAGCTTTTGCCTCGACTTCTAATTTCCGAACGAAAGCAAACACAGCATTTCTCATAAATAATCAAGCTGCTTCGATCTTAGTCATATCAGTCACAGTTGGTCGAATACCATCCAGATCTTTTATCTTAAGGGCTATTGGAGTTGATCAATATCTTACCTCCGTCTAATGTTTTTCTGCACCGATTTTTCCTCTAGGCGGTAATCATAGTTATCAAGTCTAAATTTACTGGCACGAAACAAATCTTGCGATTTACGCTCTCTCCTGTTTACTCCCAATGAGACGCATGTTTTACGCGTCGACCTCGGCGCCATACCTCGGCTGTTTCCAGAGCGCCCTCGGCTTATAATCTCCCCAGGCGTAAACACGGCGTGGTATCCGTCAACTTTGCCACCGCGAGCTGATGTCAATATTCCTTATCTTTCGGCTATTTTGTTTGTTAAGTTTCAATTATCTGCTCTAGAATCCGAAGTATTTCGTACATAGCTCAGTTTATTTCCGATTGTAGGAAAGTTGCCTTATATCCAATAAAATCTCAACTTCACCGGATACTTGGATCCGAATTCCGAAATCCTCTTGATCGTCGATAAATTTTGAATGAGGGACATAGGCGAGGCCGTCCGCCGTAAAATAAGAGGCTGACAAGGTGTTTTCGGTGCTATTAATCTCTATGCCAATCGAACCAACAAGAGGTTTAGTAGCTAACGGTCAACTTATATGGTATGTACTTATGTTGAAAACCCACGTCCTCCGTTGTGTTTATTACTTTCAAATAATGCAGGCGAATAGGAATACTTTCAAACCAAATATCCTTGCGCTGCTTATGCGGAATATAAATAGCATTGCACATAACTGTTGCTTTTGAATTCAGGTCCAATAATTAACACTGACCGCTTTTTCTTTTCGCATGAGTAATAATTAAATGAGGAGTAAATAAAATACGAAGGAATGTGAAAGTACCAGCAAACTCATTCGACCTTAGAAAAGCAATGGTAATTTTCTTCCGTACGTTTCCAGTAGCTCTGCGACAAATTCGTGATTGCAGGCAATGCCAAACTCTCAATCGTTCCACATTTTCGTCCCTCCCTTGAGATTCCGATAACTCAGCTTGTTTTTCTATCCTCCGCTATAATATGAACCTTTTTCCAACTATTCGCCTCCAAAACTCAAACCTGCCATTTCCATTCCACAGTACGCTGTCTCCTATAGTTTTGGCCTTTTTTATTATATTTTATACCATTCATATCAGTTTCTACTGTCTTCAATTCTTGCAGTCCCTCCTAACTTCTGTTCAATTTTTTTAGTTTGAACTTCTACAGGAAACCCTTCGTACACTTTACACAAATTTCTAAATTCTGAATGTGCCTTTACTGCACATGTACAAATCGTCCACTTTCACGCGATGCTTCTCTTTATACATGCCATTTCACTACAACTTATCTTCAAAAGGCTTTCAAGTATTTTTATCTCAGTGAACTTTTCCTTTTTCTGTCTTAAGTCTGCTTCAAAAGTAGGCATTATCTATTGCACATTTTTTCTGATAATAAAGCTCATAAAATGTATCTCTACATCTCTATTTAGCTCTATTTCTATTTACAAATTTACTCACGTTTAATTAATAGCATCGACGACAGGTCAGATGGAAGAAGAGACTTTTTAGTCTCGACCTCTCCTTAATAAAGACCTAATAATAATTATTAAAAAAATGTTCTTATCGGGAAGGAATTATTTTATTTCTAATGAAGCGCAAGAAATTAGTATGAATGAGGGATTATCAGCATGAAGCTATTCAGCCGTAATTTCAAATTTAGGCAGCCGTAAGTTCAAATTTAATTTTCATCAGTTCCACACATACGTAGATTATACATACTATCAACGCACAGATAACAAAGATAGGGAGAATTTCACAGAAAGTCGTATCTTGTGCTTCCACAGAAATATCGGCTTTTCTGTAATGGGGAAATAATACTGAATTCCGCAGAAACGACAGAAAATACGTTGTTATTACTGTCTTTTGGTTCATGAAAGATATGCCGAAGAGTGTTATGAGAACTCTTCTACATTAATATTCTCCTTGAGACAAGAAGGTTATTACAATCAAACTATGAGCTAATGATTTAGTTATACCGATTCAACATAGCAATAAACTAATGACTCTATTAAACATGAGTTACGCATACTTTAATATTTACGAATTATTAAAGTCAGGTTACCCAAGAGCATGAACGTAAAAGCTCTATGTAAACCAAAGGGTAAACGAAGGTCGAAAAATCTGTCGAGTCAGGGAATCGCACCTTAATCTTAAACATTCCGAGAGGATTACATATTAAACCAAATACTCTTACCAATTAAACCAATTCGTAGAACTTGCTTTTAAGGATACTTTGTAGGCCAAGCAAGTGGTAGCTCCGACATAGCGGCACCCAACGTCGCCACGGTCCTCATAGAGACAGCCAGTGGGTCATTACATAAATTCGAAATAAGATTCGGATTCGAATTCGAACCATATCACAAGTCCTGCCGAATGTGCGCTTCCGAGCGAATTCGTGGGGAATCGCTTACGTGGTCGCACGGAAGCGCACATTCAACAGACTTCTGATAGGGCTTGAATTCGAATCCGAATCTTGTTTCCAAATTACGTAATAATCCCCCTGGTTGTCTCTGAGGACCGTGGTGCCGCTATGTCGGAACTACTACTCGCTTGACCCACAAAGTATTTCAAAAAGCAAGTTCTGCGAATTAGTTTAATTAGCGTATAATAGAAGCAAAGTAACTCAGAATTCACCCAAAAAAATAAACTTTGCATGCATTATTTTTTTTTATCGTAGCGCACCAATTAATGCTGCGTGTCATCTCTTTACTTCCAATACAGTATTAAAGTCAACTTTTCTTAAACCAAATTCTGGTATTTCATAATCTTTCTAAGCGGTTGGATAGCATCGCTTCAATATAACTCGTTTATTCCGTAATGAAAGATAACTGCACCGATCACAACTTCCTCTGCCCACAATAACACTTACAGGGGCATATAACCCGAAAAGCCTTCTTATCTACATCTTATACCGCCGTTTTACGGTCACACACTTACGACCGGAATAAAATCATAAAAGGCTCCCGAAGTGGGAGATTCTTCTCTAAATCGCATCTTCATCGTTCTCTAAGCTCTAAAATTGTCGATTGCGGAAGACTACCAATAAAAGGGAAATTTGGGCTTTGATTTGTGGCTGAAGGAATGTTGGAGCTTCCTGTATAATAAGTGGTCCGCGAGGAGACGAGTCTAGCGCTTTTTCTTTCCGGGGAGATTCGGAGGTCGGTACAAGGTACAGAAAAAAATTAATCCAAAAAACTAAAAAACGTAAAGGGGTGAAAAGGTGGAAGCTTAAGTAAAAAAGTTGCAGTATTGGGAGAGAAAAGGCAACATTCAACGTAATGAAATGGATGAACGGAGGTTACAGGCTAGAGGAGAGAAATAAAGGCTAGAGGAGAGAAATAAAGGCTAGAGGAGAGAAATAAAGGCTAGAGGAGAGAAATAACAGCATTGATGTTAGGGAATAATTGAACGAAAAAAGAAAGGGAGGAATATTAATAGCGCAGATAAAGGAAGGTTTTGGGATTACAATACATTTTGTAGGAGAGTCAGAAAGTATACTGCGCAAACAGAAATGAAAGCATAGGCAGAAGAATCAGTTCTAATTAATACGCACTGATTTATAAATATAAAAGCCAAAGAATTGACAATGTCATAACCTCAACCGTAATAGCTCGTGCATCATTTTACCGTAATATTTTAGTATAACGATATACTCGTATCATGAGCAAAAATTATGAAATTCCAAGTAAACTGCGAGCGAGCGAGGTAGAATAATTGGAATTGGTAACATTTCCTACGATATTTCACCCATCTGAATTATACTAATTTACGCTCTACTTAAAGTCATATTTTAGTAATCTTATTCTAGGGATAATAACATACTTTGCTTAATGTAAACATTCGAGACATTCAACCACACAGAAGTGTTCATTCAGAAAATATGAAGTCAAATACCTTAGAGCTGCATAATATTCGAGTCATACCTACATTCACTTCTTTAACTGATCATGTTCCAACTTTTGAAATTAACTGCAAATTCCGAGATAATCAAATGAAGACTTATAGGCTGTAGACTATGACCATAAAATTTAACGGAGATTCTGAGTAATGCTGAAGAATGTTGTGACTAACCGTTCAATTCCCATGCGATGGAAAGAAAAACCTGAGATAAAACTGAAGGATATCCGTAGATTTGGTGACTCCACGATTCAATAGGCTAACTAGCAGTAAAATTTAACAGCTCCTATAATAGCTCGCTCTTTAGGGTTTATGAGCCTCAGTTATCGCTTTGATGAAAAGATGTTATGTTCTAATAAAATAAATGTTTCTCTCTATGTAAATTGATCTCTAGGTAAAATACATTAACTGTCAACTTTTATATCATATTATCGAAGCAACACCCAATATTTACATTTAAAATATTTCTGAAAGGTTGAATATTTTAATACATACCTATTTGATGAATATCTTGAACGCATATCGAGGCTTACAGTGCCCGTACCACCAGCTTCATCTGTAAAATATAAGTAAAGTGTCACTGATTTTTCAAATGGTAAACGCGAATGGTTCAAACTCAATAGAAAAATATGAATATAGTCACCTCGCCAATTAAATCTCAAATGGAGATTTATTTAGCTCTTCTAGTGAAGAACTACCAGAGAAAGAATAACTGAGGAAATAGCTAGTGAAACGGCAATAATGCAAATGCGAATAAAAAATTTGAGATCGACATCTCAGCATCAAAAGCGCAGCAATGTGATCGGAATGGTTTAAATCGGAAAATCGAGGAACTTAATGATGGCAAATATCAAAATCTCTTGAAAAAGGTTACATAATTTACCGTGTGAATGAATAATCGTACTTCCCAAGGGGAAACGGACATGAAAAAGGTATGACAGGTCCGAGATTCGAACCCGAGAATCCCAAATTCCGGTTAGCTACCAGAGACTCCCAAATTCCTGTTGGCTACCCTAACTATTGAGCTACCTGGCAGAAAATATGACCATACATGGACATATATTGTCATATATATGACCCATATGCGGACAATTACTCGCGAACAGTTGCTCGCCGAAAAATTGCTCGTGGACAATTGCTCGACGTACAATGCCGCGCGGGGACAATTACAAATATGATCATACATGCCGTTCGGGAAACTTTGTAGCCAAGGCTATCAAACGGCACGTCATGTTCTGGCCGGATAGCTCAATGGTTATAGCAACTAACCGGAGCCTTTACGTACAAAGTCACCTCAAACCGTATTCCTTGAAATATAAATCGTCATAACAAGTTAGAAAAAATATCCACATGGAAAAGGGTTTAGGTAAATTGGCACGATTAGGTGAGAACCTAGAAAAATTCCCAAAGAGAAATGGGTATGAAAAAAGTATAACGGAACTGCCACTCGAACCCGGGTCTCTCAATTGTTCTGGTGGGATAGGTCAATGGATAGAGCAACCAACCGGCAATTGGCAGACCCGGGATCGAGTCCCTGTTCCGTCAGACTTTTTTCATGTCCGTTTCTCCTTGCGAATAGAAAAGAATATTATGAAATACAAGTATTATGGTTCCAAAACAGGTCAGTATCAAGACAGTAATAAAAGTTTTAAGTGCGAAGATGAGAAAATTTAAATAAATATTAAAATAATATAAATTATTACATGGCAGAAAGAAAAATTATATACGAAAAGAAGAAAATAAAATGTTAAAAGCATATTTTCACCTATCCATAAGATACCTATTCATACTGCCTGAATCATTACGCTGGTTTTATACAGTTTAACCATCACTAACTACTCATTACTCTCATTCACACCCAACTGAATCGATATCTTAAACAACCTTATTTTAAAATAGATTGTTCTTAACATTGGTATCGCTGAATTTAACTTATTACCGAAGCATTTTTAGACGCTGTTTGGGGTTAGATTTCTTAAGAGATTATTTGCTTACTTAGATTTACTAACGTAAAAGCAGAGATATATTGTGGAAGGGTTAATGAGCTTTGGAGAAGGGTGGAGTGAAGAACAGAATTAAAGAGAAGTAAAGAAATAAGGAAATGTTGGTTTAAAAGAGAGAGTGGACAATGAAAGAGTGCGAATCGGACGGTTAAGGGCGTGGCTACCTCAGCTTGCACTCCTAACACACGAATAAAACTCAATGACTGAACTATTTCTCAGCGAGATTGATCTGATTCCTCTCCATCGCCTATTTCTCACGACGCGTCACCGTGTCGGCTTTGGAAGCGAAGGTGTTTCACGAAAGAATTTAACGATTTTTCCTCTCGATAAGTTTAGTGGGCGATAAAAACAGGAGCCAATGGACCAAAGGAATGACCATTGAAAGATTTTTCGAGCGAAAATGTGTTCTCCGTTTTCCTTCATTAGTTGGAGCACCAATTACCCACTTTCAACTTCCTTCTCGAGGAATTCGATAAATAAATAAATTCCTCGTTCAGTGGCAAATAAACCTTCTATGCCATGATTTCCCTTAGAAATGGCAGTAATCATGCAGAGTCAACTGGGAATGAAACCCTGATTCCAGTTCGCAAATATCAAATCGAACGCATATTCCGATGAATTACTGTTGAATCACATATGGCCGGTCTGTAAAGAACGTCACAATGGTTATAAAAGCGTTGAAATATCATGAAATATTTTACTTTTATCTCACTTTTAATTCAAAAGAGATTGCTGCAGGCTTCTCAAAAATCATAACATCATTAATACCGAGGTCATCGCAGAAATTCAAAAGAAATCTATAGTAAACATTCCAAATGCTAGTATAACATAAGTTGTTGATTCATATATGGAATATTCATCACTTCGGTAATATCATAAGCGTAAATAACAAAGAAATATAATTGGTTTGAAGTTGCGTAGGATTTAACTGTGAAAATAAGGCAAGAAAAAGTCACACGATACATTTTTAAGCTGCTTTTAAAAGATAACGATTGAAAGTACACAGCAGCCATTTTTCACCATTTAACTCTTTAAGAATAATTTTTAATTCACGCCGAAAGTAACGGACTGAACCTAGTTTTATTATTTCATTATTGATTTAATTATAGTTTTCCCAACACCCAATGTCAGATGGTGTGTATTTGGTATTAGGGAAGGGAAAATGAAGAAGACCTGGATTTATCAAATCAGCAAAACTTTCCTACTTTCATTATTAACTTATTCTTTTGTCTATCACATGATTGTTAGACAAGGGCCACTTTTATAGGTCGGCGTCTAAATGAGGACGTTGACCGTTGACGATGCCCCTTTTTCGACGAGACCCTGCCCTTGCCCACAAGGTGTTTCAAAACGGCATATCTGAAAGCTCTGGAAAGATAGCTCAATTGGTTAGTGCAGCCGTCCGGTAATTGGAAGGTCCTGGCTCGAGTCTCGGTCATGACTGTTTTTCCTTTGGAACTTATCATAATGCTCCACGAGAGCCAAAATGAATGGGATTAGTTTGTATCCCCCATATCTCGGTGGGCTCTATATTGTCACAGCCATGAGCAGAAACCGAGGCAAAAATGGATTAAAGATATATTTGATAAGATCCCTACTAACGAGAAAATGTAAAGAAATGTATCATCAAAATCTCACTCAAATTTGTAAATAAAACGAGAGGAAAAACAAAAGAAAACAAATTCAGCAGGCCGTCCATAAACCAGATTGAACTCACTAAACGGCAAGATATTAGAGAGCAGTGAAACATAAGAAAGCCAACGAAACAATTGACGAACGAATTCAGAGTTCAAATCAGTGCGAGAAATCAGTAGCAGGTCTCTCGGTTCTTGAGAGGAAACTCCGCCTTCGACATCGAAGACGATTTTCTTGTTTTCTGTGCATCCGGTTTCATCAAGCGTTTTATTGCTGGAAAGAAGGCCTTGATATTTAGCTTTTTTCTGAGGTCATTAACAACTGGCCCAGAATTAATTGCGTCCCTCATTTTATGACTAAGTGTAACTCGTGATTTATTTCCTCTCCGAATAAATTGATTCCAGTTAAGATATAGTTCCTCACCGGCTTAATCGCGGGCAATGACGTGAGCACTCTTCGAGATGACGTCACATCTTTGGTAGTGCGAGTAAAAACCACCTGAGGAACGTTTCAAGATTCCGCTATTCACCAGCTAACAGATCCAATTTAGAAATTGACCGTATTCTTATGCGCTTGTTACCAATAAATCTCCATGCGCCTAACGACTCTCCCTTTAGCCGCACGCAAATCCTTGCCTCGCCTGTCCCTAACGATCACGAACGTCAATATAGCAAGTGTGTTGTACGGCGATAATCATCATTTCATCAACTCCATCGTAGGGGGCACTGAATGAAATCGGCCGCTGACTCTATCGTCAATGTCGATCAGAATCCACGATCGGAAACCTCGCCTATCAAGGTTTTTTCCTCCGCCTCAAGGAAATCCATGACGGAAATTGGAGTGGACAGATCATTCCGATTGATGGTATCGTCTCTGTATCATTTTCGAAGGATCAGCAGAGGGAAATAACAGATTTGAAAACTGCGGCGAATGACGTGGCATAGAAGGTGTATAGGACTCACGCAACGACAACGATATCCTCGAACGTCAACGGCGCGACCGTCCAAATGTTTATCAATCAAATAAATGGCAGTTACGCCATGTTCTGAGGGCGAACGCGAACGGGTACGAATGGGTAATTTAAATTTCGTTCCGGAGTAATTCCAGGAAGATTACTACGAAGGGCATATCTATTCTTTCGCCCTCTCTGACTTCGTTAACACATATAGGCGAGCTGCAAAAACTTGTTGGTGAAACATAGTCCTAGGTTTTCGATATCCCTATTTCCCCGGGTTTATTCATCATGCTCCGAAGGTCCTTCCCAACTTATTCCTTGCTTCGCTGGTTAAGGCAGAGATTGAGATTTCTGTTCTTGCCATATTTTTTAAGTATATTTATTTTACACAGGAAAACGGGTAAGGGTGACTTTGCGCAAGATGGTGCGCACCCAGGAAAAATCCCAAGGAAGAATGGACTTGAAAAAAGTCTGACGGGACCGGGACCCGAACCCGGGTCTCCCAATTGCCGGTCGGGTGCTCTGTCCGTTGAG
>KZ308167.1:681147-775464 GCA_000376725.2 Ladona fulva
AGAGGGGAAATTTAGTAAAGGAAAAGTGTCAGTAACAAAGCTGAAAAAAAAGGAAAAAAAAGAAAAGCAGACAGAAAGAAATGCATAAGTCTTACAAAAATTTTGACAAAAACAGATTTGAATTATAAGAAGTAGGCAGTAATATATGATAAATGGGAATATTAAAGGTAATATGAAAATATCGAATAAAGATGAAATATTGAATAATAAACTGAAAAAAGCAACAATTTACATAATACAATAATTATGAAAATACAATAATTATGAAAATACAATTGCAACATAGTGACAGGGAAAAGTTATTAAGGTATTATAATGTATTTTTTGTCATTTTAACCATGTTTTTATTTCCAGGCTGTTATAAAGGTATCTGTTTTTAAATCTCTTAGCCATTACCCTAAAAGGGTTTGTGCAGGTTTTTCATGCCCCTCTTTTTTCTTGGTTTTCCTGCTGAGGATATTTTTCCCTGAGCTTCACTCAGGATTTTTAAATTCACAACTAAATCTTTCCAATTTTGTCGACCCAAATTAAATTTATTATTATTTTATTCATTTTTTTGCATTTGCGATGAGTTAAATGGAAGAGGAGACTCGAAAGTCTCCATTTCACCCTAAATAAAGACGTTGTTTATTTATCTACGTGAGTCATCCATTCTATTGCTACCTCCGAGTACTCTGGAAGGAAAATAATTTAATCTTAAAATAACCATAAGAAATCAACTTCCGCAAAATATACATATTTCTTGGAAAATAAAAACATGTTTATTACTTTCAGCTGAAGACCATCCACGATTATGAGGGAATATGTCTAATCGATTTAAAATCTTTCGACCAATAAATAAACATAATTTTATATTCTTTTTTTTGAGCAAGCGTTCTATGCATTCTGTATAGGTATTTACTGCACCTAAATATATTTCATTGCTTGAGCTCGTTATAACACTATACCCCTACCTGTCTACTCAATGCACCAGTCCGACAAAAGGTGAATTTGGTTATATTTCTTATTTATAGTTAATGTACACAGAATTAGATGTATATTATAATACCTTAAAGAAGGGATTAGTTCCGCTTAAAAGATACATTTCTAAGGTGCTTCCGTGAGTAGGCTTAACTGAAAGATTTAATGCAGTAAAACCTCCATATATTTTACAGTCGCAACATTTTTACTGATATCCGCTATCCGCATACTTTCACTGAATTCCGCTATCCGCATAATATTTTCGCCTGATTTCTCAAATATAGTATTTATAATATTAAAAGTACAAAATGTATATTTTGGAATATTTTGCTTGTAAAAATTGAGAAAAAATAATGTTTTTCTTATCCCTTGTGTGTTTTTGTACTTGAAGGAAAGATTGCGAGTAAAGCCTGTAGAAAAAATGCAATTCTTAAAAGATATATATTGTTTTTGGGAAATACACCTCAGATATTGTATATTGATTTTACACAGGTAAAATACAATATATATTATTTTAGATTTATATTTAATCATAAATTTTGACGAATATTGAAAAACAAATCCATTTATGTTTATTACGTATAATCTGCGCGTAGCTAAATATTCATCTCTCAAAGATTTTCAATTCACGTATCCAAACTTGGAGCATTTACATAATTTTCGGAATGATATAGAAAAACGTGCTCCACATGCCAATCAGCGTAGACACTTAACTACGAAGCCGATAGGGAAATTCTCAATGAAAAGTGGCCTTCCGACCTATTTTCCCTCAATCGATAGAACTCTCGTGAGAAAACCCCACCCACCACTGCCGTATATCGGCAACCTAGATGAGACCCATAAAAAAAATCTAATCATCCGGAAACTAACGCTCCCTTTGGCAACTTTTCAAACCTATTTATTTAAAGGTCTCCCTAATTCACGGAGAAAAGAAACCGTTCGAGGTCGCACGACACATCATCAGCGGTCCTAAAAACCTCAACCTCTCACCTTACCCCGGCTCAAACCCACGCCCAACCCCAAAACCGAAGAATCCCAAAAAGTCGGCGGAGTACGAAACAGAACCACCGAGATATCCACCGACCACTTGTCCTTAATGACAGTTATTGGGCAAAAGAAGTCCCGCGATCTCTGGCACACACGGACAAATTCGATCCCAGCTCGGAAAAGAGAACATAATGAGGAAGAGAGACACGTAAGAGATACGGGCCCCCGAGGGATGAGGCCATTTTCTGAAGGACCACGAGAACGAAAGCTGCGCGGAGTGAAAATTGACAAATGCCCGGCGCCAAGGGGTATGAGACTAGATGTCTGCGAGAGTGGAATAGGAGGCAGTTTCGGTCGGAGAAATAATAGAGTTGGTTATTAGGGAGGATGAGGGGGCGTTCGCGCAAAGGCGCAGAGGGATCGTCCCTGAGAAGAGTTGAGCTGATATCAGGTATGAGAGATGAAATTGACTCGATTATAACGACACGCAAAGGGAATCCTTATGGTACGAAAACGACGATGGAGCATGTTTCTCCCAATCGCCGGGTGATACGCACGCGGGAATAAAAAAGTAACCGAAAGCAATGGCGGAAAAGATCGCTTCTCCTCTTCCTAGATGGATGGCTTCCTGGAAATGGAATACACGCGAACATTGTATTATGCTCAGAGGCTTTACACCATCTCCTTTCGTTAATTTTTCCTTTTTTAACGGTCTCGAAAGGCTTTAAAACGTAGGCTCCCTTTCAGGAGGAGGACTTTATAACTGGAGATATTCGGGAATTAGACGAGAGAAAAAGCATCCATTCGTGATTCGGAACGGAACGGAAGGAATGGCAGATGCTGCGGCGCATAATTGCGGAGTCGGGAACTTATAAGAAAGAGAGAAATGGAGGAATATTTGGAGCGAACCCTTTCTCTCGGCGGGTGGAATCTTTTAATATACAGGCGCTCCGTAAGCACGCGACGCTCCTAAGAATTACGAATCCATCTCCAGACGAATAACAGGAGAAAGGCGTTTATCATTTTTCTCGAGCCCTAAGGAAAGAACGGGGAAGCTGAGCGGAATATAAAGAGAGCGAATACTTTTCTGTAATTTGGTCATCCGTTGTAGGAATGGAAATCATGTGTTTCTTATAACTCGAATACATTTCCGAAATCATAGTTATTACCGCAGTTTTAATTACAGGATCTCAAGGCATATTCAAAATGTAATATAGCAATAAATGTTTCACTACCCTCCGAGGATACATGGCTTCCGGATTGGCTTGATGATGACGGTTCTTCTTTTATGCGAAAAAAAGATGTTAATAACAGTCCGGGAGCTGCTTCGCAGTCCAACTTAATCAACAGGATTAATTGATTCGAATAAATATATCGCCGATGACATTATTTCCTGATTATACCGTAAATTGAGAGTGCGGTCAACTCTTTTATCTGTTTAGATCGTACGTAAAAACCGTCGAGTATCACATAGATGAACTAAAATAGCGTCCACGTACTACTCTCTCCCGACGTCATTCTTCAATGTAATAAGTTGCGGAAAGCAAATAAAAGTTTAATTCATGTATCTTCCATTACTTGTTCCTTTTCCTAGCAGCAGTAGTATGAAATCTACTGAGGTATGAGTGACTTCGAGTAGTGGCATTTATTTTGGTTCCTCCTTGAATTCCATGAAAACTTCTAGTCGCATAAAAATTGAGCTACACTTGCGTGGACGTTTTCTACTCCTTGTATTATAACTCATTGAGGATAGGACGAACAAACTAACAAGGATGAATGAGGGAACTACCTCACTCCTCACTTGCCAGACAAGGTGTCTACCTTGTGAGGTATTCAGTCATTCTCTATCCAGTGAATTTGGTAGCTAATGGTGGAGGGGTTGGGGCTAAAACCGATCTTGGGCTAAATTCTTTCATCACATACAATACGCAAACAACTTCGCCCAATCTAAATAATATTGTAACAAATGTGTCTCCAGCTTGCTTTATTAAGATATCGATGTACAAACTAAAAACCTTGTTTGTAAACTTTATGGCCCAAAATTTGCGTTAGAAATGACAAGTTAGCTTCCTAAACCGCCACCCTTTAGTGAAATTCTGGAATCGAAATATCACCAGTATATAAGTAAACTTCGCGCTAGCTTTGTAGGTATTCAGAGCTGCCACCTTGCCTCATCAAATATTCATTATAAAATGTTTACAACCACCCATTTTCAAGAGTCCATCCTTTAATCCCGTGTCTGTTTTAATCCCCAACGTCTGCGAAAATATTCCCTCCTTGAAGAGCAGTTTTGAAAACGTTTCAATCGAGATGGGCGATAGGATGAAAAATGACCAATTCGAAAAGTGAATCAGAAAGCGTTTTATTAAATTCCATCAGCGATAAAGCTGGAATTGACGCATGAGTCCGGTGTCAAGCCAATCAAAATTGATTGCCTCGGGTCACGATACGGTGGACTTTTAAGATCCAACAATTTGTTAAAAACATCCCCTCGAAAGCGTTCCAGTTCAAACAGGCTCCATCTCGGAGGAGATCGCAAAGGGCTCCAGTCAGCAATATTGACGCAGTAAAATATCTATGGGAGCTGTCATAATAACAAATACGTCGGACGTTAAGCTGACAGGACGGATGGTCCGGCGGGGGAAGGATGGCGGTTGTCTTAAGCCAGCTATAATTAACATTCTCAAATGGGTGATAAATTCCTTGCCAAGGAGGGAAAGGTGGCCGAGACGGGTGGTCGCCAACAGAGAAGCTTTCACTGCATGCTATTTGCATGAAATTATTTGTTACGTTTAAAATTCATTACATTATCATATGGGACGAAACGGGAAGACGGAAATCGCCTGGAAGTACGGTATCAAACGCGAATATTCAATTTTCCAGATCGTAACATGCGAGGGGGAAAATTCGAAGATTCGCAAGCTAAGGGGAATTTTCGCGCTAGTGAAGGATAAAGTAGGGGAATACGCCAAAAGATAGATTTTTAATGAGACGGCGATCCTCGATAGAAGTAAATATGTCATTTTGAGCTAATAGCATGTGACTCTCACCACAAGCCTCCTTGTATCCTATTTCTGGATACTTTCCTGAATGATGGCACTTATTGATTTATTTATGATTGATATTTATTTTTCACTAAGAACTTCTTCCGTTTACATCTCAGTATCTGGGATTACTGAGGATAGAATAGTTTGCCTAAGAATCAAGCCACATACATACACGACCAACACAGCGACTTGCATCTACTACGCTAGGTTATCGGTCATTGAAAAAATTTCTATGTCCGATGTGAACGAGGCATGTTTTTTTGCCTTGTATTTTGATTTATTGATAGAAATTGAAGTCACCTTTATAAATATATGCATGAAAGTGCCACATATTGTTTATCTTATTGTTTAAATTTGCAATTAATTGTTTCGTACAACATTTGACCGCTTAGCTCAAAAATCACCAGAGTTCAAAATTATACCAACGGGGTAAACTGTCCTTTTCTCTAGAAACGAATTTCTTTTAATGTGGGACAACAGTGTAAACATAATATAAAACATGGAAGCAATACACACCAACGCTTTGTACATACACAAAACGTGGGTATGTACCATACTGGCAGGGTATTACTATGTAATACCCCGCCACACTCCGAAATGCGGCTTGCGGGGTATTCATGTAGATGTAGAAGTTTGGTGCGAACATTCATTTACTAAGAGCAAATCTGAATTTAGAGTACAGAGCTGTTAGTTTCAATCTAATTGTTATTTTGTTTCTTCCAGAAAAACAAAATTTTACTTTCGATAAAATTAGTAAATATCAATATTTTAATGTTTTTTGCTGTTTAAAAGTGCTCCACAAATCAATGCTGAGATCCTTCTTCAGGAATCAGAGCAAAAAAAACATTTTTTCCTCTGGTCCCTGAAAAAGCCATCGTAGATAGTGAAATGCTCATAGGAAAGGAACTCCACCATCAGTAGCAAATTCTATTTAATATTTGAATAGTGAATGAAATATTTATTAGTAATATTAAAAGAAAATTCTCACTTACTTAGTGGTATCCCAATTCTTACTATGAGCTAACAGACTTCCGATTTACGATTCATGACAAAGTTCTTTTTCTTTCTACTTACTTCCTAAGTGTGGATTTTTACAATGTTCTTTTTTCTTACCTTGTCTGAATGTCGTTCCACGAAGTACGGCCTAGCACGATTGAATTTATTTACAATTCATACTTAAACGCCAGAATCTAAAATGAACGATAGCACCGACGAAGCATAGCGGTTCTCTATTTAACAAGAATTTGTTTATAGTCTAGCACGTGCGTCCAAGTCTAGCACATTGGTTTCAAGTATGAACATCATATTCGATGATAATGGGGAAAGTTTGGATGTTGCAAGCCGACTGACGTCACTTGAAGATACGGATTCGCTCAACTTCACAAGACCCCCAAATCATCCCTCCCAAAGGTTGGATTAAAAGACGTTATCAATCTTTCCACTTCTACTGTCCCGCAAAATTGAACATCGAGAGTGGAATTTGCAAACCAAAATGGCGCCCCCTAATTAGTTTGTGGGAGGAATGGTAGTCGGAAGTGGATATCGCTTGGACCGAGTCCGCACGTGGGACTCGGAGAAGCTACGATATCTCCTATTCCTCGTGAGAGGCGAATCGCTCCTCATGGACAGCTTCCCGTAGGGCGAAGGCCTATTTATCAACGTGATTGGATCTTGAACTTCTCAGTCATGGCGCTAAGCGCAGGAAAGGAGAAGAATGAGCTCTCATTGGCCGCCGTGTTCCAGCAGATTCCAAATGAGTTTCATCTCTATCTTTTTTCCGGCCTTTTAAATCTACCCCTCCCCGAGTACACCACGATCTGCAAGAAGCGCACCTCCAGGAGAGAGGTTTGGTCATATCGAACATGTTACGTCTTATCTCGATCAAATGCCTAGATCGTCGAGTTATGCCTTTCCGTGTACCTCCGATTTAGGGATTCTGGTTCGAGAACTCCCGGGAAATTTCCACTCTCGAGTCTCGGGAAACATTCGCTCGATTCATGGAGACTCGAGATTTTATCAAATTAGTAAATTCATGTCGTTGTAATTTATGTCAACTTCTCGTTGTCTATGGCTTCATGGCCAGATTACTGAATAGCACTTTTACTAGTGCCTAAGACCGTTTATTGTAAAGCTTTCAGCCTACCGTGAATGGAGTTATTGCGATTTTATTCTGAATCTTTGTAAATAGCGATTTTATAACTTTTCCATCATCGACTTTTATCAGGAAAATAGAAATTAATTTAAAGCGAAAGCTGTTTTTATGTCGTGCATATTTGCATTTCATAGTTCAGATTTATACCCAGGTTTTTTATATTCTATCTACACATTTATATCCTACATATATAACTTCTGACGATGACGCCTAAACCATTTTATTTAGTAAAATGTTACTTACAGCTGTTTCTCATTTTCAGTCGAAAACACCGTTTCGTGAAATACAGCGAACCGATTCAACTAATATATTGTTTAGCAGATTGTAACATCTTACAGCCAGCAAGTTGTAGTCAATAAAAAAATACCGCAAAAAATAATATTCTCCATGCTCTTTTGTCTTTTCTGTAACTGTACGATCGAATATTAGATAACGACAGTAAATTCTATAATCAATTCGGGCTTGGATAGCTTCAACCTTGTTAACGAGCAGTTGTTGATCGACGAGCGAAAGTCTCAAGTCCTGGGAATTTCCGGGAACTCTTCGAAACCATTTCACGTGTCTCGGGAAATGAAAAAGGGCCGGTAATCAGAATTACTACTCCAATTGCTTTGAAAGTAGCCTGGTGTGATTTTCTATGCTAGATAAAGATGAAATATGATTGAAAATCTGGGACTCCTCACTTTACGCTATCACTGAAAGTTTTAATTGCATCTATAATTAGCTAATGTGCATGATTTAAGCTAACACAAAAATATTTTAATACAGTATATTGCTTATATTAAGCGAAATTGAAATTAAACCAAAGTTTCCCATTTTACTCTCAGAAATGGCAGTGTTCCGTCAGAGGAAAAGTGTGGAGAAAGCTGCTCAACGTTTTATAATTATATAAGGTGTACTTTGGGGACTCCAAATTCTTCGCGGCTTGGATAGCACTCTTAACTACAATACTATAACATGCTGTTTGGTATTACTAATCATTATTTACAGAATATAATCTTCTAATTACATTGAGTATTAACCTGTTTATAATTAGTCATCTACGATAATATCAGCTACCAACGGTTCAAGTGGAAGAAGAATCCACAGCCAGTTGCAGTTTCCCGCAGCGATACGTCTTTTTCCCAAAAATACACATATCTAACTTATGGAAGGAAGAAGAAGAGAATTTTTCACACGGAAGACTTTGGAAAATATAAAGTCCACATGGAAAAAATTACATTAAATAGTAGATGTACTAATCATGAAAGATGTCGATGTGTGAAATTCGGCATAAGTTCCTTCGATTGATCAGGATAGTATCTATAATTTCGACGTTAAAACTTTCAGAAGCATTTGTTTGGATGAATATTTTTTGCAAATCTTTATTATTAATACAACACATAATATAGCAACGCTTTCTATAATGGATAATGGTATTGAAGTATTTCTTTATTTAAGCAATTTAAAATCGTTCCGCATATACCTGATGTAGCAGACCATGCAAGACATTTTTTAGTCACCGAAGGTCTAAATCAGTTTAACAGAGACCACAAAAAAACCACAATGCAAAAACTACATAGAAAAATACCACGGAAAACCGTTCGGAAGAATAACAAAGCATAAGTCAGCGAATACTGGCATGCTATAGTTTCCGCGGATAATATTATTTATAACGCGAATCCAAAGTACGATAAATTTTATGGAGTAATTACCATGGACGAACCCCCCTTGGATTCCTGCCTCCAATCCTACACGTTTTTTTCTGATCTGCGTAAGTACCAGCGATAACGATGACGTTAACATTGTTGATCGTTACTACTTTTGTCAGTTAACCATAGCGTCTGCGTTCTTATGACTCCGAGCATTGCCAACTCCGCCTTCACGGCTCTAATTGATGGAGTGCAGAACGGTATTCGAGCGATAGAGTGAATAAAAGCCAGAGGGCGAGGGAACCAGGCTCGTTACAAACAGATATCCGGTGAAATAAAACCTTTCGACCGTGAATTTATCGACGCAGGTGTTTCCAAAGCAGGAGAACTCTTAAATCGATGACGGAAACCTGAAAAATGGATATCGTACTAGTTTTCACGCTGTATTCGATAATATTTTGAGAAAAACATTTTTCACACCTGGATAACTGTTATTTAAACCATAAACAAAAATAATATCAGTACTTTCTCATTGTATCATGGATCCCAGTATGTATGATTGTAAAACAATTTTGTCGTTCGAGATCATTCTGAGCAGAAATCGTAACTCCTAAAGAAAAGATTTAACAGTTACATGGGAAACCTTTTTAACTAAATGCTCAATGATGAAGTATCAAATGATGCAATGGAATTGATCTTATTAACAGGCGATACACTTTTCGGTAACTAAGTATTTTTACGGAAACTTTGAGTCATTTAGAAATTAATCTGGAGTCACGTAATGCAAAGGGCCCCGATAGTTTATAAATCGACAGGTTTTTCAGCCATGAGTCTGCAATTTTAGCTGTAAGCTGATGACAGGATATTTTCTTCTAAATCTTACGTGATTTCTGTGATTGTAGAGTTTAAAAGAAAATTCCGTTTTAAACAAACTGAAGTATTGCAATGCATATAATTTTATCTACGAATATCTCCATCGGTTTCGAAGTAAAAACCATTCTTCCACAACTCATTATGTAAATATTTTACTTTTGATAATTGACGTATAGCGGAACCCGTGACGGAGAGGGGTACTTACGACTCCACATTTTATACTATGAAAAGTATTGCTAATGAAAGAAAACTTTTCGTATTAAAATTCTTTAGGATTTAACAGGGGTGAAAAATAGCGACATGACTGGGACTTGAATCTAGGTCTCCCACTTTCTGGGCAGGTATTATAGAATACCCTGTTATTTCTTGGGAGCTGCACGGCTCTTCCATACTATCTTATTCACCTTTCCCTACTTCTTTAGGATTTATTCTTTAAATTTAACCTTAGATTTAAAAATCTTCTTCTCCTGGTTGGCCCCATATCTTTGATGTGGGGGGGCTTGGTGACTTGCCATCCATGTTGGATTCTAAGTCTCTTCTCTTTACTTGGTGTGGCCCATATCGCAGAATGCTAACTCATTCTGCGACGTTTCGAGGTGGGCCTTGTCGATGAAGACAACAGGCCTTCTGTAGGAATCCCCGGGACTCCTCAATCCCGGGTTAGATATAAAAATAAAAATCATTTCTTAAAAATAGTATACATTGCTCCGTCTCGTCCACTGGGACCGAAAGCGGTAGGAATTGTATTGTTCATTTGGTAGATTTCGCAAACCACTTCTTCATCTTCGCTATCGACGCCAGCGCAGGGGTTGTGGGCCCGCTTTTTACACCTTACGCAGCATATCTAACCTTCTATAGACTGAGAATAAAATTCCCCACAACGTTAACACCCAGTGCCATCTCTACCATCACCGCTAGAATCATCATCTTTTTTGCATTTCTTAACTCTTTTGTTATTGCCCTTCGCTCTTTGTTTTCTTTACTAATACATCTATTGGTGCTTCTTTTGCTCTGCTATTCTCACTTTGAAGTATTTTGATCTCGAACAGTTTCGGCTTAGCTTTTTCTTTCTTTTCCCCTTCCTCTTCTTTCTTTATCATAACCGGAATGGTGAAATTCATAGAATCAGCTGACCATTCTAGTCCGTTGGTTTTCTTAAAATAACGTATTAAAACCAATGAAGTGGTGCCACATTCCTCTCTATTCGCCCCCTGCCACATTCTGTCTCCTCCATTCGGTTGACTTTCAGGTTATCGAACTACTGAGGCTAAGTCAGTGACCTATTTAATTCTATAATCACTTTTAAAATTCGTTTTATTCAAACAATGTCTAGTTTATAAGGTATCAATAACTATATGACTTTACCTTTCTGGGAAATCGCCAAATCTTGTAACAAAACCACACAAAGACAAAGAAGATCGATCATCTTTCGTAGAACTCTGACAAAACGCCTGAACGAGTATGCAACCGTTTAAAGAAGATTTTTCAAGTGTTTTCTTATTTTTTTCATCTACTACTGCTGGATAGCAAAACGATACGGAGGTGAAAAGGCCCTCCCCCGTTGCGCCCCAGTATCCGTATACATTCCGAGTTCCCCCACATTCTGAAAGTTGGTGAATTGGAAAATAAATAATGGTATTTTATTTATTTATTTATTAAAATCTGCATTGCAATTTGGCCAGGTGGCAACGCTGGAGGGAAGTGTAACATTTTGATTTGAAAACTGCCTGGCATTCGCCCAAGACGGGAGGGAAAACCCTCCATAAACCTCCCGTAGGCAGTATTTGAATAATATTCATAACATATAATAATTAAACATAAGCGTTTTTATACAAAAGAACAAAAATAAAGGGTGAATGAATAAAATGAATTTTCAAATCTTCTTCTATAATCCCTTCCTAATTACATTTTGTTAAAAAAGAGATGACCGAGCTGTTCTCAAAGAAAATTGGCACATTTATGGTAATAAAAAGCTTTTTTCTCACATTTTTATATCACGTCACAAAATTAAGACCAATAGTTCTAAAGCTATGTTTGAACTAAGCATCAATGAGTATAAAAATTTATTTATTGATCCCGTCATAAAATAATTGATGGAGTTAAACTGCGTTAAAATTTTCTAAATAAACCCCGAGGGTACAAGCGGCATTTTTTAGAATAGATTATGCTTGGTTTACTGTCGAAAGACTTAACTATACTTATATCGTGTTTATCCCCAAAAAAAATACTCTTGAAAATTAACCATATTAACTTATGTTTATGAAACCAATTCCGTAAAATTTTAAGCGTTCTCTTGCTTTTGAAAAGATTGAGTTTTAGAATTACTGGGAAAGTCGCTAAAAGTTTAAATTTATAATTCCAGCATAACATTGAAAAAAAAGAAACTTTTTCTCTTTCAATTTCTTCTTCCAGCTTAACATTGTTTCGGTAATCAAATGCTATTAATCAGTGGTAGTTGTTTACGACCATTTTAATGATTCGGAACCGACAAATTAAACAAAGTAATAAGGGCTGCCGAACTAAGAAAATATAGTGATATTTCTCAGAAATATTGCCAGTATTTAGATCAATGAGTAACTACTTTAATTAAAACAACTATTTAACTCTGAAAAATCACATTGAAATTCAGCTCAACTCCAACAAAAAAATATTGACTATAACTTATGGATCATAAAACAACCACTTCTCTTATGAGATTTAATGGTACACAAAACTTTATCTGTGATATAGTGAATAACACACGTGCTTTGAAGGCGGCGCTAGAAAACCTATTAACGATAACAGATCGCTTCCTTATTGTCACGCCCTCATGCGATAGTGGCCCGGTAAACAGAACAGGCGTCGAGTGTACTTAACATTCACTTTTACGCCATTCACTACATTAACACTACTGAGCGGAAGAATTATTAACCAACTCTGCAAGGTCTAATAAGGAAAAAGGGGAAGATGCTTGCAATTGCCACTTCAACAGAGATCTGTTTTATTTGTAAACACTAGAGCCTATCTCATCCCTCTTCTCTAGAAAGTGAACGTAGTTCAGCCTTAAAGAAACTCGGAGAGTTCCTACAAGACACGAGCCTTATGACGAAAAGGCATACGCTATGCCACGTGATTAGATACGCAGGCTCCGTATCTATGACCAGGTGACCTCTGCATACAAAACATCTCTCACCACTCTCTTTCAGCCCTGAGAAAAGAATCCGAAGTAAATAACCCTTCTGCGGGGAGAATACCCGTTGGCACGAGCTAAGGTGAAAGGCTGGAGGTCGATTCAAAGAACATATGCCAATAAATCGATCGAGTCACCACTTCGAGAAAACGGTGTCCTTATGAGAGTAGTAGGATCTTGTTCGAAATCCATCTCGATGAAAATTAACGTTCAAGTCGGAGACAGGTAACCTAGGGATATTTAAGAGTATTTAGTCTTTATGTTCTTATCTCTAAAACATTAGGGATAAATTTGATAATGTGAAATATCACCGGAACCGTAACCTTTGCTAACACCCAAAAATAGGGTCTTTGGATCATCAAACGCTTTGAATTGCAGTTAGGCTGAAGAGCTCTGGGGAGTGATCCAATGAACAACTTGATTTGCAGCATGCTCAATCGATTAGGTTTTTGTGATTATAGAATGGTTTACAAAAGTAGGTGTTGGATTTTTAAGATACAAAGTTGGAGTGCAAAGTGAAATCCGGTATCAGTGAAAATACATCAAAAGATTAATACATACATGCATGCATACATACAGAGCCGCGCCCAATCTATTTGCAGCCCGGGTGCGAACATAATTTGCCGCCCCTTAAAATTGAATACCAAAACCATACATTTACTGATTTGCAGATGAAAATTATTTCGAAAGACTTTGAAAAACTATTGTTTTATGACTTAATTTCTCCGCTTATATTGCTTACAAAACATCAGTAACAGTTAATTCTGCATATCACATATCCTGACAGTGAATTTTCATTATGAGTTCATTTTACTTTTGAATATGTTAGCAGCAACAGTCTCCGGAAGTGTCAATAAAACACGCAAAGCCATTTGCAGATTAGGAAAGACTCCGATTGAATCTCTAGAAAAACCTATAGAGGATGTATTCTTAGTACCAGAAAATCTTTAATTGAGTCCAATTCTTCGATTAAATCCATTGCAAAAATATTCATTTCTCGTCTTGAATTATCCGAAATTTTTTGCTGAAAACATTTGCCAATCTTTAATTTCACATTATAATACTTCCTAGATAAGTCGTGTATAGCATACAGAAAACAACAAATATTGATGTTGCAATAATAGTAATTGTTGGCTACGTTTCTGTTGCCGCCATATAGATAGATAGATGCAGCCGCCCGGGTGCGTTGTACCCCTACACATGAAAAACTGGTTTTGTAATAATATTTGGGAAAAACACTAACATCGATCCAAATTTAAGAGAAAACATGCTGATCTAAACTCCCTTATGGAATAGGAAAATTTTCATCTTCAGTGAAGCAAAACTATCAAATACCATACAGGATAGTTCGATACCCAGTATACCGAAAAATAAATTAAGAGAACAAAAAATTTGTTGTTCTTCATCTTGATGCATTAAACTTCATCTTTCGAACTTTTCGAACTGGGATGACGTTGCATTTGAATAATTCTAGACCTAAATCTTCACTAGATCGACCCTCTTATACGCCTTTTACATATGAATACAAAACTTGCGCAGATTCCACACAATCCGATAAATTGAATGTTTTTAATGTTTCCATGGTATCTCTTTCGGGATTCCACCGCGATGGACAGCAGCAGCAGCAGCGACGACGTTTCGAATGTTTTTATATTTATGCATAATTTCAAATTATCATTTCAGATTTAACTGAAATTTCTGGAATCGATACAAGTTTTGGATTTAATTTAAAAAGTATACTTTCCATGATTTAAGTAAAATAATCGAATGCTACATTCATAAACACAGTTATCTCGTTTTCATAAACCAAAATCAATCGCTCTCAAATAGCTAATTGAAAACCAAGGTAAGCATTTGGATGAAGTATTTAGCATTTTTGCATTCGTAAAAATTGGCTTAAGTAAATATGACGTGGTAACGCTATATCCTTACAGTTAATAATTGAATTCCAGAGACATTTTCTATAACAGTGGATAAGATTGGCCTGAAATCCGTTATGAAATGTGAAAGTTGACAACAACAGAATTTTCATCGGTACTGTTCTAATTGATCAGCAATTGTCGTGCTTTATCAATTATTCGTCTGCATCCAGGTTAAAAAATGGCGCCGATCTCGAGTTGCTAATCTAAGTCTCCATCAATCACTGTTCCTTATGATTTGTTGATCGCGAATTAAGAAAATCAATTATCTCAGCATGCGATGAGGAATTTATGGCTGCTATCTGAAATTGGCTGCCAAGGTTATTTTTTAGTGAAATATCCGTTCTTTAGTAACGTTTCAAGGTCTAACGGGCATTTCCCTTTTTGATTCCTTCATAGAGAATACTCAACATATCCGTTTTATTGTGATAAAGGTCTGCTACTCTAGATATTCGGCTCTTAGCAGATAACTAGGTCAAAGTTATCTTTTAGAAGGTATAAATTAGGATGCTATCCTAAGAAATGTCAATGGTTACTAAAATACGACGATGTAATCAAAGCGATATTTAAATATTCATATTAAATAGTAATAGTATAATATTAATAAATAATATCATTCATACAAGCAGGCTTAATGGAAATCGTAATTCTCAAAAATCACGGCAATTCGAAATGCAATATAGATTCCCATTTATAATATTTGCTTATAATTTAGAGAAGGCGGAACAAAAAATAAATCAAGGACAAACGTAAGTGAAAATCAACCACATGACAGGGAATCGAACCCAGAACTCCCACTTACCGCATTTATCTCAAATAATCCCCTAAAGAACGCGAAATAGACGCGGCATGGCAGCTGAGTGGTTTGAATACAATTCCGGAAAGTAGGTTACTTGGGTTCGAGACTCACTATTTTTCACTTCTATTTATCCTTGGGTTTTCATGCGCACACTTCAATGCACATGTCCAATTTACACACCTACTAAGCCCTTAAAAATGTTTTCTTGTATTCATAATTATAAGGTTAGCATGTCATTACTAGTTGAAATTGGTTTCGTGTTTTATCGTGTTAGATCGCCTTCTGGTTTTATTCTTTGAAGGAGTTCTGTCTCCAGTGTTTTTTATTGAGTTTTAGTTAAGTACAAATGTCGTTTTTTTTCTATGTGGAGTGTGCATTTAACTATTCGTATTTACAGAAGCCGTAGTTTGATAATTATCATTATTCTCGCCTTCGTGTATCTGAAATATAAACGTACGTATGATCATCGCACAACTACTTAGATTACCTACATCAACTAAAGTTAAGTTGCATTCTACAAACTTGACAAAACATGGATTAAAATCGCGCTAAAAATAAGTAATACATTTTTATTTTGCCTAGAAATCATTTTGTCAGAATGAATAAAGTGACTTGAATATGAAGATCATTCAATGAGAATTTTCCGTTCTCTAGATTTATTCCTCATTTTTTAAATATTAAAACTGAAAGTAATTTTTAAGAAAGAATAAATGAAGATAGGATTTACAAATTTACCTTGGTACGTAATCTTTTACTGCATTCATATGTAATCATTAACGTTGGTAAATAAATCTTTTACAGCATGACTTAAGTTCCGTATTCCATTCCGTAAAATATAAGTTAAGAAAGCTCTCAAATCCCCAATAGATAACTGCGTAAAATCACGAAAAGAAGAGTGGAAATCAATGAAGTGATTCGAAATTCTTCAAATTCTGGCAACCTCTCTATTGATGTAGCTACCGTTTCTCAAAATTTCAATCTAAATTGCTAGGAGAATGAAAATATAGAAGGGTGGAACTAAATGCCCCCTCCTTTAATTGGGCTCATTCTTTAAAAACTTCCATCTGACGTCTAATTAAAACCCTAAACTACTTTGGAGGTAAACGTATCGTGTAATAGGAGTCCTATGATGAAAGACACACCCATTTCAGAGAAAAAAAGCCGAGTTGATGAACTCTACTCACGAGATAAATTCACCCAGTCTACCTTTCTATTAAGGAAAAATGGAAAGCCTCCATTGTAAGCCTATACCTTCGCAAGCTGACCTTTGCCCCCCAAATATTCTGGAAGCTTCCACAGTTTTTCTTTTTAGAAATCGTGAAAGTCTGATCGATTCCCTCTATTCGTCTTCTCCGCAAATAATGAAGCCGACGTGAATTTCGCCGTTTAATTATTATATGATGATTATCTTCATTCCTCCCCAACACATTCTTCTACCACATGCCTTGCTTCTTGAAGAACCTTTTTTTACTTCCCAAGGAATGTGATCGCCGGCAGATGATTACGAAAAGCTTCCGAATTTCTACATTAGAAACATGTACCTCTTTCGCAGCACCGAATTTAATGCTAAACACCTTACGATTAAGCCAGAAAAGAATCGAATGAAGAACAAATTATTACGAGAGACGTGAGTGTGCAGCGTGAGTCACCTTGAAGAGACATCAACGCGGACAATTTGTGAAGGCATTTGTGTTAAGACCAACAAGTTATTGGCGAATGTATTGTTCAGTTAAGTTGTTTTATATTCCAACCTTTTATTAATCGACCTTATCGCATATTATAACATTGATCTGTGTAATTATCAGGACCAGTCCGAATTGTCTATATTCTAATGTTATTTGATGGTATTACTTTTGTTAATTATTGCATGATATTATTTGTTAATTACACTGTGGATTTATATTCGATGTTTTTTGTCTCTTTCTCTCGCGATATCCCACCGCTAGACCACGAAAATAATTCAATGCACAGTCTGAGTGGATTCTCCGGAAATATAATTTTCCTGATCCACCCTGACCGGTGCAGCTATAATATTTCGCGGATAATACTAACACATGGTGCCATCTTACGTAATTTTCGGGAAGCATAGAAAAATTCAGTACTTGTAATTCTGATTAAGAGAATTTATTGATGATTTACCTCAGGATTATCATTTTCGGCAAGCCATCGTTAGATTCCGATCCTTGACTTCTGTCAGACCGATATGGCACTAAAGACTAGAAAGATAGTCTACATGTAGATTAACTTAATGAAGGTTACAGAATGAGAAAGGAATATAATATATAAGTATATTATAGCACTATTAATAAGTTTGCTGTTACAAATTAGTTTTTAAAAATATAATGAATAAGTCAGGTTTTTGTTTCTCAGAAAGTAAAATACATAAAGATTGCTTTCGGTTAATGAATTATTGAGTGAGGAGAGAGAATAAGGAAAATATCGAAATAAATTAGAGATATATTTCCATTTATTCCATCAGGCAAAAACATTTTTCTTGGAAGAAAAAAAAACTCTCAGGAAAAATAAAGCTTATCTTGCCTAAAAAGTGAAAAACGAATAATGTAAATAATTTTAAATTAAATTACGATCTGCAGCTCTTAATCTATTTGATAATTAATGTAAATATACTTCGATGATACAGTTTAGTGAATAATTAATTAGTGCGTAGAGTTGTTTCATTTAGTGTAAATACTCTAATGACAACGTAAATCTCAATGGAAAGGCATTCACTCATTCGTCATTCGTCCGTTTCCTCAAATTTGAAAGCCTCCTTTTTCTCAGCGCTATCTCGGTAACGGAATAATGACAGCTCATCCATAGAATTCGAAATGTAAACTGAAGCAGAAACGATAAATAAATTTTATGCATAACAGAATTTTTTCACTTCATGAAAAATCTAGAACGCAGAATGCGATTTGCTCTCCCATCTCAATAGGAATGTCGGCCATATTTTCATAGTCTTCCACTCGGATTAATTAAGATGGAAGTCCTTCAAATCTTTTTACTATGAGCTATTTTAATACATTCTTTAAAGATTCCTCTGTGGGTGAATTTTCATTCCCTCGCATTCAGGCGAAAGAAACCACAATCAACTGCACCGCAAGGAGATGGTTGAGATTTTTGGGATTGAGCATCCTAAAACCCTAATCGCCTTAACAGCTGCATGCTTTCGTGCTAACCGCGCCGCTTTAATTAGCCATTTTTGCCCGATAAACGCGCGCAAGAGCCATGTTTGTAGGAGTAGTTATGTAACCTTCCGCACCGACACTCGCGGCGCTGTAGTGCAATAACAATAAATACTACTACAAATTGAAAGCCGAGGGAGTGCTAATGGCTCCATTCTAAGTGCCTGGGATTCTTTTTCCGCGTATTTTCTCCTAGAAAGTCCATTGAATTCATTATAAGGAAGCGTGCACATTACCGCTAATGGGGAAGACTCCTATTTGTATCACCATAAACACCGACTCGGATGGAAGTGAACCGGTACCATTTCAAGCGGCGCATAATCATGAGCGTCAGCGATCGGTAGAGGTGCATTAACCCAGCGGAGTTAATTGCGGTTTGACCATGAGAGTGACGACAAGGTTGGACTATGGCACTGAATTGGCCTTGCCTGCAACGTTCCGTTAATGGATCAGAATTTTTAATGAATCTCGAACGACGCAAGATTGCTTTCATTTCGAACAGAATGATAGATTGATAAAAAAGAGGGTATGAATAACGAGAGAAAGCTCCGCGTTGGGAGATTCGGTCCGGAAGGTGCACCCCGCTGCTTGCTGATGCTGCGTAATCTTCAGTTTAAACAAAAAATAATGTAAATAGCGGATGAGGAGAGAATGATTCCATCTGAGGATGAGATGCCAGTTTCTCTCAAGACTCATTTGGTTGTAAACTCAAATCAAAGAAAGCGTCATTATCCACAGTTTTAATGTACGAATTTAAAGTTTAAAATCAAGTTTAAATTCAATTGCCGAAGCCTTAACTTTGCGGAACTCCGTAACAGGAATCATGGGGAATTAACTTAGCAAGTTCCGCAGGAATAATAATATTTTCCTGTATGAGAATGTATTCCTATGGGACTTCCTTAGTTTTGACCTATTTCACCATGCTTCCGCGGTTTAATTTCATCATGAAATTAAACTAAGAGACAATATTACACCATTTTCACGAGAAGACTAATTACCATGTACATTCATATTGATAAGAAAAGGTTGCATGAAAACGTCATGAAAGTTATGGCTCGATTGCTATTCTCTTCACGAGTATATAGAATATTTGAAAGAAAATGGTAATCACTAGTTACTAAGTACTAAACCACTAAGTATTAAACATAATTGATAATATCTCTGTAACGCTTGCGGTATAAGTCCATTTTCCCAAGATCAAATGCAAGATAAGTGCTTTTAATGCACATTTTATGATATTTTTGCATATAAAGTATTCAGACCGAAGGCCAGCCGGAGCCTCAAATCCCCAACGTTATTGACCTATTGACCTTACATCTACATCAACATAAATACCCTGCAAGCCGCCTCTCGGTGGGTGACAGGGGTGTGTAAACATCAAGCGTTCGAGTTACCTCCTTAGCTTATTGTTGTCCCGTATCGTTCGCGGAAAGAATTTAGTCCTGGCATCCTTTTCTCTTATTACACGTTCATTGTCGGATCGGCCGAAATAGCAGGGGGGTCGCATAATACCATTTACCAAATTCGCTTTCTCTGAATTTAGCAAGCAATGCAGCCTAGCTTCTACTCTCCTTTCTTTCGAGGATTCCCAACCTGCTTCTACATTTGCGTAACGACTGCTTTTATATCGTAGCACTTTCTAACAAATCGTTATCTTTAGAGAGAGAATTAGATTTACGAGGGAAGATGAGAACTGAGGTAGATTGAAATAACTTTCATATTTTCACTAACTAAAAAACGCACATTTATCTGTGGGTGCATGAGAAACGTCAAATTCCGTTGTCCAATTTTTAAAGAGAGAGTACGTCTTTTTCACGAGTCCTAAGAAGTGCGTTACTCAAGCTCTCAGAGCCGACGTCTGAGTAACAAGAAAAGTAATAACAGCCTCAACATTCCGTAGAGTAAACTGTTCAGTCGTTTCAAATCAGATTATTAGGACGAAATGTGATACCCTTTAAGATGTGGTTCTTGATAAAACCTTTCCTGCTAAGAAAATAACAATATATATTGCCTGAATTGCAAATGTTGGATCAGTATTGCTCTTATTCGCTCCGCTTTGAAAGAATAAACAACTGCAATTTGCATTTTGAGCGCCAGATACGTCATAAAGTCCATCATAATGGTTTCTTTCGTCCCTTTCAATCCCTATATCCTTTAATTTCTACCTCCGGCACTTTCTCTCCCGAGTTAATCTGTACCGCCTTATACTGATGTTAATGGTGCAAGTTTATCTGCGATAGTGAACCTAAATAAATAGATATTGAGCGACACACATTAATCAGAATAAGAAAGCTCAGATTTTAAGTTGTATCATGTTTAAGCTATATCATGTTTAAGAAATATAGCTTTACTCATATACGTTCCGAAGACAAAAATTTCTCCAGAGTTCTTAAGATATCGATCGCATAATATTTTCTGCGTTATGTTAGTGTATGAAGAAATGTTTCTCATCATATTAGTTGATGCTGAGTGCAACCCATCGCGTATGATTTTTAATACTCTAAAAAGAAGGAATTCAGTAAATTCCACATTTTAAGTATCTCCAAAAGCCTACAAAGTAAAGATTATGCCTTAAAAGCCGATGGCATTGATTGAGGGGATTTAATTTCTGATAGTTTATATAACTGTCCGATTCTAGATCTGAAAAGATACAATGCTATATAGTAATTTCAGGACCCTCATTCAAGCTCCTGCAGTGACATTCAAATAAAATCTCTTTCATAATTCAAAATTCACCCGAAAGAATTAAGGTGATAAAAGGCTCGGAATACAATATAATTTGTCACCCCTTGCGAGGTTAAGTGAACTATTTCTCAGATTTACACTGCCAATGATTTACTGATTTTGAAATCAAACTAGAATTAAACTTCCAACAGACCTACAAAGGGCAATGAAAATCTCCTATTCTTTTATCTTCTTACTCTGCCATTTGCTAAGACGAAAAAACAGATTGTATGTAAAACTCCATTAAAAATTAAATTGTTATAGTTGAATTTGGTTGTGCTTTTATAGTTTGCAATTTAATGTTGCTGCAAAACCTTATCGAAAAGATTCACTATCTATGGTTAGCAACTCTCTATCGAAAAAGCAAAAATAGTTTACTAATACATAGAAGCAGAGTAGAATAAAGGCACTGAATTTTATACTACACAAGCCAAATTTGCCGTTAGTTCTCAACAAAATATAAACTGATGATTTTAATACTAATTGTGACTTAGAAGACTCTCAGAAACACATTTAAGTTAAATCACATTAAAGTCATCATTTCTTTCAACATGAGAGTAAGAATATCAAAAGCTTGGCTAGAAATATATTACTTGAAAGCAGCAACCCTGAATATGTTTGTTTCTTACCACTGATTCAAAGCAAATATTGTCCTAATATGATGATATCAGGGTAAATGTGGCTCCAAAATTATTGAGTGAAAGTTTATCAAAGAGAAATCGTTTTAATCTATTCTTCAAAAATCGCCCCACAAACTGACGCGCGCAGGAAATCAAGAATGCTCTTGTTAGAATATAAAAAAAACAACTAAGCCGCTCGAGTAGGTACACTCACTTGTCTTGAAATCTGCTTTCAGCGCACCGAATCGCGAGTTAAATACGCCTGTCCAACGACCGTTATCCGTTAAAATCACCGAATTTCGCGGGCGGGTACTCATCACCACATTTTCATAGAAATCACTCAACTATGCCTCTTCCAGCCTCCTCCCAGGAAAAGCACTCAACAATAAACAAGGCGTGTCCTGCACCGCTCCGCTGCTCTGGGGCTGTGCCATTCGCTCCCCAATCGCACCTCCACCCTTCTCCTGATGAAGCAAAAACCAACGCGGCTCGAGCCAGGGGGCATTCTCCAGCTGTTAAAGAACGGGGTGTGCCCTAAGAATCGACGGCAAATTGGCCTCCGAGTTGCGGAGGGAAAAAAGTTGAGGAATCGAATGAAACGGGCTGAATATCAATGGGAGCGAAAAGTTGGGATTGTGATGGAAGGGTTAACAAAGGGAGAGAATATCCTTCGCAATGCGAGGTCCTTTATTCCGTGTCGTTATACTTTTCTTTTTCTCGTGGAGGAGAACGCCCACAGAAAATTTGGAGCGACGGCCCCGAGGGGTCGTTGAGGGGCCCGCCCATTCAGAAAGGGTCCTCAGCCTGGCGGGAATGACCGGAAAGAGAAGGAGGGTGCAAAAATTCCTTTTTTTCACGAAACTTTCCGAGTTCATCCCAATTCAGCCTTTCGACAGCCGAAGTTGAAGAAAATCGGGCGGAGAGCCAAACAGTAGGTCGAAATCGCTTTTTCAATGAAAAAGAAATTCAGATGAAGTGTTTACAGTAGGGGATTTATGTCAGATACGTCATAATTAAATTAGGAGTTAAAAAAATAATGAAAAGTTTCCGCGATCGATTCGGGGTTAGCCTGTAGAGCGTTCTGTCGCAAAATTCATAAATGATTAAATAACTCCGAAAACGATGACTTCGAGAATGGATTAGTAGTTATACTACTTACTGTGTACATTATATGTGGCATTAACCTTTGTTAAAGCCGGAATTTTCATAATGAGATAACGGAAATAATCATAAGGGATTTTTTTCTTTTCTATAGACTCGAAAACGTAATTGAAGAAACCAAAAATCCAAACATCTTCGTGGACTCTTTCATTAATTGAATAAAAATTTAAAGAAGATTAAAAATATATGGTAAATATCATAATTAGAATCCTTAAGCTTCTTATGTTTTAATAACGAATTTATTTTTTACTTTTCACTGCATTAACAATAGAATTTAAGGTAAATTTAAATCTTTTATTACGACCATAATATCTGCGATGTTTTCTTTCACACTCTCGTTTTTGTTACAATGTCCCGCGGAACGACAACCGTATCATAGTAAACATAGCATGTGAAATCGGTTAGAAGTAAATACGAGTGTGATAATATTCTTGTCACATGAAGTCAATCACAGGCGGATCAAAGTAAGGGGCGGCAGGGGCTATCCTACCCGCCTACCCCCTCTCCCAAATGACTCTGTAGTACTAGTAATTTGCCTAGGATCTGTGATTGTGAAGTTTCGCCAGAATCACTATACATTTATTCAGGAGCTCATCTAGAATTTTCGCTTGTGGAGAGGTGAACTTAAGGATTGTAGTGAAATCAATGGTAGAAGGCGTCACTTGGTGGAAAGACATTATTAAAAAGAAATACTTAGTACTTTTCCACAGAAAATTTTTATTCTACGACTTGCATCTTCAAGACCTGAAGATGCAAGTTCGCTTGTGAAACCAGTCGTAAAATAAATATTTTCTGTGGAAAAGTACTAAGTATTTCTTTTTAATTAAGGATTGTAAACGATAATCTCCCATTTACGTTGCGATGAGAACTGGTTATCATCATTAGAAAGTATTAAAAAATAAAATCTACGGAGGTGGCCGGGATATTGTTGGAAATTCGTGATCCTGTAGAAACTTTGGGAGGAGCTCATCGTAAGCCCGTCAGTGACTACCCTAGGTACGTGCCTGCATCTATTACATTTATCACGACAAAATAGCATTTATAAAATCAATTTGATATGAGTTCATAAGGAAATTGTCTTAAATTCACCCCTTCCCCATTGGAGATCGGTCCCTGGATTCAACATTTATAGCTAAAATAAGTTTTATACTCAATAAATAAAAAGAATAGTCACGTATTTAGTCTTAAGCAGAATCCAAGTATAAGCTTTTCGGGACAAAATCGGAAGAAAGTGGGTACTACTACAAGATAAATACCCAAAGAAACAACTCTTACAGGTTGACAACCTTTCTCATCAATTTCGAAATAATTTCTCGAAAAAAGAAAAAACTCTTCGCACTGGCTGAGGAGCCCATGGAACTGATCTCCAAGGAACAGAAGAAAAGAACAGAAAAAAGTTAAACGAAACATAATCGCACAAAATCCTCATTTCCTGAACTTTGCCTGTTGATTTTGTTCTTGTCACCTGGGAAAAATAATGGTAACGACAGCAGTTTCTCCTCCAACTCCTTGTTTTATCCGTCGTGTTGCAGAAAATCCGGTTCTGCCCCCAAGTGAAGCGCACGATTATGAATTTAACGGACGTGAGGACATAACCAAGGGTAGTAAATGCTACAAAGAGTATAATATGATTTTAAGGGAAGGAAAAAGCTTAAATATTCTTCCAAGGGGATTCTAGATTGAGTAAAGCGATAAGGCTAACCGGCTCTTCTGTAAGGCTCAATGGAAACTATTCGTTCTGATTATGACATTAAAATTTCATTGTCTTTCGGTTATTTCTTAAGAAACGGTGACTAAGGAGCATTCCTCTCGCACATTTAAGCAGGTGCAAAGAATGTTCTCGCATATCCAGAAAGCGGTATTATTGGCACCTAAAACATGTTATGCAAATATCACGAACGTTCGTGCAACTTCATGCCCGAGACAAATAGCAGCAAAACTGAAGGAAATTTCTCGTTCACATCATGAAAACCAACAGCACTATCTTTGCATTGCAACCCCAGAATAACCTCCGAATACCTCCACTGAGGAAGTTCGAAGTATATACTTACGAGAGTGCAGACACTGTTATTGCCGAAAGTTTGTCGTGTACGGGGGGAGATAGATATATCTACCTAATGATATATCCAGGATGTGCAATTATATTTGCGCGCATAGTTTAAGATGGAGAGTTGTTACCGACGGTACCCCATCATGTATGTTTGACAACACTTCTCTTTTTCTTCACATCTCTGTGTTAAGAGATGCATGCACGTGAAGTTGGAAAGATACGAACTGCACGGTAAATGAGGCCTACATTTCCAAATTAACGAGCCGAAACGTGCGAAGAGTGACCTTATTCAGGTATCATTTTTATTATAAGGCAGCGAGTAAATTTCCTAAAGCTAGATTGATGATTTTGCAGTTTAAAAGAACTTCAGAAACCATCAATAGCATTGTTGATGGTTTTTGGAGTGCTTTTAACTGCATCTAACTCAACCATCAGTGTCAACTTCTAGATTAATGAGTCTATTGTAGATTCCAGTTCAAAGATCTAGTTTGTAACAACAGTGCTTCAAGGTATGTAATCACAATAAAGCGGCGTTATGAATGAAAGTATTTCTCAACCTTAAATACAATGTAGAAAAATATTTCTTTAATAGATTAATGAGTCTATTGTAGATACCAGTCTACAAAGGAACAACAGTACTTCAAGGTATGTAATCATAATAAAGCTGCGTAAACAATGAAAGTATTTCTCGATACATTGTAGAAAAGTATGTCTTGTATAGCACCGGTTTATCGTGATACTATACACTGAATTGCTATAGTTACATGCAGCTAAACTGGAATCTACAGTAGACTCGCATCGTTAATCGGTATTATCGCGCATAAAATCCAAAATTTAATTAACGGCGTAACAGTGGAAACCCAATTATGACGTTTCCTTAACTACTTCATCCCGAGTGCCATAAATATTCAACAACCATTACACCGCAATTACACACACGGGATTGAGATCTCAAGACCATCTCGTCAATGCATCACATGGTAAATCTCAGCCTTGGGCCTCAGAAAATGACGATTTCAAGAACAGCGCGAAGGAAAAGCTTTGAGAGGTCCCAAAAAACCCGAAGAATTTTAACCGACGAAAAACTCTGACACTGATATTCAAGGACAAGGCAAGCGCGCAAGAAAAAGAACGAAAAGGGGAAATATTCGAAATGGAGGATGTGGAGAGGAATTGGAATCGAATGAAAATAAATAAATTAGAAAAATGGAAAATAGAAACCGAGGAATACGAAAAAGAGATAATACGGACTGGAATAAACGCAGCGGCAGCCACGTAATGAAATTGGAAAATCACGAAATTATTTCGCATGAGTTAAAGTCCAAGTTTACACAAACCAAATCTTTCTAGTTGAGACAAGGTTGAAACTCATGGAATTCTCACTCTGCCCGAGGGTTTTGCTACCATCGAGCTCCAATATGAATTCTCTTATTGGATATTAATGAATTATATACTGGAGATGGGTACAGAACTTGGAGGAGGAGCACTCAACGATAAGCTCTTAAATATACCGAGAAAAATGTGTTTTAGTAAAATAATCATCAGTATTATATATCATTAAGGTGACTATTTCCTTGGCTATAGCTTGTAGTAGTAGTATTGTTAAAAGTGCTTGGACATCTAATGTCATTTCACAAGTAGACCTCCACCGGGAATCGAACTCGATACCGCTTTCACAGAAGTCGAAAGCGATGCCAACTCGGCTATCCGGGAGCCCTTGGCTATAGTTTTATTGATATCTTCCAGTCTATGTTGCCTGTATATAATCAGTCCGAAGGCTGACTATGTCCTCATTTCCTCAAACGGAAGCCTTCGTTAGCTTTGAAAGAGGAATTAGACTATACGCGCAAGATGAGGAGCGAGGTAATTTGACCTGTTTTCCTCACCATGCCAGAATAATTGAAACAAAAATTTCGCGTAAGTACAGCACAAGAATCTTAAGGATGACATTTTCCATAGCAAGCAAAAAAGAGCGATCAAGAAGATAGCCTTAATTCAACATACTCCTCAGTGACTTTAATCCTATCACAGACAGCCTTGAACGTGAATGGAAAGGAAGAAATAAAAGATACCTTTTCTTTTATTCTGACCCAAAAGACGAATGAAAATTACTGAATTTATCCAGATGAGGTTGTAGGAACAAGAATAATAAATATAACACAAGAATTAGCCGTGCTATACGTACGTAAGGGATTCACTTGCCCACGTTTTATTAAAAATCTACCCACCCTAACATTGAAGACGTTCCGTTTAATTCCACAATCAGCGAATTTTTCCTACAGGAAATAAGTTTATGAAAATCAACTTCTTGACAGGGAATCGTAAGCCCGAAAATATGGCGAATATCGCGTGTTGGGTAGGGAGCGAAACATGAAATAGAGGCAATCGGGAGGACGGGGAATGGCGTGAGGAATAAGTTGCGGAGAGAGAGGAAAAAGGACACGGAAAGCCAGAGCGAGAGAGAAAAGGAGAGTGTAAAAGGCCCTCTCCTGCTCTAATGGTGGCATTGGAAGAAGCCCAAAAAAATAGACCCTCCCCCGAGCCAACCGTCAAAATCCCCGCCACTTGTCGAGAACCCGCGGAGCCAACGGACCCCAAATGAAATGGAACTCCAATGATTACAGTGATGAAGTGGATTGGGAGCGTAGCAATGGACGGATAGGGGACCCCTAAACCACAAGGCAATGGGGAGGAGAGGGCAGGGTGTGTTTCTTTTCATTCGTATCGGTTATGGGTTATGTGGGGAGATGAAGTGGAGGAGGCGTGGATGGAATGATACAATAAGAGGAGGGAATCACAGATGAAGAAACTGCACGGGTAGGACAGGGAGATCGTGGACGAGATAGGGAAGGTGGAGATAGGGCGGCGAATCGTAAAGTAGAGGGTGGGAAAAGGGAGAGGAGAAAATAAAATGTTGGGACGTGCCCCGTGTGGAGGGTTCTTCAGTGGGGATCGCCCATGCCATTCTCTCTTTCAATTGCAGTGGACGACTTATTATAGGACTCCTTTGCCATCTTCGACATGAGACGGTCGGCGGAGGCCAGGGATTGGGATTAATGCCGTCGAGCGCATCGATGAATGATGATAGGTGGCGGGACTACCGAAGGGAAAAGGACTCCGTGGATTGTAAATGGTCCTTTTTCCAGCCAAAGGATTATATTCCAAGAGATCCGAATCGGTCCGGTGGCGTCTCTGTGACCTTGGGAAAAAGTTTTTAAGAGAGTTTATCCGTGTGAATGTCCCTTGGGAGATGCCTCCATGGTGTGGTGGGGAGTCGCCTGATTGGTTGCCGGCGACGATACGGTCGCAAGGGTGGGTGCGTGTGGAATGATTGCCGGGGTCATCGGAGCAGGTGAGGACCTCCCCTGGTAAGGATTCGATTAGCTGGAAAATTAGTTGGTTTTCGGGTTGAAATGGGTGTCCGCGAGCGGTGACAAAATGGTTCCCTCTCGGGATGGCGATTGCGAGGTGGCCGTCTGGAAGTTGAGCGGCAGGTGATGCGGTTACGTGCTCTTAATTTCGCCGATAATTACGGCTCCGTGTGTGGTCTCCGAGGGCCAATGAAATGAATTAGGGGCGCGGGATGTTTTTGCCACGCTGCTCTTCTCTGGGCAATTAGTGGCATAATGTAATTCGCGCATTAAATCATGTGGGAAAGGATTAGAAACGAAATGTGTGCGGGAACAGCTCGCATCTTGCGCTGGAGTCTTTCGATATTTGAATTAATTCATCATTTTCTTCCGCAGTCAGAGTTACTCATTCAAATCGTTATATAATTATATAAAATTGCTTTAAATTATTTAGGGCGAATGTTTCGCTGTTTTTCTGTAAAAATGTTGTCATCTACCGAACTTTAAAATTTACGTATTGTGTGTTTAACGTCGCCTATCGGAGTAAATAATGACTATTACTGCAATGAGACTGCATATACATTTCCATGAAAGGGTGATTCATAGATTTTGGAAAGCATGATCAGTTTTTCAGAACGAATGACTATTTTCTAGGCTATATCCGCGAAAATTCTGATCAACGGGTGACGGAGCAATTTGGAAGATTTCAATTATTTATTCCATTTTATTTATCACCATTTCTGTGGTAGCACATTTAGAAGCGAGGCAAAATTATAAGTTCAGAAGGCATAGGCAAAATTTTATCACCAGATCTGAACAATTAGATGTGTAGGCCCATGGTTTGCTGATTTAGTGGCCTTCCAATACTATAGAATGACAACAAACTACTTCACCACCATTTTAGTAACTATTTAGTGACTATTTTTTCTAATGAATAAGTACTAATTTTCAACATCTCGATTAAGAATAGTAAGATAACTCTTAGGACCTTCCTCATGATTGGTCTATTATAAAATCAACCTTTCCAAATTATAAGCACAGATCTCCGATAAGGTATTTTTATACCTAACTGTTTACATTAATACTGTTTCCAGTATTTGATATGCGAGTTAAATTGAAGAAAAGAAACTGTGTCATTATTTGAAATCAGGGTCTAGTTATTACCTCGCATCCACTACTGTTTTAGCATTAAGGTACAATACACTGCCGGAGTGCAGCTGTACATACAACTACTACAATATCTACGGTTATAAGTTGATCCTTTAAGAAACTCACTCACTAAATAATTAACGTCCCGACCGAAAACGCGTAACCATATTTTTATACATAAATATTTAAATTAATTCTTCTTTAGCTACATTTGGAAGTTGTTTTCAAACAACAAATCGATTTCTATTCATGAATTTGATGAGTGAGTCATTACCATGTCTCTGTTACGGATCCAGTTTTCAATTAGGTTAACTTCAATGAAGCGTTTCGGGAAGGTGGCTATTATTCGCCAAGATACTGGAGCCGAATCCTCAAAACTGAATGAACCATAGATTAAATAATCGAGCTAACGACCGGATACCGAAGGGGAGGACCTGGAGGCTTCCCAAGGAAATTGAGCGATTGCCATTGTTTTTTGCCTTTTCTGTGAGATAGGTTTCGGAAAATAATTAATACTAGAATATAAAAAATGGCCTCCTTAATTAAACGATTCAATAGGAAAGATTGATAGGGTACTCTTTATCTATTCCATGGTGACCTTAAATCTCGTGAAATTACGTTAGCATAAGGAATGAAACCGTACTTAAAATCAGTGAATAAATAAAGTTTTTAACGGGCGAGACGGAGAATAAGAAGTTTTCCATATAACCTAACATCATTGTTAACATTTTCCAAAAGTGAGATCAATTTGAAAAGAGGTGGCCTTTGAATAGAGTAGAAAACCGATGTGGCGAAATATACCTTTATCAATAGAGGTATAAGGGAATGGAACGCTTTACCTGGAGAACTTCTCATTCCAACGCTAAAAATTTCAAAACGAAGCTAAACAGATTATAAAATTTTCATTGTTTGTATTTATTATACTCTTTTATAAATGCATGTATATATTTCTATATATATTTTCTATGTTAATGTACGAAATGTCATTAAAGATTTATTTACATTTCATTGCATCTGTGCTCTGTACAGGTAACCTATAATTATGTAAATATTGTTAAGGTCTGGACTGTTAATGCTGGACAGATCTCAATATTTTCTTACTTACCCTTGACCGTTGCCTCCTGGCCCTCCGACCAAACCACAATGTTTTACCATTAAAGAAATAAATAAAGTAGTTAGTTGGAATAAAAACGGTAAAAAAGGCTCAGTAAAATACCAGCCAAAGAAAGAGACAAAAAAGAAGAGCTGATGAAAACATACTAAAAGCTACATATAGTATTGGCTTAAAGACGTGAAGCAAAAATATTTGTCATACTCAGGAAATTACGTACGGATTTATAGCTAATTTAATGCCAAAATACCACAATCGACAACGGATAGAAAATAATGTATAAGAATAAACTTTACCAACATTTTGTAAAGTATAATTTTGAAGACAGGGCTGAGCCTCAACCACTCCCTCTAGCTTCAAAAATATTTGTACGGAAAATGAGGGTCGCATGGTGAGGTAAGGAGTGCATTAATTTGTCCTTACTTTCCTCTTTGACTCGGAATCCTTATAGTGGATAATGTCCCCTTAAGTGCAGCACAGTGAAACTATAAATAGAAACTTTCTCAGCACTCAATAAGAGTTGGCCAACGCCAAATTGCCATTATTGAGCACTATTAACACCTCAATCGCTCTAGGTAAGATATAGGCCTTTTAGGTATAGTCACCTCAAATATCTCCTTTGAAACATCGACGGAATTTAATACTACATTCTAGTTTATTATAAAAATAACTTGGCATCAACATTCATATTGTCCTGCGCTGTCTTTTCGATGGAAACTCTACTGTGAAATTCGTGTATGTATCATAATGAAACAATTTTATACGTGATTTCCTTCTGCTTGATCACTTTAAAATACATGGTATCTGTGATTCATAAATTCATTTATAAGAACAGATAACAATTAAATCGAAGAAAGTCTACGGAGTAAGGTAACGTGCCGCGGAAGCACATCACATGTAATGAGCAAATATGTTGCAATACTTTGCCTACAACATTAATACACAGCTTCAATAATAAGTAATACTACAATCCATCAATAACAATCGAGTGTATTAATTAAAAATTATTATCGCCCAAGGAAATAGAAATCTCCATCAGAGGCACCTTATGATTCTTAACTAAATATTTCTTTTCTACTTTTTACATTAATTATTTTACTAATTGCCAATTAAATCACTAATTACTCGCGCAAAACAATGGACTATATTTTCATGCATTCTCTAAGTATACAATAATTTATCATACGTTTCAGCTTTATACGCCGTTCCTCGAAGTATGGACAAGCATATCGATTTCCAATAATTCCGATAAATAAATTAAATATTTCTGCTCTCCGTTTTTACGTCAGTCCTTGTTACCTTTGTATTCAGATATGTGCTCTATTTTCATTTTTCGTTAGATCCATCCCTATCGATAAAATCCGATCCAACATAACATTGAAAGACTGTTCAGTACACCTGCATACTCTTAACCTCTCCGTAAGATACATCTACGATTGTCATTGCGATATCCACAGGAACTATGACCGCATTTTTCATTAACCCACCCAAATGGAACTTTAATTGCGCTCGTTTTCCTGTCACTCGCCTTTGCCATTAAACTCATTCGTGCGCGGCGAAATGAATTGGTTTATAAAAGCTAAGCTTTACTATTCGCTACCTGGAATACGTGCAAGAAACGAACTGCGCAAATTAAACCAGGGCGGAAGAACAAATAACGCATCGCGCTCGGAAAAAAAGGAGATTTTAACCATCTCGTCGGATATAATAAGAGGCGAAGACGAGACCGTGAATAAACTGCAATTGTGCGGCGTTTTTTACGGCGCATTCAGAAGAAAAGAAGGACAGGGAAAAAGGCGGAGAGGAAACAAAACGAAGGCTGAACGGTAAATGATCGAGGGGTGGTCGGAACGAGTGCACGACGAAGAAAAAATAGGGAGAATCTCTTTCAATGATGGATTGCGCATAAAACTCATACAGTTACGCGGACAAAATGGCAGAAAAAGAAGGGATACAAATGGCGGAAGATGCTGGCGAAGAAGAAACAGAGCTAGGAGGCAGAGGGGAAAAAACGGAATGGTGAGCGGTTGTGGTCGAAAGAACGGAAATTGGCGAGGCGCAAATTGATGCCGAGTTGTTTGAAGAGGGAGATAAAGAGCGGGAGAGGTGATAGGGAGCTGAGAAATGAGAGTTCCGTCTGAATTAAAAGAGAAAGAAGGAAGCGGCGCCAGGGGAGAGAAGGGACGGTGTCCAGTCACCATTGCCTGTATGGATGGAAGTGCGTGGAGAAGGCAGCTGACAAAGTTGATGGAACGCGAGTAAAATCGAGCCAATGAACTGAAGAAAGCCGGAGTCTGGGAGGCTATTAAGAGAGGAAATGAGAGAGATGGGGATGAGATGTGGAAAAAAGACAGGTGTGTGGGTGAGGAACCGATGTAATTGAATAAAGAAACGTCGATTAAACACGGGAGAGAAGAGAGTTTAACAAATGAGAAACTTTGTGTTTTGTGTGCGAGGTGTGTATGCAATTACCGAAAGCGGAAAGTCAGCAACGTTTACAAACAGGACCGGGCCTAAGGTGATAAAAGCCAGGACAATAAATGAATATATTGCCTTACTATCAGGTTTTGTATTTTGTAGATAGGACGTCGGTAGGAGGGCCTTCCTTCACAACCGGCGACCGGGAGCGGAGTACTCAGCACGTAGATGAATGCGCAATCAAATTCACGCAGAAATAGCAAACAAGTCACTAGAATAATCAACAGTACTTTGCTGTATCTAAATGTTTGCCAATGGGATTCCACTCAGGGAATGAATATGCTAATATCAAATATATTTTGGCGTACACGTGTAGAATCGTTCCATTTAAGAAATATTCCATCCCCTGGATCAGCGTATGAAAGAATGTTTATTAGGAAGTAAATGAAGTACTTAATGTAGTGAATGATTGAGTTTTATGAATGTTACATTCCAGTGGTTATATATTTTTCACGATCGTTTGTTTCTAGTAATTCTTGATAGTACTTTTTTAGTATTTCTCTAAGATTTTCATCTTAAGAACACGAATCTCCGTGAGTATACACACGCCGGAATGCCATTCACGAAGCTTATAAAGCCATTCCACAAAATTGCCTTAGGAAATTAAACTTATCCGGTGTGAATGAAAAGTGCGGTCTTTCCCTCGATCTGGAAGTCAATGCCGTGATTGAAATCCTTCTTTTATTAGGAAAATCAAGTAACAGAGGTAAACGGGACCTTAATATTTTCTTTCAACCTTTACTCAGGCATTTATTTCTCTTCATACTGTTTTATAACAGATTCGGTTGCTTGGCTGAGACTTCGTGGTGGGACTCCATGAAGTAACAAAGAAAAGATAAACTTTTGCCAACCAAACTATTCATGTACGACGGCCATGTTTTTTACTCATAGAGTCGTCATCAGGTGATCATAACTGATGTTATGGTGATGGTGGTAAGGTAAACGTTCGTCTTTTCCTTTTTCCTTCTAGTTTATGAATAGTAAATCTGCGCATGCAAAATAAACACATATTTTAAAATTAGTTGTTAACTCCAGACAAAATATTATCACAATATTTTCAATGTATTATCAACTTCATAGCGCAGCAAAATAAATTTTAATTGACTGAAGAGCATTTGCATAGGTAAAACGAGTTACGAAGGAATTTTTACTCCTGACATCAATCAGTCTTACGGATAAGTAGCCATGGCAGTAATATGTCAGTCGAGGACTCAGCTCGAAACCCTATTGCAACTTTAACCACCACAGTGTAGAAAAATGGATTTTTGTAGTGGAGAGAATTCCAGATGAAAACATTGGATTCAGATTAATATACCATCTCTCCAGTAAAACTTTCTCGATATTAATGGTGATGACTAAAACTATACAATCCATAAGAAAATAAAGAAAGTCTAAAACCCTTGTAAAACAAAAACTTTTCTCATCTTCTTTACTATGGAGAGGACGAACAGAAATAAGAAATTGAATGAAATAAAGAAAACTTGGTGATTGATTACATTCAGAAATAAGAAACTTATAATAATAGTCACTACTCAGAAATCTAAAAACCTGATTCTTACACTTGCTCTTGTTTTAGATTTATTCTCATCCATGTGATTAACATTTACTTTGTTGAATACTCACTTGAAAATTTTGGAAACTAACAACTTTTCAAGCTACTGGCCCTATACATTTTCTGTGATTAAATTGATTCCAAGGCTATCTGGATATAGAGAACGAATTTTAGTTTAAATTTCGTATTTTTATTTTCGCCATAGGAGTAATCTCAGCACAGTATAACCAAATGCTGAAAGTGCGATTCATTAATAAGTATATATTCGCTAAATAAACTGCAAATGAATGCCAAATCAGTGAATATTGGAACTAACTTTGTCCATTGGGAAAAACATAGAAGGGAAGATCAGCATCCATATGCTGCAATATAAATAAATGTCAAAGCTATATATATGGCGGAAAAAGTCTCCACATGAATTTTAATCGCAAGATTGCAAAAGCACGCTATAGTAAAAATCCTTGGGAACCGTAGTACAAAGAAATTGAGATGAGAAATGAGTAGGAAGAAAAGTCAGAAATATCTATCGCTTTGTAACGTAGTGTCTGATGGAATTCAAATAATAATGTGATAAATGATTCAGAATAGCGAAAGAAACAGAGAAGAGGATAAAATAGAGGACGAAAGATGGTAGTGTGAAAGACTACGTTTATAGAGAATAGAAGGAAGACGTATCGGCGAAAGAAGAGACCCGCCTATTTAATTCCCGCCCTAGTATTCGTAGTTTTGGATAGGAAGAGAGAAGGTGTATTGGGGCGATTTCGCTGCGGGAGGCTAACCATTGATTATACTGCCCCAAAGAGAAGGAAGGGGACTCATTTTCGATGAGAAGGGGGAAAGAACGCCAGGGAAGGGGAGGAGAGAAGCCTGTTCCAGGGCGATGATGCGGGAATTGGAGGAAGGATAATGTCTCGGGAAGATACTGTGGGAGAGAGGGATGGCGAGAATTGAAACGGAGGATGAAGGGGAAAAGCGGTTACAGGTAGAGGTTTTCCAAAGAGGAGAGGACGCAGGTCAGTTGGGTATTATGGATGCGTGGGTGGCGAAGGGAAGGTGAATTTTGGAAGAATCGGTATTTAAGTAAAGGACCCCGTGGAGAAAGCTTTTGTGTGGGTAAAACGGAGTCAAGAGTGGGCTCCCTCGTTTTTTACGCAATTTAGTATAGATAATCGAGTTAGAATTTTCACTTCCTCTTTTTCGAAGGGAATGGGTTTACCGTTAAGCTGGATAAGTTAATTCGTCTACCTAGGTGTTTTTCGATAGAAAAGAAATTTCTCCTTTAAAAAGGGATACAGTTTTACCCTTCTCCGTTATTTTCTCTAATTTCTACTCATGCTCAAAATTAATAAGGTAGAAGTCAACTGGTTAATAACAGTTGACCTGATGATTTAAATAAGATTTTAATAATGAAAGTATTAAAGAATCATAAGCAAAATTGAAAATAAATTTTAATTACTAAAATTTCAAGAATCATAAGGAGCGATGATATGCTTAGGAATGCTTTTATTTCTTCTGAACGTGCATCTTGCATCTTCTGGACGTGATTCATGCCGTCACGTTCCATTTTTCACTTGCTATATTTGAAGCGGTATGGTAAAGCATACGATAGTTACTGGGTTTTGTTTCGAAGTCAAATAAAGATTCAAAAATGGAAAATTAAACATAACTTAAGTAACGCTAAAAAATAGCTAAATGTTTCTATGTAAGTTATTGCTTTTCCTACACATGATATGTTATTGGTAGTCTTATTATTTTATTTTATATGTCATGATACATTTTCCGTAAAATGGCACACAACATGTTTTATCGCTGGTGTTTTATTTACATTATCGTTGCAATTTGGTATATGCCAGGTGGCAACGGTCAGGGGAATAAAAGAAAATTGCTGTAATATGTCCAGCATTTGCCCAAAGACCGGAGGAAAACCCCTCCAAAAACCTCCAGTGGACATTACAGATCTTTTCAATGTTACACAAGAATTACAATAAAACAATAGATAATTACATAGAATAAATGGGCACATTGAAGTCATGATTGCACAAATCAAAACAAAAACATGTTTAGGGGTATTATATCTTACACATCTAGCACATTGCTACACATCACGCACTTTACTTTTCTTAAGCTCGAGATTAAAAATTGTAACTAACTAGTTAAGATTCTCCTTCGTTTTCTGCTTTTATCATGAATCACTGATAACATTTACTCTTTATTTGTACTAAATTTACTTATTGTTTACAAACTTTTAGCCTTTCAGGGCCCATTTACTCCCAGAAACCTTTCCCAAAAATAATAAACTAAGGGAAATATCAAACATACAAACCAAAAAATATTAATAAAAGCTAAAATCACATTATTAAATATCCATTCTTTAAGACATCCATAAACACAATCTTAAAACAATTACATAAGCATGGGGACCGCAAAAGTTATAAATAAAACTTTTGAGATTTTTTCCATCACTCCTTCTGGTTTGGGCACCGCAAAATAATCCACGTGCAAAGAATCTTTAGAATATTTGGTACGCTACCTCATCTCAATGCAGGAAGCGGAGACGTCTAAACTTCCCGAAAGATAAACATCGCGTCCCAATCAGAACTTCCTTCAATTCCGTCCCTTAAACAAACACATACTCGTAGCATGTTCCAATTTAATCATTTGTCGTCACGATTTTCCCGAAAACCCAAACAATGAACCGGAGACGACCAAAAGCAGGCGTTTCCTTATTTCGCCAACTATCTTCTTTTTTCTCCCATCGTTTCCCCTCCGATCGTCGACACGCAACAAGTGCCCGGCGCGGCGTCGTATTCTCCCTTAGTTCCGCACTCCTCAGTCCTTTTGGACGTCAATGAGGCCGTGGAATAATCTCCCGCTGGAGTCGAGTTCTCCGCCAGCCATTGTTCGTCAAAAACACGCACACAACCGCGCTGGAATTTCTCGACAAAGAGATGCGGCAGCACCTGTCCTTTTTAGGGGGTGGAACCCCTTTTTTACGGATATCAGCAGATCCTTTTGTCAATTTTTTCCCCGGGAATTGACCTTTTTCGGGAACAGAAGATGTGAACTCGCCAAAAAAATACACAATATCCTTTCACTCTCTCAAAAGGCTGCATTTTTTTTCTCCAAAACTATACTGAAAGTTTTCTCGGCCCGTGGCATCGATTCAGTCTCGCAAAAAAGGGAGCGTCGAAAGATATTATATTCCCGTTCAACCTGTCCGTTTACTGTGGGCTTAGCGAAGGAACAAGTGTAAGAGTAAACTAAGGGCTGGAAACGAATGCGTGCTACCAAGCGTGGCTAATTCCTAAGAATTTCTGAAAGCTGAAGATGCGTACGATTTGTTGTTGAAAAGGATCACCTGTTGTTACAGTATATATTACTCAAATAAGTTACTGGTGTAAACATAAGATTGTTTTCTTGCTTATTTAGACAAGGATGCAAGCTAACCTAGGTGAAATTGGTGGATATGTTCAAGGATCAAGGCCAATTACTTCTATCAAATATCTACCATTCCTTATAGGTCACAATGTAGGCAAAAAGAGTTACAAAATGTTTTCCATCAATTATGTAAACACATATAATTATAATAATATAACACACTACGATTATATAATAATAATAATATAGCACGATTAATTAATATTTCTGCCTTCTTTGACTGTATCTTTGAAATTTCTAGTAGCGCCAATTTATTTCCGTCATCATATATTATTTTTAGAACAGTCACATACTGAAAGATAACTCTGAGGTAAAAATTCATATATTTAGCATGCAAGTGCGTGAAATTTAGAAGTATTAAATATATTTTGATCACGCAAGGCCACCATTGTATCGAAAGTTAATGCTTGGATTACGCGCTGGAATATTGGTTATTGGTTGTAAGCCATAATGATGTCAACACCGTCATAATGTACCAACAATATTTCAGGAAGAATTGAATGTAATAACAAGATGTTTACCTTTCAATGTTTTACCAACTTATTGGTAGACGTAGTAGTCAACGCGCAATAACACAAGAGACACAATCGTAGTAGTATTATTGTTAAAAGTACTTCGAAAGTGAAGTACTGCGAAAGTAAAGTACTGTAAAAGTGCTATAAAAGTTCTGCGAAAGGTCATTTCGCACATATGTGCTCCCACCGGAAATCGAACCCGGGACCGCTTTCATCAAAGTCGAAACGTTACCCACTTGGCTATCCGGAAACACAAGACACAATCATATATTTACAAAAAATATAGAAACAACAAGAATATTCATTGTTCCCGATATTTGGAGTTGCTATTCCTCCACTAATAAACAAATTATCAATTATTTGGGACTATGAACTGAATCACATCAAGGACATGCCGTTAGATTAGCAGACGTAATTGCCAGCGTGTTACCACGAAAGGCTACCAGCAGACTACAGCGAGGCGAAAATAGAACCGAATATTTTTTACAGTTAACAATACGGAGACGAATTTCCAGAGTGACCAGAGGTAACGGTCCCTTACCGTAAAAAAGGTAAAAATGAAGCGATAAAGTTCTCTTCCCAGCCTACCAGTTGATTGACACTTTAGCGAGTGTCCCTGTGCAGCAGCATGTTACGGGCAATCAGATTGCGGCTGGCGCCTCTTCGGCCCGAGATCTCGACCACCGATAAACGCAAAGGGATCCTCAGGAGCAACGGCAGGTACCCCTCACTATTTGGGTTAGGAGGTAAGTCGACCTCTCAGTCCGAACCCTTCTATCCGGGCTCACGGGCCCAGCAAAATGTCACATGAATCTTACGTCACAGGGGCAGATTTAGGTGTTCCGGAAAGCTACGAGATGTTTTGGACCAGGATTAGGTTCCCAAGGGCTGAAGAAAAAAATCGGAAAATATGCGACCGAAGTGCACACGGAGTAGGTATGCGTTTTTTGGATCGAGTTACAGAACAGTTTCTGTCGATGCTGCGTCAGAGGGGTTCCAAAAAACACATAAATATAGAAGCGGAACGTGTTCGGGTATTGCATGGCGCCGCCATGATTTTAATCTTAGGTTTATGTAGGTATTTTTCTGGAGGAAATCATCAATTCCTTCGGTAGAGCTAAGTATCCCGTACAAAAACAAATGGAGGGAGACGTACTTTTCCTTTTTTCCTAGAAAACGAATTGAAATGGTTCAAATACGGATAACTTTAAGCGATAAAGCAATTTTTACGGCCTCTTTTCGTTAAAAGAAAGACTGAATTTGGGAAAAGACACGCATACTTGAGGTCAGTTTAAACAGTGAAAGCATCTGATACATAGTGATGGTGTAGTGAAAATAACAAAATAGCATTGATCCCCAATCCATGGAATATGATTAATTTCTATATGATTAATTTCTATTAGCCAGGGTATATTCTTCTTTCTCAAAATTTGGGAAGTTATCTACATATTGATTAACATCTATGCATTATACCAACTTGAAACTAAGAACATATGGGTTCTCACGGGGTATAATATTTGTGGAAGCAAAATCAAATTCAAAAGGTACCAAAATAACTATATCAAATCCAACAGGTGCTTTGGACACTGGTGAAAGAAGGTTGATCCGTCTTATGCACCGTTTCTGTATAGTTGACAAGTTCATAAAGATTAGAAACAAGGTTTGTCAAGTATGAATCTTGAAATAAAGACACCATATTAATAATAATAATAATACGACTTTGTTCGGGCTAGATTGAGATATCAAGTCTCTTCTTATATCTAAACCTCCATATGAATTTTAAAAGAGATAGCTTGAATAATGTCCAAAGAAGAAAACTACTTTGTAGGTTTAAAAAACTAAGATGAGACGTAGGAAAAAATATACCATAGCAGGAAATCAATCACAAGAAGAGGAGGGAAAACGTGCGAAACCTACTGATAGTTAACGAAGTTTTAAGGAAAAAGGCAGGTTAAATCGCATCTGAAAAGCAAACAAAATAGTACATACACATACATTATTTCATAACACGACATAACGTATTAGGAGTAAATACCAGTGAAAGTAATATTCGCTAAATATTTTCACGAGAAAATTTCTGCTTACAATGTGACTAATATAGACTTCTCGGAGGTTTAACGGCATATTTTGACTCTTACACAGCAAGTCTTCAAAAATACATTCCATTGGGAGCTCTGATCTGAAATTTCCTGATTGATTTCGAAATAGAAACTTCTTATAAAAACTGCATTATAACTGTTGATGCTGAAACCAATGGAATTTTACGCTGGAAAAACTCGCGAGCTATGCATCCTGAATTAAATTATGGTTCCCATTCCATCAAAGCAACGGTTTCCTAAATTTCAATCGTAATGCTTTTCTCTGGAGAAACTCGGGTCATCTATCAGTGATCGTCCACCGTATGCGCTTATAGAATATGGACCTTCTGGCGTCCTAAGTATAATCCCTTTGCATTTCCATCGATTGGATATGGCCGCTTTACTTGGCGCGCCTTTCCATCATTTCGGCATATTCTTCAATCTCCGCCGTGCATGCCGAAACTCTTCGCTATCATCAAAGAGCCGTTCCCACAGAAGCGGCACAAAATTCGCGTCCCGAAGACAGATTCATTTTTCTTGTACGTCTTCAGGGAAGGAAGAGGAAAAACGGTAGGCTTAGGAGAAAAAGGATTTCTAAAAACGCGATTCGTGCCTCGGATGAAGAATTTTTCTTCGAAAAGTGACTCAGCCGAAGAATTCTACTTTCTTCTCAGGGTATTCCACTCTCCTCTTGAAATATGTTTCTACGTGAAGACATGATTCATTATATACATTTCAAAACACTGTTAGCGTATTTTTCTTAGGTATATTCTATGAGAAAGAAAACATTATCATTAAAATAATTTACCGCCCAATAATATCTATGATCGCACTTTTATGGATGTACAGATATTTGATAGATGTAAAGAGTTTGCAGTGCCTCATAATCCACACTCAGCAACAAGGAAGTAATTCGAGGAAATAATTCAAGGAAATGGCAAAATAGGTTTTGATTTCATTTTTAAACGCATGGAATATTTCAAATTGTTTACACTAAGTAATGATATCTTAACAAAATTTTACCCTATTTTTTGAATTATGAGATCAACCTCTACATAGCAGTAGGTAGTTGTCAACATATAAGCAGTCAAATCAAAAATATGAAGGAAATGAGGTGTCATAAAAATAATATTGGTATCCTTCCTTTCATGAAAATATAACATTACTGTTTCCCTTCCCTCAGGAAATTGAGAAGTTATGAGACTTTAAGTTAAACTAATGCGTAATATTTCTTGATCAAAAGTTAATTTATAGTTACTAAATACTAGCTGTTTCCATTATAGTAACTTAATACATTTATTGTAATAAAAATTATTTACCAAATTATAATAGCTAATATATGTGTATATTTAAGTATAATGAAAGAATCTTTCGTGCACTCCCACAGAATATATTTAAGACGACATGCTCGCTAGCGAACCAGCGTCATCAGGCAAATCTTGACGTAGTAATTTGCCTGATGATGCTAGATCGCTAGCGAAACATGTCGCCTTAAATAAATTCTGTGGGAGTGCACGAAAGATTCTTTCATTGTAATGGCCTTCCGCGAGGTAACGCCTTTTCATATTGATAAGTTTGTGTAAGTATATGTACAGAATACTCGTACAGTTTAACCGGCCACAGTGGCGGAGTCCTTGGTGTGCTAGTGCATCAACGCCAAGGTTCGGGTCCGGGTTCGAATCCCGGATTATCGGGTATTTCTGGTTGTATGTGTGCTCGTCCGTTGTTACTGTTTACGTCTGCCGCTATGATTATCCAGTAAAATGGATGTCTGCGGGGGAATTGGGAAATAAAAATATAGTAACTAGTTATTTCGCTTTGTGGTCTAGCTTTGGCTTACTTTTCTTCATTCAGCATATTACACACGAGTTCTTAAAATACTGATTTTAAATCGCAATTTGAGGAAAATTAAATTGTAGTGTTCCAATGATGAAGTAAGTTGCACATGGTAAGAGATATTTTACTCGCCCTTCTTTGTAATCTAATACCACTTCATTGTTGCAACAAATGTGGTTCCACTTTTATGAGGTAACTTCAAGAAAATTTAATTAAATTTCCTCGTAGAAATTATCCACTTTTTAAGTTCATGAGTAAAGTATATGTTTCTTCCCCTACGCACCCAGTATCCTATCCTTTTCATTAAGCGAGCATAATCCCAGAATCCGGACAAAAAAGAGGAGGACGTTATGAGGATGAAAAAAGCATTCATTACCTAAGACAAGGACGAGGGAAAGATTAGTGCTGGCCCCCCGTTATTACATGGGACAATATCAGTCAAAAATATAGCTTGTCTAAGCCAACGGTTAGGAATGGCTGCGTGAAATTAGAGGCAATTACAACCCTTTGCCATCTCTTCTCCCTCCTTGCCTTAACTCGTCACATAAAAAATAAACGATGATGAAAAGCGGACGGGAGAAGGATGGAATTAAAAGAACGAATAAACTGCGAGTACTTATTCGGTTTTTATCACACCGAGGAAAATAGCTAAAAGGGGAGCGTAGCTAAAGGTATCATGAGAGACAATTTCTCAAACAAAAAGTGAGTTGTGAGCGTTTATCTAAGGGAGAGATCTTCAGGAAGATTCATTGCGTCGCTTTCTCGCGGAAACATTACTGATATCTCAGATTATGAAAGTTGAACTCCTGAAACTATGCGGTCGCAATTATATCGCACTTATTCCAATTTAATTTTACTCCTTGTGAATTATAAATCACGCCTGGCGTCTAGATGCTCTTGTATTAAATTTTTAGGTTTTCCGCTATCTGTTTAAAATGTTTTCCGTTGCCATTATAAGAGTAATCCCATAAATACACATGAAAATAGAGTTTACGATGAATACGATATAAAGGAAAAATCATTAATTTTCCATAAGCTCAACAACAGGAGGCTTCTTCAAGGGGGATATTATCACAGTTGACATGTGTTTCTGATGTATCTTCTTGTTTTTATTCAGCCAAAGAAGTTTCTTCGGCGTTAAATTGTTTGAACTAATTAACATCATGTTCTATGAAATCTAGACGAACGAATCCACAAAATATTGCCACAGAAATTCCAGGTATATCTTCGGATATCGCACACATATTAGTAATAACAATTTTAAAAAACTTTGACAACTAGGGCCATTTCGAACACATATGGAACCCGCCGAGAATCGAACCCGGGACCCCTTCCGACAAAGGTTCAAGCGCAGCCCACCTTGCTCTCCGGAAGCCCTAGTAAACATATTGTTAATCAAGTAAGATATAATTTTTACTATAGCTTTAGAATACAATAACTTTCAAATATTATACAAATTATTATACTATACTAATTATCATACTATAATACTAGTTACTAATATTAATATTACTACTATCATATATATAAAAAGCAAATGTCTGTCCGTCCCCCTATTTTTCTCAGAAACGAATTTTAAACTAAATTAAGTTCCGTCATGCTTGACGGGGGCGTTTACTAGTATACTAATAATTTCCAAACACGTTTTGGAACAGTAATTTTCTGACTGCAAATTTATATTTTTAAAACACACTTTTCGCGTCAAAACTTGTAGATTCGCGTCAAAACGCCCCGACATGAAACCACCAAACGATCTATTGAAAAATTAATATTGACTAAAATAACTCGTGGGAAAAAACGGTCATGGAGAGTTTTTTTCTTATTTTTCACCCGACGATCCACATGCCGGATAAACGGACGGATGAACGCGAGAACGAAAGAGTGGACGGACAGAAGAAGCAAACAACCAACGGCGCGTTTTTGTATCTCAAATAAAGGAGCTCTAGTGAGCGAACTTGGTACACGGAGCACCCTTTCCCTAAAAAATAAACCTCTCAAAGTACAATAAGAGAAGGGTGATGTGATATACACCGCACACGAGTACCGCAAGATCGCCGCTCGCGTACAAGGCTAAAAGGTCCTCCTAATTTCTTACCGGTCTCTTTGCGGCCCGGTGGACGGCAGTGTATTGTGGGTGAGGATGGAGAGGGTGGGGCGGAGTGTTTGGGTCCGGCCGGCGGGAGCAGGTATACACCGCGGAGGTAATTTTTCCAGAAAGATGCAGCCGAAGCGGAGGTGGGGGAGAGTTTTGCCTCCGTATTCTTTTTTTTAATTTCACCCACCTAGGAGGCTCATTATAATACATATCTCATGGCGCTCCGTCGGTGATTATGGCATAGAACACCGGGGAAGGTCGGACCGTTTGCGGCTTGGGTAGGGAGAGGGAAGGGTTAAAAGTGGTGTGAGAGGATAAGAAGGGCGGGAGAAAGTTATAGGCGGGAGGATATGAAGAATTTCGTACCACCTCCCACATTACTCTTCCCTTTCGGGAGACCGTGAGAGTATGGAGTGGAAGGTAATTGCTGGAGTCGGTGGGAACAGGGACACGAAGGAAATAAAAGGAGGCGGTTTTTGGCCATAGAGGAAGCTAGGTAGCGATTAAAGCAACAAAACGATGAGGATGCGGAGCATTCAAAAGAGGAACGTATGGAGAATCAGAGGAAGCATCAAGGTCGTACACGATACAACTCTGTGTGGAAATATGGGTACACGAAAATTCATCTGACGGCTACTCTGCGACAGTTTTGATTTTGCTGCCGTGTCTCGCCACACGAAATTCTAACAAACGAAAAAGTAACTCTACATAAAAGAATAGAAGTAGCCACTGATGGTTGACTTTGTTGCTATTGAAAAAACACAGATTTTGCCGCCAAGGATAACATCTTCTTATGAATTCAGCTTCTTCCCCTGAAGATGCTATCCTCTGTGGTGAAATGCACATACGACGGAATCACATTGTTGATGGTTTTTGGAGGTTTTAATGCAACAACAACCAAAAATCTCTGAATAACTTGATTCCATGAGCATAAAATTGCGAGTTTATCTTTTGTTGTGTTGTAAATTAAAAGTTTTTTCTCAAATAAACGAGCCAGGTTTACCTAAAATTAGTTATAAATAAATTACGTAAAAATATGCGAATATTTGGGAATTATTAACCTGTATTTTTCCACTCATTCATTAACCTGTATTTAAATTGCATTTTCCCATGTACACTGATAACGGCAATTTAGTCTGTTGCAGGGAGTACATTCATTGCTCATCGCATTTTCCTACACTGTTACTTGAGCACATTTATATAAATCTTCCATATAAAGCATGCATGTCGTTGTAATGAATTTAAAGTAAGAAGCTAATCATCCGTAATTTTGAGGATAGTTCGTTCCGTCATTTTTTTCATTTTTTATCGTGTTTTTCAAAGTGTCACAGGGGATTTTCGGATCATTAATTTTCTGACCTAAGGAACTTGCTGTACGCAGCAGTACTTGCGGTAGATATTATGATATGACTACGATGTGTTACAGAAAAGTCGAGAGTAATCAGAAAACACAAGATTATATCTCCTCTACTAAGTATAGTGCACAATATGAACAAGTTAGTAAAAACTATTTAGTGAAGATCATAGTCGTATTTAAGTAAAACAATCCCTTGTAATGAAAGTAAGGGTAATGAAAGTAAGAACTAGGGTGTTTATTTAAGTAGTGTAGTTAAGGAAGGGATTCTGGTATATTTCCCTTTTAACTCACGCCCTGTTTTACTTCTTAGGCCATAGTCGAACAGATAGAGAGGCGAGGATGGTATTCAGTGCTTTATATACCGGCGTGAGATTTGCTTGGTACCTGTTAGTAGCACTCAAAGTATTAACTAACCAAACCATTAAACAATTTGCTGTTTAATGAACACACATTGAGGCAAAGAGTATGGGTTGGGTCTGTATGTTTGTAGCCAAGAGTTATCGGTCAAACCGAGGGGCTTACTAAGTTGACTAGTGAGAAAACAAAGTTAAGGAAGGGATTCTGGTATATTTCCCTTTTCACTCTCGCTCCTGTTTTACTTCTGAATTTTGCAACTCGAAGGGAGCCAACCGTGGTCCCTTACTGTGGTCAATGGGTGCGGTTTGCGGCCGCTGGATACTCTGTGGCTGTGGTGGAAAGGGAGTCAGTGAGCATCAAAATTGGTTATACGTGTAGAAGAGATGTAATAAAAGCAAAAATCGCGATCTAAAAAGAAGTTGTAAAAAAGGTTGTTTAAAACTGAACATAAGAACTGAAAATTTTGCTATTTGTTTCCACATAGGCTCTCACTAGAACGTGGTCGTAGAATACAAGCAAGCCTTTTGAACTTTGATGATAGTACTTAGACACATATCTCTTTGATCGATGGAAATTATTAAACGGAGCTCCTTTAGCTTATGTCACAATTAACAGAGGCACGAAAAACAACCAGAGTTGACAATACCTTACTTAGGAATGCATCAAATTGTTGATGAATATTTCATAACAAAATACTTGGTGGTTTTGATTACGAAAAGATACAAAATATTCCCGATTAAAGATAAACTAGGTTAGCTTCTTTATCTATAGTTCCAATATGTATTATTAGAAAGCTTATACAGTTTCAATTTACACATTTAAACACTCACTGCCATTTAAACATCGCCTCATGTTTTCAATTATATGTTGACTTCCGATGACCTGACTAGAAGAATGCTATAAAAGAGCTTTCAAGACAATACTTTCAATAATTCGAATTTAGGTGTTCCTACATTCCTGTCAGTCTTTGTTTTTTTGTTTTCCATAACAGCAAGCTCATAAATATTCAAAATAAAATCAAAGTACCACTGTTGTCTGATAATATTGCTGACTTTATAAAACCTTCAGTTTTGCTGGGTGGCGACTAACATAGTGTATTAGTATGGATTAGTGGAACTATGAGAGATAAACCACAAGGGTATTGCATAAAGGGACATTTTTTTGGATTATTAAGTTGTTTCATTTTTTGCGGTCACTGAAGAAACGCTTTTCGTTTTCTTAAACTCGTTATTGAAAATTCCTGAAAATAGAAACGGAATTTTTGGCTAAGAATTTGTATAAACTTGACATGCACAGAAAAGAGTCGTTTAAAAATACCGAATTATTTTTTCGTGCTTAAGTTGGGAGGAAACTTTTGAGATAAAAACTAAATCTATTTGCGAAATAGTTAAGCAGCACCGAGGGGCTGGGTTCGAATCCCGCTTCAGGTATTGATGTTCTTATTCGTCAGTTGCTACTGCCCTCATCATATCCAACGGTGGCTGTTGATAAAGTGTAGGTGAATAAATATGACGGAATATATAGATCTGTAAAAAGTTTATGAAATGACAATTTCGGCAAGTATATTGAAATCAACTCAGACAAAAATAATATCCATTTCTCTAAATGTTTGTAATTGATATTCATTTTTTTACGTGGAATATACCATTACAGCGTTTGAAAGATCAACGCCCATAAAACCGGTGCGGAGAGTGGCAACACTTTCCATAATCGTGCTTTACACCACTCACTCAATTTTGAACTAACCAACGCTCCTCATAGGCGTGATAAACTAGTTTACCTTTAACAGAAATTTGTGTCAGACACATCTACCCTTTCGTAAATAAATGAGGAACACAGATAATCCATCTTTTTCAACTTATGAAGCGAGCTCGATTATTCAGCTTTGATCGACGCCCACCCAAAAACAAACAAGGATGATGGAAAGAAGTGCGCAAGGGATATTTATCACACGCGTTTAAGGCTTTTAATCGGATTGGAAAGTTCACATACGGGTGATCTAAACGCCTGTATTGCTTGATGTATGATTTAAATAACTTATGGCGTGTCTACATATAATAGCCTTTGGTCGAAAAATGTTCTCGCCTTGCCCTTTATCCAGCCCTTGAATTCCGTGTTAAGTGAGTGCTTTCGTTTCGCTAATAATAACACGAGAGAACTTTGATATAAATTGTACTCTTAGAGAACATGTTTTCTTCCAACTGTAAACATGACCCCAAAACGCCAAACTGAACTCTGCTAGATCAATCATTTCCTAAGCGACCTTCTTTTCAGCGACTGTCACGAGTTTCAAATACCTCTGCACGTTAATATAATGAATATGTGTGTGCTATAATTCATCTGTAACACCAAGGAGAGTTTTTAGTCTTGAGTTCTCATTGCCCCTTTTGGAATGTTAACTAAGCTGGTTATGACTATTCCATAGAAACTCGAAGGTATGCATAACTCAATATCGCAATGCTGATAAATGTGTCTAATCTGTAATGCTCCAATAACGCTTAAATTTTGCACCAATCGAATGGAATTAAAGCCCTAGAGCGAAATATAGCGTATTAAACAGAAAGACGGAGTGGACGGATAGGTAGAACAAAGTATCTTTCATGCGCTGTATGTTATAACCCATAGGTCGGATTTTTTATTTTCCATGCGAAACATTTCTTAAAACACATATTTCGATTAAAATCGTTTAAAAAAAAGAATTTTCATTTTATAACCGTACACACTTAAATTGTACGAATACGCCCAATAATATCCTATAGCAGTTTTGGGAATTTTCTCGATTGGTTTCATTATCAAAATTTTGAGAATCAATAATAACATTAATAGTCTCTATTTGGGCGAGATTGAGACTAAAAGTCTCCTCTTCCATCTATCTCATCGTCATATTCTACACCGTTATTAATTAAAGATAAAATAAAAATTAGAAGAAGTGTGTAAATAGAAAACCAAAGAGATTCTTAGAAAAAAAATCATTCTCTGTAAGAAAACACCCACTAGGAAGGGAGTGAAAATTCTGTGCAAACCTAAATATACACAATAATAATACAATAACCTAAATAATAGCAATGACTAAAAGGTGTGAAAGAATTACTAGTATTCTCGCAATGTTTAATAACGACAAGGATTAGAAGCAAATGGTCCTGAGGCATGAGTTAAGTTCAAGTTAAGAATCAATCTAAGGGCTACAGTATTGCTTTATCTATTACATTTTAAATAAAAAAACTGCGAATTCATTCAATTCTATACTAATGTGTTTAAATTATGAAAACCATCTTCGAAGCTTTCTCCACTTGATAAGGAACTTTTACCGGACTGGAATTTAAAAAGTTTGGATTCAAGAGTTGGAGATCGTAATCTGCGTAACTTAAGTGATTCCCTTACCAATTCTATATCCTGATCTTTCCTCAAAATTCTTAATGGTACAATTATGACCGATATTAATGAAAATTAACGATAGGTCACGATAACCTTTCAGAATAACACTTTGATACGCATTGCCTTCATTAGAGAGATATTGAGGCAGTAAGCCTTCCCTTCACTTATCGTCATTGCTAACAAATACCCAAAAGTGGTGACGAATTTCAGAGAAAGGTAAAAATCAGAAGAGTTTGCAGATTAAAAAAACTGATGAATAATTCGGAGAAAGTCGCCTCGGTAGGAAATACCCGCAATGAAGAAGGTGCTGGAACAGGAAGCATGTCCATGAAGAAATTTTTAAAGAGCGATGGTTAAATATCGATTAGAACCCTATAAAACAGCCATTAAGGTGTTGAGCAGAGCCGCGCCCAGCTTATCTGCCGCCCGGGTGCAAACATAATTTTCCACCCCATAAAATTAAATACCCAAAACATACATGTCCTTTCCAGGTAAAAATGATTGTGTAAAACTTAGAAAAACCAGTGTTTTATGACTTCGTTCCCCAGCTTACATTGGTCACAAAACATCAGTAACATTTACTTATGTATATTCCGCATCCCAAAGTAGTGAATGGTCATTATGAGTTAATATTTCACATTATTTTTTATTATCATCACCTTAGAAGCAACAGTATCTGGAGTGTCAGAGTAAAACACGCTAAGCTATTTGTAAAGTAGGAAAAACTCCGGTCAAATTTCTAGTAGAGATATGTTCCAAAACCTGAAGAGGATTTATTCTTAGTACCAGAAAATATTTTATTGATTCCAATTCTTCGATTAAATCCACAAATATTCCTTTCTCGTTTAGAGTTATCCGTAATACTTTCCTCTATATGTTTGCCAATTTTTAATTTCACATCATAATCTTTCCTAGATAAGTCATGTGTATCACACAAAAAACAACAAATATTATTGTTGTAATGATAATAATGGTTGGCTACGCTTCAATTGCCACCCTTTAATGCCGCCGCCCGGGTGCGATGGACCCCTCGCACCCATAGGACGGCGCGGTTCTGGTGTTAGGGTAAGTATACACGTTGGGAACGAATAGTTGCGTAACAGCAAACTATAGAACATCTTAGAAAGGTAGTGAGAATACATAACTGATGGAACGAAATCTAGAAAAAACTAGGAAGTATATCAATGCGCTCTGAGAAGTCTTACCCGCCCACTGGAGGTAAAAGCCTCAACTCCGGAGCGATACGAGTCTTCCATTATCGCGAAAAATTTCTTCTCCGTTTCCTACGAGACGAAACCACCCTTTCGCTCGTGAGAAATACGCGTCATTAATTCAGCAGTTCAACGAGAACAGGAACTGCTACCTCTGGAAAACATTCCATCAGGGAGAGCGGCAAAAACGACCGAATCCGAAAGCGACGCATCGAGAACTGAAGAGGGATTTTTGCGGAAGCGCCGGTGGTAACACCACGCAACGTCTTCGGCGCCCGCGACTCACTTCGGAAGGCCTTAAACACACCGCCACCGATCCCATGTTGTTGTTTTGGTGGCTCGGGGGTCGTGAGTTTTGGTAGGCGAAGAAAATGGAAGAAAAAATACGTAAGGATAGAAAGGGGAAGGTAGATAGATGGGTGGGTGGTGGGAGTCGGTAGTGGAAGCAAGAGGGAGTTGCCCCTCTTTTTTTAACCTCCTCCTCGAAGGTGGAAGAAGCAGGGAAAAGAGTGGATGGGTGGCAAGGAGCAATCCTTCCTCCAGACGTGATTACAGTGTTTGGGGGCAAACGGGAAAAAGGGCCGTAGGCTAGCGAGGGCCGATGGGGAGGTGGAGGGTGGAGAGACCGGGGCGAGACCGGTAGGAAGCAAGATTAATTGCTAACGACGTGGGTGATTACGGGTGAAATTGGGAAAAGATTATCGGTGGGGTTGGGGGGACGTAGAAGCAACTCGGATGAGAATTATTGGACGGGAAGGGGGCTGTGGGACGGGGGAGAAAGGGTGAAGGTAAGGTAAGAGGGGGGGTTGGCGGTGGGTTGGGGAAAGGATGTATTGGAACTCCGGGAAAACTATAATAACACGGCAGTCGTGTCGTAAGTCCTTCACGAGGCCGCACATTCCTTCTAGGAGTTGTACAAGAAAATGAGTGCGCCGATATTAAGAACTTATATCCATATATATTGCGTAGAGTGGCCGCGCTAAGCCGTAATGGTCTCTTTTGTGGCGAGGGAAGTCTGAATTAATTTATTCGATAATGTCTTTCGGAAAAAAGGGCGTATGTCGCGTTTATCGGGAGGTTAATGGGAAGAACTGTTCTTAGAACGGGCGCAGTAGGAATCTCTCCCCGAGAAAACAGTAAGGGAAGGCTATTCAAGAGCGAAGTACTCGGTATTTTAATAGCTTGAGGGATGGAGTTAAAAATCTGCAATTTTCGATAAGACGGAAAGCCTTTATTTTTCTTTGATGATTTAGTTTTTCTCTGAATACGGGTTATGAAGAAATGTTTATCTTTAGAAGCAAATTATCCAGATAAGCGACGAATTGATGTTTTAGAACTTACGTCCATTCTCTCCTAAAGTAATCGGTACGGTTGCTACGATATTCATCCCAGTGAAGTGAATTTCTTGGTGATTTTCTTCAATGATTTTTTTATATGATTTTCAGTGTTTACAACAAAAATTGAGTTTGAAGACAATAAAATACCCAGATCAAATCTAAAAATTAAATTCTATAAGCAATATTTATATGCGTTGGTTCATACTAAAGAGATAAAAGAAGATTGTGTAACTGTGATTAAGTGTCCTAAAAAACATTAATCTGCGTTTCTTAATAAGCTGATACACAAGTAATTAAGCTTCAAATCATTACTCTGATAAGGTCTGTCCAATTAGTTTTGTGGAATGCATAAATAAGTTAATTATAAAAATTAGTGACGATAATGTTATGATCATACGTAATTGTTAAAGGTCGGAATAAAAATTATACATTTTGTGTTTCTTCGACGATGGATATCCTCAGGGTACCAAGATAGCCAAGTAGGTAGTGCGCTCACCTATAGTTAAAGCAGTCCAGGGTTATAATCCCGATGGGGACCACACGAACGAATGGACCTAAGCTGCCAAAGTACTTTTAGAAACAATACTACCACTAGAATGTCCTGAAATATTTTCCAGCATCCAGCATTTTTAGCAACTATCTCCATTGCCTTGTATATACCTTTCTACACACTTTAATTTGAAAAAATATATCACGAATTGAGAGTTAAAGTACCGGGGAGAGCTCATCAGAGTAATCTTTATAAGGAAAGGCATTCGACCGCGCCTCTCATGGCCAAAATACGAATCATAGCGCAGAGTCAAAACACAGTAGTGCATAATTGGTGGTCATACACATCTTTAATTTAGACGGTAATTAATCTCCCGGAAAGAATCGCTCTGTGAAGTAAACAATTAATCATTCTGAAAGAAAAAGGGGGTTGTGAGATTAGCAAAGGAAAAATATTAGCGAATGAAAAAATCCCGAGTCATTCATCACTTGAAACAGGTAAAACAATCCCATCAACTAGCGGCGAATTTCGTTTAATCAGGTCCATAGACCAAAAATAACTCACGGGCTTATGGGAAGCGTAAAATGCCATGTGCAAATTTTATGGGCGCTACTTTGTATTCATAAAAGATGGGATAGGATCCCATTTCGTGCGGGGCATAAATGGCAATTTACTTGTGTAAGTATTTTGTATAGAAAGAGAGCCTCAGTATCTTTGACGTCTGCTGTAATTTATTCATAGCTCTCCGAAGAAGATTAGATCGCGATAAGTTTAATAATATACTGAGTACAATATACAAAAACTCAAAAATGTTTTGTTTGTGAGTATTGGAAGAAAACGGCTGTAATCTGCAAGGCTTGAGTAGAAATAGAGGTATTGATTTCACTACGTCATCGGCTTTAACAGATGGCAAAAACGCATTCCTAAAAATATTTACTAATCTTTTTAAATCTTTATTTATTCGGGACTTTTACTTTAGAAAGATGTCTCGTCTACCAACGTATGAAGTTTAAAAATTCTTCAAAATTTCTCTACTGAAATTATCTAGATATTGGGTTATAAAGTGATGTTTCTAATTTTCTTCTTCTGCCTATTTCTCTCTTTAAGCTACATTATTTATGCTTTTTTTACGAGCGTAAACATTGTAATACACTCATGAATAAAGCCTTAAGCAGATGTTTTTTCTTAATCCTTTCGGACGACACCTCCGATTCACCAAAATCATCAATTATATATCTATTAATTTACTTATACCAATAGATCAACAGACTGGCTATGAAATATCTTTTAAGAGAATGGCAAAATTAGATTATTTTAGATTGCTTTCAGCCTCTTATGAAACATTCACTTGGTTTTTTATATCATATATCATACCCGTAACATTGCTGCTATACATTTAGAATTAAATACATTCTTTTTACCTCGTATTTTTATCAGTATTACGACGAAAAAACGAAGAAAATAAACCATAAATCTCACACCGTAAATCTCATATAGATATGAACATAATCATTATGCAACATTCCATCTCCCTCTGAGAGATTCATACCCACGGAAGTTGCCCGGAAACCAGAGCTATAAACCAAAATTTTAAAAAACGACGTCTGAGGAGGTATATGCCGAAAACTACCCATTCCGCAACCCGTTTTTCGATCGGATAAAATAATAAAATCCCCAAAAACGCGCACCAATTACCGGCACCAATCACCTCTGAGAGGCACCCACGCTCCATGAATGATAATGCTCCCATCTTTGAAGAAAAGAGCGGTCCGTCTCCTCCCCCAAACGAAATGGGCCAATTCGGGCGGGAAAGCGGCCCTCCCCCACCGGCGTCCCAGGCGCCCAACATTACCTCAGGACTGGAAATATTGGGGAAAATATTCTCTTCGTAAAACACCTCGACAAATGCCTCCGGGGCGGTATCGGACAGGGAGCGCCAATCAACTCCTCTTTCCATATTGACTCGAAATGGGATTCATAAGCGGCTCCATCTCATCATCGTCCGAGACACCGTCCCCAACCGCTCCTTCGCAGGGTTGCCAACTTAGGAAATTCTAGGAGATGGGTATAAGACTATTCACATAATAGGCGAGAATTCCAGTGGTTTCTAAATAACCAATCGTTATCTTATGGAATGCGATTCCATTGAACTTTCAATTATGAAAATTGCTGAACTGTTACATTAAGAGCGTGCTTACACTCTGGGTAGCTAGCGAGCGACATGGAGATATATTTATCACGGGAATTTAAATAAATGCTAGTTTACTTAGTCGCTTACGGTGGTCAATTACATTTCTCTTTACAGCTGAGGAGGAGGAGCAAGAAAAATTACGTATTTTGGGGCGCGGGGATGGATACTAATCAAAGTTGAGTAGATTATAGCGACTTATATTTGACTGGGAGTTAAATTATTTGACTTAAAAGTAAACTAGGAACCGCTCATTATCTCCCTAGAGTTCCATGAGAAATCAATCTATCTCAACTCTATGCTGCCACTTGTAATAAATAGTTTTCATTTTTTCTTAAGGAACGTAATATTAAATTTAATTTACATTGTCCACTGGCGTCCAATCGACCCCAGCAATATCATTTACGCTCCCGAAAGGTCTTTATATACATAGTAAGAAAAGCAGTGTATTGCAAGAGGCAACACAGAGTTGAAAGAAACTGAATTCTCATGGAACTCTTAGGAGATAAGCCAAATAATTTAATTCCCAATCAAATATAAGTCGCTTTAATCTTCTCATCTTTGATTGGTAGATTCCCCTCCCCTTCCTGAAATACGTCACTCTTCTTACTCCTCCTCCTCAGCCGTGAAGATAAATTTCATAGACTGAAGCATTGCCTGAACTGTCATTTAAACGCACATGTTATGAAAATATCGCTTGCTCGCTATCCCGCCAATGTACACTTACAATTAGACAGCCGACAGTTAAACCTCTTTTTGCCTGACCCTGCAATTTTGGTCAAAGTTGATTTTTTCGCAATTCATCGGAATTGACTGACGTATACCGTTAAAGCAGCGAACACTATAGGAGAAGGAGCTGGATAGAGCTACATCTAAGGTGCTTGGTGCCCCGGTTCGAGACGTTACTAAGGTGCTTTATCATAAAATTTTTCAGTTTTTGAAGAGAAATACTCATGCGAGAAGGCGTACCCTTCCAGAAGGAACCAGGGTGCAACGCAAATATTGCACTATAGATGCACGCGGCTATGCAGGAAAATGTCCAAAACGTTCAAAAATAGTTTCTACCCACTTGCCTACTAGTACGAGTTGGTACTAATTTTTTGGCTGAGTCTATATGTATTACAATTTGGAATATAGCGTTTCGGCTAAACATGGCAGAGGCTAACAAATATTATTCCAGAATGTATTGCTTTCGTTGATTTAGTTACTTATCAGATTCATGGCATGTGAGGAATCTTCCTCCACTGATAGTATTCAGATTCAGTAAAAAAGCAAGGACCTCATTCCTCAGCATACACCCTCTCTAGAGCTTTTGGTTGCTAGTGGTGGAGGGATTGAGGATTCATTCCCACTTCAATTTTTGTTGCAAATTGAGTAGAGACAGGAAAAAAGTTATTTTCTTAGCGACCGAGCTATTAAACTTGAAAACTTGGGCTCGCTCGATGGCAATCGAGTGAACCTATCACGTTCATACACTTGAAGAAGTTTCCGTACAACTACATCCAGTAAATTACTCAGTTACGGAGAATCCAGGTGTATCCCCACAAGTTGGCAGCCCCATTTCGCCTTCCTATCTAGCCAGAACCAATCGGCGACACCGAAATGTTCAGAGAGAGCCTCTTAGGAAATCCACCGAAGGCCCTCGCCATTACTCCGCTGCTTGTTTGTGGACCGACCGTATTTGCATTAAGGCCCTCGGGGAGTCACATCTCCTTTTATTTTCGTCCGGAGAGAGGGAGGAAAAAAAAGCGGAGAACAGCTACTGTATTACCGCCTCCCGTTGGAATGGCTGGGCATCGATTTTCGAAAGGGATGAGAATATAAATTGACTGTTGGCGTCAAGATGAACAGGTACAAAAAGAACGGCATTGTGAGCGAGAGGAGGGGGAAGACTGAGAGGTGTGTCATAATGAACGCGGGGAATGATTCTGTTTCGTCCGCGCTGCTCCCTCGCGGGCATTTATGGGGAATAAATTAATGTTTCGGAAGGCAATGGGATTTTTAGTGGTGGGATGAGAATGGGGGATTTTAGCGTCGGGGAAGACTTAAGGCGACGTTGGCTGAAACGCCGTAAAAAACATACGGTGGCGTCAGAAAGGGAATTAAATAAATAAAAACTCGGGATGAGATGCTTTTTTACGGCGCCCCTCTTCTCCCTTTTTTTTAATTGATCGGAGACGCCGATGATTAGCATGAATTAATGCGGGCCGCGGCGTTATTAAATGCTCGAATTGTGTACATAAATCGGATTTATTAATGATAATTATCGCGTTAATTTGATGGGCCAAGGAAAGGTGTTCCGCTTCTGTAGGCTTCATGCAAAGTTATATGACTGTGGGAATGAGAGTGGAAAAGGGGGAGTTGCGAAATTTATTCCGCTTTGCAGCTTTTTAATTACTTTCCGTGAGGAACTCGTTTCGCGGATGAAACCTGAGAGTATGGCATGACCGAAGTCATGATGTTCCCGCCATAAATTTGAAAAAAAGCACGCTTACCTATTTGGAAAATTAATCCTATTTTAAAGCCGTATAAATCAGACGCGATGATACTTCGCGTGATCGAGGAGGGAAGTTTTTTCATGTCTTAATTGTTAAAAATAATTTTTAAGAAGTCTCACGATGTGGAATTGCGCGGAATTCTTCAGTTTTGAACTCTTGAAAAATGCCACTCTGATTGGAATCAGTTATTGAAAGACATGGGAGTGGATGAATACAATATCGTAAGTTATACATTATTATATACACAACATACAACGTTTACAACTTACAACCAGTACACAACTTTTAACTTTTTAGAGAACTGCTTTTTATAGAGAGACTGCCAAAAGTTAAGCTTTTACCTAAATAAATTCATTTATAATTCTTCTTACTTTTAATCCCTCTGAAGAACACCAAATTTTAGAAACTAAATACATAAGATTTGAAATTATAGCTTCGCTTATTAACGGGATATACTCCCAAAGATGACTGCAACTTTTACTTTCTAATATACATTTTCGCATTATGCTCGTATATCGTAAATTACTTCTCAAAGCATAGAGAGAGGATAGGAGCTCTTGACTGTAGTAACATGGCTTTTTCTCTAGATGTTGAGTGGATGCACATTTCGACAATTCTCGATAATGTACCGGCGTGGAATCTTTATAAGACGCGTAACTATGATAACGTATGTACTTATAATCCACGTAAATTGCTTTTCGAAAATACTCTCGTATTATGAAATGAATGTTTTTATTACGCATGAAACTAACACCATCTATAGAAATGCTTGTAAAAAGGTGTTCCAAAGTACCTGCCAAACTGAATTCGACAACATAGATCTTAAGAATTACAATTGTAACTTAAAACAGAATAGAGCGGACGTTTGACATTAGGTTCACTGTAATATAACTAAGATTTTAACCATCTTAAATAAGAACACTTGGTAACTCCACCAAGCTACCAAGAGTTACCAAGTGTTTTTATTTAAGATGGTTGGAACAGCGTTCCACGAAGTCAAGATTGAACATATTAATTTTAACTAAGATTTTAATTTATGTAGGTAAATATAGCTAAATGTGACCTAAGAGACAACTGGAAATTCTTGATAACGTTTTCAGCAAATCCCATTGCGATGTTCATGAAAAAATATCGTCGTACATCGCTGTGTATTCGAACTAAAGCTAGTCCGAAATTCCTTCCAGAAAATGTTCTGCAGATATCATTATACTACCCACTTTTTTAGCGTAATTTCAACTTCGGAGTTATTTATCAAACAAATGTTAGTTAAGTCGCAATGAGTTCTTGTTACACGCCGGTATTCATTGTTTCTTCTTGAATGTATGTACAACTACTTCATATCAATTTCAATTCAACGATATTTACCATATACACCCGTGTTTACCTTGTATAAGACGTTCCTTTCCACAAAAAATAGATTAAAAAGTAGGGAGCGTCTCATAAGAGATGGATTTTTTTATGGTATTATCGTGATAAATCAAGAATACGGCCCTAAAAACCAAGCTGCATCTTATACGGGGGTTTACATTCGGGTATATACTGCAAATGTTTTAGCAATCGCACTTCGAGAAACAACTTGGCTGCAGGAGAGCAACATACTCTCTTTTCTGAATAAATTTAATTAAATAGCATATAAACACGAGGTGAAACAAAAGAAAACTTCTAAAGACCTTCTATTATATCCTCAAGTTTAAGACGATATATCCATTACTGAAGTTTTGAAAACCTTAGGGTACCTGGAAAACTTTAATGTGTAGCATTCTCCTCTTTCCGATGGCGATCCATTACCTACTAAGCTTGGCTGCTAACTGTTTCATTGCTCTCAAAAAGTAGTCAGAAGTAGACTAGGAGAACAAGAGGACTTCGTCTTTGAGGATATAGTATATTCTGGGTACAAGGAAGGCTTTTACGGACGTCAAAATATTTAATTTATCATTCTGTTCGCCAATCAGGAAATTGTCTAAGCAAGAGGTATCAGGTGTTTATAGGTATATAGTGTATAGGTAATGGTATCAGTGTATTGTAATAGTATGAGGTCCATAAGCAGTAGACAATATGTTTTGTCAGTAGACAAAATGTTTCGGCCGTAAATCGAGGAATACCGAGACAAAGTTTAAAATTAATGTAATTCGTAATTTCCAAAAATGTTATTTGTTTATTAACCGGTGTGGGCCAATGAATCGGCCAACTTCAGGTCGATAAAACAAAAAAATTGGTAGAATTTACGAGGTGATTGATATCAGACCATATTTCAACAGAGATGGAAAGGAGTTTTGCTTAATACTTAAAGTGAGAAGTAAATTTGCCGCTATCAACGGGGGGGGGCATATTCTCTTTTGTACCCTGTTGAAATACCACACACTCACAAAGCGTAGCTCGAAACCTAGAGCAAAGAGTAACAAAAGCAGGGGCTTCCGGATAGCTAAGTGGGCAACGCGTTCGACTCCTGTGAAAGCGGTCCAGGGTTCGATTCCCGGTGGGAGCCTAAGTGCGAAATGATCTCAGCTGTCGAAGCACTTTTAGTAACACTAAAATACTACTAACAAAAGCAAGGTCACTACAGCTTCTTCACGCTTTTTCTCGCACCGAGAAGAACCATCTTCACCTTTAAAGGATGCTCCCAAAACCGGATTCCTCCGGACCACCGTGATACAACCCGCGGAAACGCGTCACGAAACCCATAAAACCCCCCGAAAATCAACGCCACGGAGGAGAGGAACCGCGAAGTAAAATATCGCTCCATTTATCTCACTCGGGCGCCATCTTGTTCTCGACAACCGAAGTCAAGAGGTCGCGAGTGGAAACAACGGTAGGTGCACGGGAGAGGTCGCGGGGGGCAAGCAACCAGAAGGGAGTCTGCAAGGGGTGGAGGTGGGAAATAAAGGGAGAAAAAGAGGTTTCCCTTAAAGACATGGGATTCGGGAGCGGAGGATGATTTACGTCCTGGATCGGAGGAAAAGTCGTGGGTGTAGGAGTTTAGATGGAGGGTGGGGAGTGAGTGATGGTGGTACACGTTTCGAAGTGGTGATCTCCTTCCCGAAATCGGCGGGGGGAGTCGGTTCTATCGGGAAGGGGTGGAAATTGGTGGGTGGAAAGCCGTGGAGAGGGTTCCGTAGACGGCGTCATCATCTTTTCTTGGGAGCTTGCATCACGATGCCGTTTCGGTAGGTAGGCGAACGAAAGTGGCTCTGGAAACAGAGGAGGAGGTCTTTAAGTGGGGCCCATATTCCTCTTTGAGCTCGAGTGGCGATTAAAAGAGGAAAAACAAAACTGATCTCGGTAATGCATAGGGAAGAATCTTCAGCGGCGTGTATTGGTCTTGGGATGGAAATGAATAGCCTCCGTGCTCGCTGTCGGTTGTTTTTATTTTCGGTGAATCACAACTACTCTCCATCAAATCGACCTTTTTTCGCTTTTATAATGCGGGTACGCGTCTTCCTCTGGTATGTTTCCTGATAAAATTATTAGGGTTGTTTGGCCCCTTTTATCCCTTTCTCGCCGTAGGTAAAGATCCGATGTACACTGAGAAGTCTTCCCCGTGACTGTGATTATGTGAAAGCAATTGAAGTATGAATGATACTGATCAATGCTATACATTTTGATCAATTTTTATTAAATACTATTAAATGTGTTATTCAAAGGGTTATTGTGGTAAACTTATGTGGACATTTTCCACTTAAAGCATTCTGGCTCATCAAAGAAAGAAATGGGAAATTGCTTAACTCCTCATCTTCCCAAGTAAGCCTCATTCCTTCACCAGGGCTTTTGACGTAAGGTTGAGGTTCAAACCACCTTCCGAGCTGGGTACTTTACAATCAAACAGCATGTTGAAGAGGGAATTGTTTAGTTTTCCTCGATGACTAATAAATAGAAAAGGTTACTGGTGTGTAAACCGAAATAATATTGGAAATATTACCCATCAGCACTAAAAAATAACGAGCGATATTATAGCACACTCCGAGTCGCACTTTTGGTAGGCACCCGGGTTCAAGAATTTGTTATGGAGCTTGAGTATTAAGGTTTTATTGCAGGAAAAAAATATTTCGGCGAAATAGCATCCCTATCTAATCCGCTCCTAGATGCAGTGCATCCAGGAGCATCTCTGATAAGTGCGGCTTTGATTAAACTTATGTTCTAGTTTAAATCTAAACTAATCTAAGTTCCCCACACACGCAGAAAGGCTGCTTGGAGGGTATTTATGTAGATGTAAATGTATAGGCCTCATATCGTGCTTGTGATTAATTAGAGGAAAACCTTTTACTCATTAAAAATGAAACAGTAAGAGTATAGCAGTATATTAATCCGAAAGTACCTCTACAACGGAATTCTAAGTATCTTTTCGATGCAATATTTGGAATATTGCCGTTATGGTATTTATCAAACTCAAAGTAACAGGAAGGTTCAAGGCATATCTGAACTTATAATGTCTAAAATTAGAAGGAAGACCTACAAGGAATGAAAGTTATTATTGAAACTGTTTTGTAGTGAATCGTGCAGTAGGCGTCATCCAGTGACTACTGAAATTAGGAGCTTAATTATTTTAGCAGTTAAGCTGTTTAGTATTGAAAGCATTTCCCTCCATCGGTCCTAAAATCCTAAAATACGTACCGCTAGCAAAAATACTCTTTGCTAACTATCAGCAACGAAAAATGGCTATCTCAGAGTAAATAAAGGAAGAAAAGAGCGAATACCGCGATCAAAACTCCATGAGATCGCAACTGGTCGACGTCTCAACAATAGAATACGATCTATCTTTGTCGAGTAGTTATTACTAATACAAGGCCTAACTCAAACGCTGTATCTCAATAGGGAACTGTGGTTACTTGAATGGTACTCTTATCATTAGGACAATGCGCTGCTTAGCTAACGCGAAGGAGAAATCGACAGGTGTCTTTTGAAGTTAATAGCTCATTCTTAGACGAAGGATATACAGAAGTATAAATGGCTTTAGGCGAGGAGTGACCTTAAGATGGATTGGCGGTATCATTAGGGAATATGAGCGGTCCGGAAGTCAGCCCGAAGCAGTCTTTAGCATTCGTTAAATTTAGATTAAAAATGCTGAACGTTTCTGCATATACATAATTGAACCTCAAAACAGCTCACGGATTCCTTACCCCATGAGATTGCCACTAATCTACGTCTTCACAATCATGCAGAGAGTATTTCAATTTGCTGCATAGTTGACTAGGCTCATAGAATTGTACATATTTCAAGACAAATCTGCCCTGATAAATCGATAAATGGTCAATTCCAATTTCTGGGAAATCAACTTGGATTTTACTAATGGGTTCTATGCCTATTTTTTATTTTTATGCCAACTTTTACACATGCTTTTCTGACTTTTGGCATTGCTTAGAAATTTCACTTTGTTTTATGTTGTCAATGTCATTAAAGTCCTTGTAATTTGATTATCCTGTTTAGGCTGAATCAATGATTGTAATCAAATGCTCAGGGGAAATTATTCCATATTTTGTTCTCAACCAGACTTCAAGGTATTTATTCAAAATAAACATGGCACAAGTAAATTACTTAACCCCCTCGAATACTGAGAATTTTCCTCTATTCGGGTGTACTGTAAATTCAAATAGCTTACTAGACAGATTAAAACTTTCTGTGTGAAACAATGTGAATTGCAAACTACTAGTGACAAAATTAAAGTAAAATGAAACATCTTGCCTCCGCAAAGTGTGTAAGGGGTAATCTTACATTTCAGTTAAGAAATAAAGAAACTAATATATAAAAAAGCTATATCTATGAACCAAGTACACATGTACGTAATCAAAAGGTAATAAAAATGCATTCCGATTCTTAAATTCAGAAGAAGAAAAAAACACTAAATAATAGAGCCGAATATATTTTATTAGGACGATTTCGAAAATAATCAGCTCGAAATCTACCCATCACATCATTGTTAAATAGGATCCGTCTACGGCTATATATTCACGTCCTAGACGATTCTTGCCTTATCTACTCACCTATTTGTCAAATGGTAACCGTGTCATTAGCACGCGCCTATTCGGATGGAGCCCCACATAATGAGATTACGCTGTGATCGGAGTGAAATTCCAGAGATTAAACGTAGGTCTTTAAGAGGCAACCCTCGATCGCCGAGATGGGCACGTGGATTAGCCAACACTAGGGTCTTCTTCAAGGCCTCACTAATTAACAGAGGAAGGTCCTGAAAACGACCCTCAGAATTGGGTTTTTAGTGCCTCTTACAAAGGACAGGTGCTTTCTCTCAAGTTGGGGTAATGCGAACTTCGGAAGTCTGCCGGAAGAAATCGGTAACTAATCGGATCAAGATATTAGTTTCCACCAATCCATATCCGTACTATCAATATTCTTACACAACCCCACTTTAAAAAGTCTTAATGTCGACCTTCCCATAAATTCATCTAAAGGGTTGAAAAATTATCTCACTACTTCCCTCAATTTAGTCAAAAAATGTTTAAAGTAACAATAATATGTTGGCGAAGACCTAGCCAAGCGGTATTAACAGTGTTCGATACGCGGTCAGCGTATCGACTCCCACGCCTTAAATTAGTTCTTCCACGCCGTATTGAAGCCGCCCCTAATCAATTCATGTATCTTTCCAATCTTTCCAATTTTTCACTATATTGGCTCAACATCATGGACCCAAAGAGAAACGAACCAGCGATCGCTTTAACCGAAGGCTAACGCGCTACCTGCTTTTATATCCAGGGATCTCCTTTAAATTAATATCCAAAACTATTCCCATATTTCTAATTTTGACATAACTTTCGACTCAATTCAAGTCATTAGGAAAATACTTCCCCTAAAAATAACCAGTAAGGATTTTATTTGGATATGAAGCTCCGAAAAAGTCGTCTCTTTTTGTTCTTTAATGTTCTTTTATGTTCTTTATGTTTTCTTTAACGATTTTTTATTTGATGGTACCATACATTCGATCGATTTCGTTTTCAGTTTCACCTCTTCCATCTCCATCGATTTGTTTAGGTTTCTGTCTTTTTCAATTCAAGCATAAACACGTACGTTCTCCAATAGTAAACGATGAATTTACTTTAGTTAAATCAAGTTAACTGTTAGTAATTCTTTTACGAGGAATCAAAAATTAAGCCCTAAAGGTATTTTTAATAATAAGCATAAGGTTACTAGGAATGCTACTTAGAAATTTGCGTTGAGCTTGAGACAGATTAAAGAAGAGGTAATGAAATTAATCTTCTTTAGCGAGATTTGGTGGAATTCCACTATAATTGAAATAATAAATATAACATAATTTTCCACAAATATATTTGTTTTTTTCATTATATTGGGAAAAAGTATAAGTTATATTTATTATTTCAAGAGGTAATGGACTTGGAAATTGAGATTATCAACGTTTGCTAACACGATCTCGTATTATTAAAACCGTAGTGATTATTTCTCATTAATGAAGCTCGTCGTTTCAAGAAACCCCAGTAACCCCCGACCCCTGGTAATATTTTTATGATACATTACTTTAACGCCGAATAAGCGAAACAGGTCTTTTGTTCGCTACGTTACCATTTAAACTATTTTCAATAAAAAGCAGTAGTCGCAACTTTTCAACAACAAAATAACTTTCGGGATCGAGTATCTCCACATTATTGACTTCTGTATTCGAACTCGGGTCTTCCTGAAGGTGAAAATCGTTTTTCTGAGGTTTTTCTTCCAACATAAGAATAGAAATCCATCACATTTTAGCGTGCATCACGATAACAAACCGATTCTGAAATAGAGAGGGAGACGGGCGGACAGACAGAAAAACGGACTGACTTAAACCGAAAGGAGGTTATTTATAGAAAAACCTTTCTTAATATCCTTTTGCTCGCAATTTTAAAAGGGTTAATGTAACAGTTATCAAGTAGAGCACGAACATTGGGTAGAAAAACTATACTGCCTTACATAGCATATTCCGATGAAACGAGGTTACATAGATGTATTCATTTAGTAAAACATGTCATATTACTTTAGCTAACACAAAATATTACTTCTGGGACTTAAAAAGGGAAAGCAAAGCATACTTTGAGAGCTGGTTTTCTACCTCATGAGGAGAAAGTATTTAATTTCCAAGGATTCCAGTAGCACCCTCTAGTCTAGAAAAAGTAAATGATAGAACCATTTCTCCGCCTAATCCTTCATAATCATCTCAAACGGAGGTCAAAATCCTCGGGGAAGAAAAAGGTAAATATGAGTCGCACGGAAAGAAAGCAACGGTCGGCATGGTACCCAACAATCATTGCTCCAAAAACTTCGGAATCGCTCTCATTCCAGGAAACTTCGATCGTTGCTTATAACGTGGCTCCCGTGCTTCTAGAGAACACACTAATGGCGCCGAATCTAAAATATCTCCAGGGTCTGTCGGAAAAAAGAATCTGTGGGACTGAGGAGCCGCCGCCCCAGGGCCATCCTTTGGAAGTGAATGAACGGCGCCTCCTCAGGGACACCGCATACTCCATACGCACGGCAGCCATTACAAATCCTTTTCGGGATGGTAGCTTCCGAGAACCGCCCCCTATCGCCCACCGCGATTATCCCCACGCGATATTCCTCACGCTCGTAAGAAAACCGTCCGTACGCTGCGTGCATGCTGCCCTCTAAACAGCGCTGCCAACCGCTGGAAATTACGTTTTTATCCACGGCACGAGATGCGTGTAATGGCCACTCTTCGGTTTTACGAGCCTCGACCTTGGGCTAATAAGCCAATTTTTGTCTGAATAAAAATTTACTAAATCGGATTTTTGCTAGCGGGTATAGGATGAGCGAATGATGAAATTCGCGCGATATACGGTGCAAAATAAGAATGATTGTTATCGTTTGGGCCGAGGATGGCCTACTCGCGGGCAACATGTGGCCCTTGCATTAAATTCGTGCGGTCCAGTTACTGTTCTCTCCCGAAAGCCTCATGCAATTCTCTATGCCAACCCTTCATAACCAAAGAGAAGTAAGAGCAAATATTGGAATCTACCCAAAAAAAGCGAACTACACTCACTCTAGATGTTATTATAATAGAAGCAAAACGATTAAAGCAATACAAAGGTTTTAGATTACTAATTATTTTTTCCAAACAACAACAAGGGGTATACATTTTCTGCAACCCATGAAATCTTTACAGGAGCCAGTTGGGGGAAAGCTTGGACACCCCCGATCTCGGTGAATTTGAAAGAAGTTCTTGTAGTTGTGCAGCACGAGGGAATTCCATCCAATCTTAAAGAGCCTTCAAAAGCATTTCTCGAGAGACTATTCCGCGATTTGTGGCAATACTAGATGGTGGAAGGGGATTGTGATAATCTTTAGCTTGTCATTTCGAACGTATGTAATAAAATACAGTTCTCAGCAAATATCGGAATTGCACTTTGAACAATGGTGAAAACCAAATTTATGAGCAAAAATTTTGTCTTAAAGTTTTGTTAACGGTTCTTTTCGACTTTGAATACAGGGGAGGGAAAATGCTCGACGACAAAATAGGAGGTCTCATTGTAGCTATTCATTTATTTTCCTCTTTAATACTTCTTGAATAAGGCGAGAGGCAAAATACACAATAATTCACATATATTTGGAAACAGCTTATTTGGAACTCATCTAAAGGAGGGATTTATACGGGCGTAAAAATGTTCAATCAATTCATCTATGCATGCTTTTAAATATATTACAAGTTTATTAGAACAGAATTTAAGCAGTCTTTCGCTTTAAAATTAAAAGTAGACTGCAAGCCTTCTCTTGGATGTTCTAAAAGGGGTATATGCCCCTTTCGCTCCCCAACGAATATATAAGTATCTGGAAATATAACAGAACATCCTAAAATTAACGTAAGTCAGATGCTTTCTCTACCATCGAACGCTCTTACAAGATCTGTGGTATGAAAAGGTATATAGAGGAAGAGGGAATCAGGATATTTCGACTACCGAGTCGTCCCTTTTTTATAGCCATTTCGACTCTAAAAATACATTTTTCACATTAGGACTGGTATCGCTTTCACAGACATATAGACACAGAAATATTTCCGATTTTGAATAAAGATAAATATTAAATTTCAGAAGTTTAGGCCACTAACATACAAACTATGAGGTGGAATACATATTCTAAATCACGGCAAATTAACCGGAAAATTCCTGAAGCAGAAACAATATAAAAATTAAGATGTCTTGCAGAATTTCAATAAGATAATTTAGACTTCCTCCACCGACATTGTAATATTTTAAGGTAAGCTGAACGGTCAAATATTACCCGAAAATAACAAAATCCAGGAAACACCGCTCTATCCCGCCGTCTTCCTTCCATCTCCAATTCCACCCCCGGATTTCGATCTGGAATCCGGGGGGGAATCCGGGGAAAAATCCGACTTGGAAAAATGATTTCTGGGTGGAGACCCAGAAATCCTCCACGAGATAGCGTGACTGCGTACCCAATCGAAAGGGTTACAATTTACTGCGGGCGATTTGCATGAAAAGCTACGCAAATTACGGGATCGTTTTGTTCCGTTTTGTTGTTATTTCAATTTGCCTCGTTCCTCTATCGTTTCCGATGTAGGGACGGGAATGGATGTATCCATTTCATTGGAGGGAATGACAATTATAACGGACCGCACGATGAGAAAGTGTTAGAGTGATGCAAGGAGCGTCGAAGGGGCGGATTAGGGGTTCGAATAGAATGAGCAGCGCGTGTGTGGCACTGAAAGGAATGGGTAATTGTTATATCAAAAAATTCCGATTGAAAAAAGAGGGGCAATCTTTGGCACCGAGATTAGGTTCTCTATTAACCTATTTACCTGGGGTCAAGGAAATAGTAGGTAATAATATACGAGAATTTGTTTGATGCACATTGATCATTTCTGCAAGCAAAAATCCCTTAGTACATAGAAGCTCATTGTGCTAACTCGAGATTTAATTACGTGTACGGAAAAATTAAAAATTTCGCTGCAGAAATAAAACTTATTACTGACTCATTTCTGATGTTTCTAGCGAAATAAATACCTCAACCTTCCTCTACATTCAAACATGTCTTTCTCTGCTCGGAGTGGTATCGTTTGCAGACTTTTGTGTTACCTCAAACTTGTCAAGTTACCTCAAACTTGTCGCATTCGCCGACCTTTAAGGATACCACACAACGTGTAATGAGCATATATTTCTTCAGAATGATGTAGAAGTAAACTTTATGAAGTTCTTTGATTCTAGAAAATAATCTTTGTTTAGAAGATGAACAAGGTCTGATGTAATTTACTTCACTTTTTATAGCTAGAATAACCTAACAGATTTCTAGCTATGATTCCACGAAAGGAATAGAAAGATGTATGTAAAACCATTTCGCGATCCATTTCATGTGGTGGATTGATGTTTAGAAGTATAGAGAACGTCGATCATAGCTATAGCATAAGGGAGGGGGAAAAACGGAAGACAAAAGGTCTGCCGGTAAGAAAAAAGGAGGTCCTTGAGCGAAAGGCTGAATATATAAGTTAATGACCATGGTTCCTACATTAAAGATATTTTAATTTATTAAAATGGCATTACACAGTTTTAAAATCGGTGCTGATCAGTGTAAACAATTTTATTTGACGTTTTCAAAAATATTTTATCCAAACGATGGCAACCCTTACAAAAGAATTTCTTGAGGGGTGCCTAATTTCACGTGTTTTTTGTTATCTTTATCTGTATGTATTATTCTGACAAGTATGTCAGAATGTATTTTCTGAAGTGAAATAAATATGTTAATGAATTAATATTTAGAGTAAAATTGAAAATTCTTTCGGGTCTACCCTCTGAAATCAAGCCATCAGAACTATTAAATAGAACATGATAAATAAAGCCAAGTACTTGAATCTTATTCCACCGTCGGTGAGCCTATCATCCTTTCACTATTGATGCTCTTGAAACTATAACGACCGCATTTTGCGCACGTTGGCCATATTGGAAATGAAAATTGAAGTGAGCGGTGAGGTAGGAGGGAAGGGTTGCAGAGACCCGTATTTTGCACGCTGACAGCGGTGACTTATAAAGGGCTATTTTTTCCCTCTCCCTCCTCACCTGCTCTCCTTCCCCGGGATTGATTGCGCTTCTGTGGCACACAAGATAGTGTTTCTCCATTTGATGGACCCTGCCACTAACATCACGAAGCTATTACATTACTACCTACGCGAGGCGGAGCGTCGTAAAAAATTCCATGAAATGATCTTTTAATTATTTCGGGAGTTTTTTTCCAGGCGTCGTATTCGCGGACCGGTAATTCTTCAAATAGGATTTACGACGTCAAAACAAAAGACTGTCTGAGAGATTCCTTCTGGGGCAAGAAAAATTCGGTTCGATGGCCTTGGTCGCAGACGTTAACAACGCTTTTTTTCCGGCCGAGACGTGACTCGTAAGTTGGCCGTGCGTTTTTTCCCGTCTGCCCAAAAAGGTCAAGTTTATAATGTTGAAGAAATGGCGACAAAAAATGGAGAGCGTGCGAAGGAGATTGAATCGGCCATCCTAATTACGGCGATATATCCAATCATTTATCCGCGGGATAGCATTCGAGATTAAAAGAACCACTCTTTAAGAGCCGCATTTCGACATTAGTTTGGATCGGAGGAAGAAAGTTTTGAAAGGATTTATATGATTAGTCGTAAATAGTCGGCTTATTTGCATTTTGATATTTTTAGAGGACGATGACTGTAAATTGCGGGTTTTACTCCTTGTGAATTAAGATATGGGTCCTTGTTTCGGAGATACGTTTTGGGCTTCTTAACCATATTGGATTTTCATTTAATCGCTTGCTGGAATTGCTTACAAAATTCTCGAATACAGCGTTGTACATTCTTCTTCTTTTACTCCATAAGTTTCCGCTTTGTACTTTTGATGTCATCTTATCATCTTTTCATGGATCTTTTACCACTTCTTCCAACTGGAATCGAATCTATCGCCCTTTTTACCATTCTTATCTCGTTCATTCGCGGTATATGTTCATTCGATATCCATCTCCTCGTCTTCGTCCAGTCAATTATAAATTACTACTTTACATTCTGAACATATATTTTAGTTTGCCACTGTCTGATTTGTCAATCTATCGCATTCGTGTAATACGAAGAGAGGCGTACTTTTTCCATAAAAATATTTTCATTTAACCGTTAAAAAGATCAGGTTTCGACGAATTGAATATAATCGTTATCATCAGGTTGATGAGACCGGATGATGACGATTATTCGTTATATTATTTCGTTTGATACGTCATTATCAGATTGATGAAAACTGATGATGGCTTATCCTTAAATTAAATTAAAATATTTTTGTGGAAATAGTACAATTCCTCTATTCATTCTGCATGATGGATTTCCATAAAACCTCGCTTATGACTGTGAATTTAATTCGCATTCAATTTTCATTTATATATTGATTTTCAGTTCCATCTCTTCCTCTTTTACATTTAAAATTTAATATTTACGTTATAATCTTTTCAAACGTTTGTGCCTTAATATCTTCTAGCTGCTGGTACTACTACAAGTCTAGAAATTATTACTCCTAATTGATCCTGGCAACGAAAATCAGCACAAAGCGTTCCTTTGGGGGTTTTATGTTTTCTTCTCACTGAAGCAAAGTATGATCGGTTCAATGACTAATCATAAACTTTATCGAAACTTAGTGNAAAATAAATGAAGAATCTATTAAACGTTTTAAGATAAAGTTTGAAGATAGACAAACAATTTAGCTTTGAAAACTTTCAGTGAACTCGAATGCTTGACGGTATCAGGTAAAGAGTTCCAAAATTTGGACCCTGACATCTGGAATGAATTTGAAAAAACGTTTGATCTAGGTGTAGGAAAAACTAAGTTGTCGGGCCCACTGCGGGTGCCTCTGGTGAGGAGCTGCCTTTTGAAAGTGAAGAGATTAAATAAATAACCAGGCTCAGAGTTTTTAAAAAGCAAAAAAAGGAACAATTTACGATGTAAATGGTACGAAAAAGCTCAGTAAATACTATACATTTACTAGTATACATTAATAATTGGAGAATTTTGTAGTAAAAATCGGATGCAACAAATCATAACTTCGGATTTAAATTTAGGAAAATAGTGCATAGAAAAATTAAGAGGTGCTGTCACTTGATCCTCATCATGAAATACTCAAGTTTATTCCTGAAAGCTCCTCTTTGCGACCTAAGAATCTTCCCAATCGAACCATTTCGTTCGCGTGTCCTCACTCATTTAACAGGATGTTTTCCGATGATACAGCGGTACATTATGAGCGTTCTGAATTCTATACCACCAATTTGATGGAAAGGAATTTTATAAAACAGTTTTATTTTCAAAAAAGCGTTCCGTATAGGAGGAACAGCGATAAAAACTGTGCGTGACTAGAATTCTCTTCGGAAAAGAATTCCTTGGGAAAGATATCCACGACTTGGAATGCAGCATTTTATCCCAGGAAAGAGGGAAATATTTGAATAAAGATTTGGATGTCAAAGGACTTACATGATCGTTGATTTACGCGCATATATAATTCCGGAGAAATGGATAGGAATTCTCCGGAGTATTGTCCTTATAAAAGGTGTTTTTGGACCAGTATTGTGCGGGATACAGCTTCCACACGAAGGACCAAAATTGCTGCCTCATGAAAATAATAATAACACAGTAGCACGCTTCCATAAAAGATGCATATTTCACGTGAGAACTAAAGGAGATGAAGGAAGCCACAACCCACCCGATGAGGACCCAAATCGTACCTCGCATTATAAATTCAAATTTCCATTCAGATCACGCAATTTTCTGATCAAATCTAAATCAACATTTACAAGTTCCTGTGAGGTGGTTTACTGAAACACGATGACAAATGCTTCTTTCGCATCAGCTTGTCATTTATTGATTATAGTTTGAAAATATGTTTGCTATTAATTGCCATATTTAGGATGGGAGTTGTACCAATTGTTGTTACAAGAGTTGGACCAATTGTGACTTCAACGCATGCATTTCGGTGTGTAGCTGGAAGGTTCACTTTGAGCATCCTTCTCTGCCGTAACAGAGTTTTATTCATCATTATAGATGTTACTGTTATATTATTAATGTCATGTAAGGTTTTCCTTGAAATGTCATGATACAGTCAATTCGCAATTGTCCTTGGGCGGATTATCGGTGTATGACTTTTTACCCCTCGTCGAGTTAGTACTTCCACGGTTTCTTTTGAAAAGATTCGAATACAGAAAAATGCAATATACAAAAAGGCCTTACGTAAGAACTTTTCTTTGCAGATGTGGGAATACGATAGCTGTTAAAAAGACCCGCTGTCCAGTGATAAAAAAACCTCTTGATGAGTCAATGGAACGGTCGGAAAAAAACACAATATGTGCATAAATAGGAATAAAATGTTCAATTGCGTGAATTATGAACAAAGTAAGAAATTAAAGCAAAGGTTTGGATTATCCGTGTTTTCTGATTATCCGTCGATTCTCTTTACATCGTTAGCCCGGATACTCGGGAGTCCACTGTATTTCATTCGCTGATTGCGGATGAATATAACAAAAAATTAATTTTAATCGCCATCTGTAATCAAAGAATGCAAGTTTGTATGTATGTACCAGCAACATGTGAAGCTTCGGTCCATTTCAAGGGAAATTTTTAAGGGCAATTATTTTCTTTGAAAATGATTAGTCTTGCTACCGAGAGGTATTACTTTCACGATGTCGAGTTTACGAAGGAAAAGTGGATGAAAGAGTGACTGAATTTTCCGTAACACCGCAGCAACGTAATAACAACAGCTATTGACAGATGTTATCTGAGAACTTTTATTTAAGCGGGACTACGATACACTTTAATACTAAAATGCAAAAACCTTCAATTCCATTTATGAATGGCAATTTTTTTTGGTAAAAATAGAAATAATTACCGTTCAAAAACCTCTACTTTAACGCCGTGGTTCGAAACTTCGGTCCATTCTCAAGGGAGATTTTTAGGGCAAGTAGGATCTCTGAAAATAATTAATCTTGCTACCGAGAGGGAATTACTTTCACGCTGCCGAAGTTTACGAAGGGAAAGTGTATGAAAGAGTTAATTAAATTTCCGTAACACCGCAACCAAACGCCTCAGTAGAGCTGTTACGTCGCATCCTCTATGAACTCGCACCGCTCCGCGATTAGTGGCAAAAAACAACACCTGCCTTACACTCCATAAAACGAGGATCAGCTGAGCCACTTCATCCCCAAAAGTTTTTACTTCTCTTAATTTAGAGGAGGAGTGCTTTCGATCTTTCTGCGGGAAACACCTTCTAAGGCAGAAAAGGGAGAGCTATTCACCTGACTTGGAAAGGGTCCTGCACCTGCCATATTCCTATAGGATCCTACCCCTGATTCAAAGGAAGCCGATCCGCAGGTCTGAATGGGAAGAGAGGGAAAGTCCGACTTTCTCAAGATTATTACCCTCAAGGTGCACCCCGCGTGCAACCCCTCCCCTCACCCCTCCCGCACATCTCCCTCTCTCTTGGAATAAGGGGAAAAACTCATTTACCATTTTTTATACAAACCTTCCACCCGCAATCCATTCTCGTTCCAATTCTTTCACTAAAGATAGCCAAACTCCCATTTTTATACCACCCTGAATACTACCCCTTTCTTTTTTTCTTGGGATCCATTTTCGTGCCGTTTTTCCCACCCCCTCCACGGTCCCTTTTCCCTCATCTCCACCCCTTTTGCCTCCTATCGACCCCAGCGGCAACTTTCAACCCCTTTTGTTGGAGGCACTAGCACCCTGAGAAGACTCCTTGATCTCGGAGTGCTATTTATGCCGAAATGATTTTAAAGGGCTCCCATTCTTCGCCTGCCTCAACCTTTGCCCCCGGAGACCATTGGCTCAGGGGCATCTTAGCCATTTCCCAGAATATAAATATCACGCTACAGAGCATAGGAAAACAATTTACCTGGAAATTAATATTTTTTAGAAGAAGCAACGCCTGAAAATCCATTGATGGGTCAGGCGAGAGTTGAAAGAAAACTGAAAAGAGAAAAAATTCCAAGAAATGGAGAGGAAGATACTCAAGCCGAAAGGCACTTTAAGGAATTAACAAAGCATGAAACCAAAAATAATGTGAATGAAATATTTTTTAATTTTATACCAGATATTCTCATCAGAGATTAAGGTAGTAATAAAACGTTAAATTTCGGAAACGGATTCGGTAGCACAAGTCTGTAAGGGAGACTTGCTTTGGTAAAACTCTAAAAAATCTCGAAAAGAAGAGATGCTAAATGGTGAAATTAAACGAGCTATAAGAAAACGCAGCATTTTAATTTTAACTTTTCCCGTGTTCTCGATTTTCTAGGAAGAAATTTGCTTTGAAGGTGAGTGATAATGCGTCTGATAGTGTCCGATTCGATGGTTACAGAAAGAGGAGAGTGCCTGTCCTTCATATCATCAACTTACAAATGTATGTGAAAAAGTTGAGTATGTGAGAGATAATATACATCAGCAAGTTTATTAAAACTGAAATTTAGAATGGAAGATGATTTCAAAAAGCCTATACACCTAAAAGTACTTATTGTGTTATTTAACCATTCACGATTGAGCACTAGTCTTAGAATGAGGATACTTTGAAGCATGTAGGTAGAGACAGGATAAAATATGAAATGGAAAATGCTGCTTACATTCGCAGCTGATGATAAATCATCATACAAAATCATCATATAAATACGTATAAAGTAAGAAAATGTCTTCAAATTAAACGATAAAGAACGGTTACACCACAGTCAAGGAACAATATTAAAGGAAATGGAATTACAAAACGTTGAAAGAACTCGATACGCCAAGCTAGCGAAATAGAAAAGGCAAAAATGGAATGAGTGTTCCATAGTGTATTTATTATACTTTTACAATTAATTCATAAACATTATTATTAAATGTATAATATCATATACAGGGAAACTTGCCTTTAGTGGAACCGTACTTTGCCGTCAAAATGTAATGAAATGGATAGGTTTTCCTCATTTACATATTTGAATTGATCATGTACTTATAAGCAAATTCCAACACCGCAATCAGCTACGAGAATTTTTTCAGTAATAGACAAGTTTCCGCTTTGGTAGTAGTAGTAGTATTGTTAAAAGTGCTTCGACAGCTTAGGTCATTTCGCACGTAGGCCCCCACTGGGAATCGAACCCGGGACCGTTTTCACCGAAGTCGAACGCGTTGCTCACTTGGCTGTCCGGGAGCCTTAAGTTTCCGCAGTACTATATAGGTTCCTTTACACAGTTTCCACTGCATAATATATTTTATTACGCTATCTTTACTTTATAACATTGTAATTTTTTGGATAATATGTGAACTTAGCAGGAGAAATTAGTTGACGATGATTAGTTGTTAGATACTATCAGGTAAATTATCTAAGTACACCGACCTAGGTAGCGTAGTGGTTAGCATCCTAGCCTAACAACGCCGAGATCCCGGGTTCGTATCGTGGTCAGGGTATGGTTATTTATGTTCATCTTTACTAGGTTAAATGTAAGAGTGGTGTCGTTAGACTAAAATTCGCCTAAATATAGACATTATTATTATTGTTATTATTTTTCTTCCTCTTCTCAGCGTTTCTACTGGAACAATCCCACCTGTCCCCTAGATGGAATGGACATGGAGAGGGAATTCACCCTAACCCATGTGATATTTTATTATGTTGATTGACACCAGCCCTTCTGCAGGAATAACTAAAGGAATAATCTGAATTTCTGTTCATTTCCAGATACTTTTTATCTCTCATGCAAGTTCTTCCTATTTGTCCCTTTTTTCCATCTCGGTTTTTCGGATGTTATGGGATAGAGGCACTGCTATGTCGATGATTATTGCATTTTTGTTGACCTTATCAATTAGAAAGATTGGTCTGTTATAATTTATTGTTTTATCGGTCAAGACAGGTCTATCCCAATAGAGGATGATGTTGTTCTCCTCTAAGACAGGAATAGGTTGATATTTGTAATACGGTACTGCGTGTATACCCGTATATACTCATCAAAAGGATGATATTTCATACCCAGCTGTTGATTATTATCATTATCAATATTATTATTATTATTATACGATAGAACGTGGAATATTGAGATAAAATGTAGGGGTAGAGGAATAGCTAATGAGCAAAGAAAGCAAAATGGTTAGTCGAGGAAAATAATAGTTGGGAGCTCAGAATGTGGGGTAATAGAGTTGAAACATGATTTTAAAAATGGAAAAAAGAACAGATGACAGGAGCAAGAGGGAATAATAGGGAGAACGAAGGAGATTCTAAGAGTTTGTCCGAGGCGGGCATCAGGCAAATTAGCCAGATTCTTCGCGAAAGTTGGCAAGGGTTGTGAGGGCACCTCAATGTCCGTTTTCGGATGAGTCGAGCAGGAAAAAAAGAAGAAAAACGCTTCGCGGCGGGGCGCGTCACGAAACGGACTCGCTCCTTTTTCTCCGGGAGAATTCGTGCGCACAAATATTTATGCGAGCTTATTCGTTATTTCCTCACTCTTGAGCACAAGGGAGTGCGTGTGATTCGGATATTATCACCGCCCGTGATTCTCCTCTTTTTTGGCCCCGAACATCTCCCTTCATTTTTTTCTTCCCCGTCTGTTAAGGATTGTGCGTGCAAGATTCTCGAGATCGTCTGGAGAGCGCTTTTTTATGCGAGATTAATCTGAAGCGGAGGTGTAAGACGTCTTTGGACAGGAAGACTCGGATCCAATGGAATAGATAACGGCTCATCTCTTTAATTCGTTCTCTTGGATGAATTTCTTCTGCAATTTGGAACACGGGAGACCATTTTTCTTAACTATGGAAGGATTTAATTCTAGGATATTGTGCGATTCGTAATATGCGAGGTTAATATGAGGGATAACAGAGTAATTCCTGCGCAGTATTTATGAGGATCAAGCCAGGGAATGCTCAATAAATAAGCGCTCATGAAGGAAATATCAAAAGAAATTCTGAGAGCGAGAGCTTAAGAATCCCAACATTAATAAGGGGTTCTTATTAGTAGAGTGCATGCCCAAATGAGTATGTATGACATTTGAAGTGATGATTTGATGTGACATGTCTTTTCGCAACGTTCAGTTATTGCCTAATCACTCTTGATAATCCGTTATAGAATTTCATAATGAGTTACATATACCCAAGGGTAAATAGATGTGCAAAATATCGACATGACTGGGACTCGAACACAGGTCTCCCACTTTTCGGGCAGGTATTCTATCTAGAATATTCTATTCTAGAATCTGTTCTAATATCTATTCTAGAATACCTGCTCGGAAAGTGGGAGACTCGGGTTCGAGTCCCAGTCGTATCGTTATTTTCACACCTGTTTATCCTTGAGTTTTAAGGCACACACCTTTATGTGCAAAGTTAACACCCTATCCTTTCCCGAGTTGCAGATAGTATGTGTATGTAGGAAAGCCTTTATACGTTTCGATACGAAAGCAAATACAAAGCTATCAAAACGAAGCACTAAATCACGTACAATCAATAACCCCATAATTTTACTCAAACTATTACATGAAGTGACACAGTAATCTGTGATTATTAAGCAATCCCGAAACCGGTAGTCCTTTCCGAATAAGACTTTCCATTCTTGCTCATTCCTACGCAATAGATTTCCATAACGGCCACCTTTGGTAACATAAAGTTCTCAAAATTTCTATAACGTCCAATCTTATGCTTGTATCTCTTTTCTCTAGCTACATTCCAAATCTCGCTTAATGGAATTATTATTTTGCCTATAGTAATTTCGTATTCGTGTTATCTACGAGTACATCAGCGTTGCGTTTACCAAATTTGTTCTTAAGCTATTCATTCTGTTTCTATAAAATACATTGCTTCATTCTTGTATCTTAATCACATCTTACTACATCCGTTTATATTCCTTCTTATCGTCTTCTTTTCACACCATTGCCATCAGGCGCTTCCACAGAGTATTGGCCATTCTTTTCTGAACAAAGAACATTGTCTCTTACAGTTCCGGCTTCAGTTGCGTGATCGTTGTATGAACTGGTGATTTTCATGACTCGCATTTCAACAATCTCGCTTATTGCCAAGCAAAACTATGCACGTCGCAGTATCATTACATAACAAGTTATAATAACACTACCTGATTTTTATTTGTAATTCTGTTCATCTTAAAACCAACATTATTTATGGCTATTATGAAATTCCTCACAGATTACGACTTAAGTATCTGGTCATATTTATATGTCATTTATATCATAAACAGTACTAAATTTTCGATATTACTTCGTTCGATTCAAAATTCCGATATTTAACTATTGACCCCAGACACCTGCTCTTTCCCGAGGCTCACTCTTTGAATCTAGCCCCGGCATTATTGCAGATACATCTTCTGCAGACAATATCTTTCTTCTTGCTTCACATCCGCGCAAGAGCATTGGAGCTTTGGCCCAGCCAAAACCAGTTTTTTATATACAATTTTATTCTGAATAACTCAAACTATTTTTTTCATATTCCTAAATCTAAGCCGTTTCTAACAAATATTTTTTCGCTCCTTAGCTATCAGCTCATATGGAGACTGCTTTATCTTCATCGCTAAAGTACCCTTTTAGCATAAAATTAAAGTCATCAATAAGAAGGCTTACAAAAGTCTTGGATTGTGAATAAGGCATATTAGGATATATGAGGTGTAAGGTGGTTGGTAGTACTTTCCTCACTGTGTCAATATACGATAAGTAGACCAACTTCAAGGAGATGTAGCCCCTTGGCCCTGTTAATAATGTTTTTCATGTCATTCAATAACTATCCAACTGACTAAAAAGACATTGAAGATGTCAACTCGTTTCAGGTGAAGATGTCAACTCGTTGACAAACAAGACAAATAAATACATCATATGGAAATAACTAAGTAGCATAGTATTGTTTACTGTAGTTGTAGGCAAAGTACAATTTGCATTGATTCGTCAAAAAGTAATACATACAACCTTACGCCTTACTTACAGAAATATCAGGTATGCATCATAATTTTCATTACATAATACAATAATTCGGTGTGGAATTTATCACACCGAAGAATATAGTGATAAAACGATATAATAAAAAATATAATTTGTCAAAACAAAGCATAGATAAAGCATGATATAAATGAACTCTTATTATTGTGTTCATAATTTATGTACTCGTTTACTGAAAAGAAGGATCCTTCAATAAAAAATTGTTCTAATTTACGTTTAAATACTTTTACATCTAATATATCTCTTACTGACTGAGGCAGTTTATTGTCAAATTTCGCTCCAGCATATAACGCTCCTTTCTTATTCAATTCTGTTCTAATCTATAGTATTCTATACTATTCTGTCTTTCAATATGTGTGATGAGTTCCACGAAGGAACTCTTAGGCATATTAATTTTATTCCACTAAAAAGAATTCAGCGTCCCTCATACTCAGTCGCTTTCATATCATCATGGCTATGAACTAGATCGAGGGAAAGCGACAGTTTGAAGACACATTTTCCCCCATCCAGTGCCAAAAGACCACCGAAAAATACCGCATTCATCAACATACGGTAGCAGGAAAGAAATTCGCAATTTATGATTTGAAAAATAATATCCGGCGGATAACACGTAGGAGGTCCCGCTTCCTTATCTCCGTCTCATCAGCCGAATCCACCATCGATGCAGAAAGTCCCAATCGATGACCTCAATGTAGTACGTAAGCGCAAGTAGCACACGCCTATGCAAACTAAGTTGTCCGGAAAGAAGATCCCCCGAGACGACCGCTCTCTCTCGCCGAAACTTCTGGAGGCGTCCGCTGCACGACCCCTCCCCCTCCCTATAAATAATCTCCCGGACCCACCTGCACCCCACACGCCCACCTGTCCCTCCTCCCATTTTCGCTCTTCCCTTTTCACTCCATTTTCGCCCCACTCCATTCCCTCCAATTTATACCCAAGAAAAAGAAGCACTTCGCCGGCGGATCCCCACAATTCCCGCCCCATCGATCTCCAACGATTCGTACTCCATTCCCTTATGAATATGAAAATCCTAATATCGTTCCCTTGATTTCGTTAATTTCCCGTGAACGTCGAGGTTAAAGCACAATCGCCCCCTTTAATTCCACCTGAAATCTAATCCTCGGTCGGATATGGTTAGTGTCGCGTCCGAGGGAAGCAAGAATTAAGCAAAACTGACATTAATTATGATAAATACGCCAGAGCATATCTTGAGATCGTCAAGTTTATTCCAATATATATTTCATTTCCTATCTGCGGAAATTTATAATTTCGTCTTTAGAAATTATTACAGAATGGCAACAAGCGGATTATATTCCCATTAATTCATAATCTGAGAGGTATCATTATTCAATTTTTTATCTTTCGTCTCACCACTACGACTCGCTTGCAATTTGCCACATTAATATTCCTGGCGTAATCAACCTAATTAGCTACTGCTTATACACAGATTTAATCCGATAAAGTTATGGCCTTATCCAGCGAATACGTCGATAGGATTTCTCCTAGTTCTGGCTTATCCTATCCATAATATACACTTATAGGTGTCTCTGGAACGAACGTTTGATTAAGTGATTATCATTTAGATGTATCAATAGGTTGTATAATATTAGTCACGGCGAGTCTATAACAAGTGCTCCGATAGGACATAAATGGTCTTTATTGGCACCCCGAGGGATGCCAGAAACCAATAAATCAGGTTTTTGCAAGGTTTCTGCTCCATAAAAACCGTTCAGTTACTTTTTGACGAATGAGAACACCATTTCCTTCGACGTAAACTTCAATCACTTAAACGTATCTCATTACTGCAGGTTATCTGACAAGTAAAAACTCGCCCGGCTTTTGCGACGATAAGAAATTCAAAGTACTATTTTTTCATTACGGATACAAATACTGTTGCTTGAAGATGTATTGAGGTACAATGGAAGTCATACGTCTTTGAAGCAAAGATTATATTAAAATTAATGGTGTCCAGCAATAGTTGGTGGAATGACATATTTAAAATATAATAAAACAATATTTAATTAGAACTTGTACTATTCCACAAAATGTTTAAATATTGTTTTATTATATTTTAAATATTATCTTATTGTGCGTTGATTGAACGGAGAAATGAATCTACATACAGAGACAAAGTGTGAAATTTGGCGTTGATTTCATGACCTGAAAAGATTGAAAAAATTACCAGATAGGTAAATATGAAAATGAACCATTTGCGCTAACATTCCTTACTCAAATAACTGATTAAATGGAATGCCCTGTATGGATCTCGATTAACGAACAGTACTGATTGCTAACAAGAGATTAATATGAGGCAGAAAAATAATTCGGCTGAAATATTTAGTGACATAAGGATAGAATTAAAGCTAAACTTACGCAAATTCTGGCGTATAAATCGGTTACAATACTTCTAAGAAATGTTCAAATTATAGGATGCATTAGTATTAAATGGAAAAGTAATATCCGGCGATATGGTACTTACCCTTCTGACATAAGTAGTAAAGGTTACGTTTCCGTAACAATCAGACCTCAAAACACTTAAAAAATAAATACTGTGAAGGAATTTCAGATAATCACAAATAACGTACCAAGTAATTAAAATTAAAGGAAATTAAAAACAGCAATGGAACTAAAGATAAGAAAATAAGACACAATTAAAATACAAGGATTCGTGATAGGTAAACTACTAAGCACGGAAGAGCTGTGCGGCTATATGCCAAAGAATAGCAGATTTGAAAATCAGTGGTTAGAATATCTGCCCAGAAAGTGGAAGACCTGGGTTCGAGTCCCAGTCATGTCGCTTTTTTCACACCTGTCATTCCTTGAGAATTAAAATATTTTATACTTTGGGCGGTTCTAGAAATTCTCCAAGGTGGGGGCGGTACTTGCCAAGGGAGGGGCGTTTTTCTTATTAACTCACTTCCAATTGACTTTTAATTGCCATTTTTTAGTGACAAAGGAAGTGGATGTACAATGATCGTGGAGAAACTTCAGTCTGATTTTAATTCGCTAAGTGAATTGCTAGTATTTCAAAACCCACCCAACCAGTGCCCGCCAATCTTTTATTTCAAACGTATAGATAACTCAATACAAAATTTTAAAACAAATTAGTTAGCTACAGTATAGAAAATCACTGGGATACGTCCGTGAAATTTATAGCAGAAGATAGCGAGCATGAAGAAAAAAGTCTATTTATTCATTTTGTGGGACATTATTAGTAAGAGCTCTAAATCTCGTATATATCATTGAAAGCCCATGAGAGTTGAAGTAAAGTATAAATAAAGGAGCCTTTCCTTATAAAAAATAAGGAAAGTAACACAGCTGTGAATAAACTGGAGTTTTTAGAAAGGCTGTGTAAATACTTTCGAGTTTTGAGAAAAGCTCCAAATACCTCCATGGTCATTTCTTTCTCTCCATTTTCCGCTTCGAGGTACGGACAATTTTTATTGTTTAGTGTCATGCTAGTTTTTTATACTTTTTGTTCGATTTTTTTGTTTTGGTATTTTATGTTTTCTCTTGCCTGTAAGCAAGAAAAGTTTCTCATTGTGCTTTTAACATTTTCTGGTCGGGTTTTCTGACTTAGTGGAGCTTTTCTCGAAACTCAAAAATAAAACAATGGTAGTTGAAATTTTGATTCATCAAGAGTTGCATAAAACGTTTTTCTTAAATCCTACCATAAAGCAGAGGTAGCTAACAATTTTATCGCGTAATGAGGTGCAATATCTAGGTATATTTCGCTTGAGAGGACTAGATAGATGAGCATACCAGGAGATGTACGCTAACAGACTCCAAATTCTTCCACCGGTCGGAATTTCCCCGCTAACATTTCGCCTGTCTTCGCTTTGTCTCGGTGTGTTTGCGCTCGGGCATTTCGTGATTGCTGGCGTTCCGACGGTAGAACGCTTTATCCCCGGTCGTTTCGTGCCCAGACAAATTATCCCGAACACACCGCTCCGTGGCTCTTATTCATTAATTCAAGTCCGCGGAGTTGGCGAAGAGTCGGCTCACGATCCACGCCGGGCCGCAAATCGCGCAACCCGCCAAGCGTGAAATAGGGAGCACGAGGCAGGTGATGGTGGGAGGGGTCCGAACCCCGCACCCCCCGCTCGGGGAGCGAGATTGTTAAGTGGAGAGGGGCGATGGAGGTTAAAGGTTTGGGGCAACACGTACCGAAGAAGAGATGGAGGCGAAAATGGGTTAGGCGTAAGATGAGAAATGTCGGGGGCGGATGGAGGGACTTCCCGCGGAAAAGATGAGTAGTTGAAACGCCTCACCGCGGTTGAATTCGCCAAGGGAAGAAGGGTTTCGTGAAACGTTAGGAGGTGATGCCACTGCGTTGATATTTATATCCAACCACGTCCAGTACTGCGAAAGCAACCGCAGAATGTATTAATACATATACTGTCATTATACTATCTTTTACTTCCTATCAGAGTTTTTTACAATATAATAGTTTCTATCGTATATAATATGTAATGGTTATATACTATAAAATAGTTATTATAGTAGTTTTTTGGAAGAACTGAAGAAAATGTTACTTGAAAGATGATACTATTAAATTAATAAGTTTTTGGATTAGCCTCACTTATGTGTCAATTGTGTGGTTGATACACGGTCAATAGGGTGGTGCCTTGAGTTCTAAAGAGTGGTACAGTTGGGTGAGAGGAATGTTCTATATTTTATATTTGCTTTTGTATCAAGAGATATTTATGTAAAGGGAAACATGTACTTGTGTGTATATATCATATAGAATGTATAATGTGAGACAGTATTGTAATATTGATGTATGGATGGTTGTGCGGACTGGTTGGAGATATGTACTATACTGGATATGCTGGTGTAGTTTTGTAATCATTTTGTATTCTGACGAGACAACTATTCATTTTCAGTGTCTAATCTGAATATAATTGTGAATTTTACATGTCGATAAACTACTATTGCTGATTTCTCTTTGAATGAAAGGTCCTTGGTCCAACATTACATCCGCAAATGTACAACACACGTTCCAGCTACCACCTCAAGATATAGAAGACTGTCTTTCTTAATTACTTTTGTCTGTTTCAATCTCTGTACCGTCACCTTTCAGAAGGTTAGCTGTCATGTAGTTATCTTGTCTCTGGATGTTGCTGGAAATAGTTCCGGAGATGAAATAATGAACCATTTCCTGAGATTGTATAGCTAGAACGTGCGTTTTCTGCCCTTATCTGCTACTGAGAATCTGTCCTTGAAGAATAATTTACAATGTTTTTTAATATTCTCCTCTCATTAAGTGACCCAAGAATTGCAGTTTTCTAAATGTTATTGTTTTCAGAATTCCTTTGTTCTTTTTCAGTTTTTCTGAGGACCTCATTAGTTTGTCTAGATACCCAGCTAATAATAATACCCAAAGAATTCCTCTATAAGTCCATATTTGAATCCTCTTTACAATTAATTCTACTGAAATCCATGCTTTAGCGTCTTAAAGAATCGTCGGAAATTAAAAAAACTTCGAAAGCCCAATCTTCCGACTGAGAACTCTGAAATCATTTTTCACTTTGATAAAAGTACAACTACAGTTTGCTCACATGGCGGTGATAATATAAAAGCTATTGAGGTACAAATGGGGCTAATTAATGCAAATGTATTTGGTTACTCATCTAAGGCTGTGAAACGTGAATTCATTGGCTTTCGGTTTTTCGAGAGATATTGGCGAAATTAAATACCCATTCCTCGGAAAGGGTATTTCCATTTCCCGAAGAAAAATTTCACTTTGGTCATCGTGTGTATCAGAATACCCAGTCCGTGGAATGAGCATTTATTTTGTTCACTTCGCGTAGCCTCTCGTAGTCACAATTCGTAAAAACATTCGTTCGTGATCTTCTTTAGTTTTTCCTGTTGGCTGGATTGCCCGCAAATTCTAATTAGTAATTGATAATCAATATTCCAATAAATAATTCTGATCTTGCTCCCTCGTCAGTAAGCGAAGACTTCTCTGATAATATTTCTCTAGCAAAACCTAGGGATGTGCCCTAACTTTTTTTGCGATTTTTCCGGTCTAATAAGTTTATTGAAATCTATATCTTCCCGTATTGCTTTGATATCTCCTGTAGTCCTTCTTCTGCAGTTGGAATGAATATATTTTTATTCTGTGAGAGTCGTTACATTTACACAAAGTACTTTTCTTGTTTTCTGCATTGGCGATTAAGCGCGTTTTGTGTTTAAGATTCATGTATTATAAAACTGGTATTTTATACGCATATTACTAAAACCCAGCCAAAGGTCTTCCTCAACCATTAAATTTCACGTCTTGCGAGCACTGATTATCAATCAACAGGATTTCGGGGAGCTTAATTCCAGATTAGTAGTACCTATTATTCTTTTTCAGAATGAATAAAAAAATAAGGAAGTAGGAAGAAAAGATTAAAGAAGGATTTATTCAACATAACCACCAAATTTTTAATGAGTGGCTGCATTGAATGTACTCTAATATAATCATAAGTCTCGGGGTTAAATTGGTGGAATGTATAGGTTCTTTAAAGTCGTATGTTATTTGGATACTTCATGGTAAACTTTCACTTAAGAATCATTGAAATAAATTTCACTTATTCTCCAAACTGCCCTAAAAATACGTAAAATTAGTTTGCACTATCCTTATAAATTTTAAGTAATACTTTAAAGTGTAAAAATAAAAAAGCTGAAACTAACAAACAGTTACTACTCTTATCGTCAGCCTCGGTAGCATTAATATCTACGAAATTCGTTCGTGAGGATAGCTGTAATCGTTTTACTAATATCGTATAATGGCTATAATTATTCAGATTATGTCGTATTTAGGAAAATTTTACCTATAAAGTTGATCAGCCGAAGTATTAACCTTTCATTTGACACGCTCGGGAATGCATAACTTTGGCGATAGAGCAATTAACCGCCGGCTAATTTGAGTTGACGATGATACGATCACAGGTATCGAAATAAAGTTAGATTTCCAATTAAGATAATGATTGCCAACACGAGAAAGGCATATTGGAATTCTCACCGCGATCTGGTCAATGGAGGCAGGCGAGAGGCGCGACACCAAGTAGCGATCGGCCGAAGCTATTCCTCACGTGTGCAGAAATTAGGCTGAAAATTTATGATTTATTAGATTTTTGAGCAAAAATCTAGGAAATCATTTCCGCGAGAGCAAGAAATAGTTTTATAAGATTTGAAGATTCTACAGTTTATTAAAGTTTTTTTTCTAGTGTTTAAATTATTAGGGATGATTTCAAGTTTTAAAGTCAACAATGTTTTATTATAAAGTACTTGTCCCAGAAAGTTGAAATTTCTGCTTCTTTTCGACGTCATGTCTGTGAAGACACTTTTCCACAACGTTGTCGCCACTATTCCGTGGCTACTGAGAACACTTAGGGGTGTTTTGTCCATTGTATATAACCGCTGGCACGATCAAGTTCTAAGGCACGGATTGCGTTTCTTCTGCGGCAAGGGTGCCATATAAACATAAAGCGCCAAACTATATAGAGTGGTGTTGAAATTATGTAATTTATTATGTCGATTGGATTAAGATGTTGTAAATGACGTAGAAAAGCATTAATTTATTATTACTTGTCTTTTACTTTTTCTTATTAATTAATTAAATTATACAAATGACATTTATTAACTCAGGGAATTCATTTTTAGAGTGATGGCACACAAAAATGAGAGTGCCTGAGTTCTGCGTGCCAAAAAAATTCTCTCGCGTGTCATAGGTTTGTAATTCTTGTTCTAAGGACTCCAAAGCTTTAATCAGCATTGAGAGCAAGTAAAAAGATGCGTTTGCTTTTACAAGATGTGGTATGAAGATTTTTGCCTTAAATCTATGTCTGCACCCTAACGCAGGTAATAATCTTGTGACCTTAGAACATGAAATCACATAGTATTTTCTAACTATGGTGCGATCTACTTTTACAGAGGTTGATTCTTCGGAAGCGCATTTTGCTGTTGTGTTTTTACATATATAGCTCTTTCAGTTCTTCCTAATTACATTTTTAAAATTCTCAAAAAAAGAAATTTCGAAGTATAAAAGCGAAAATGATTTTTGTGGTTATTTAGGCATGGTTTGATGATGTTCAATATTCCTCGGTACCGATTGATCAATATTGTACATTGAGAAAATCAATGGTCCTTTGGGTACCATGATTACAGAAATCATGGTGTATCGAGGCACATTTGAAATATTTTGTGGCTGCAGGTTTTTGACTGATTTGAACAGATATATGCATGATATTCAAGGAGAAATACATATTTCAAGAATTTAGATGACAGAAAATATTCAAGAAATGAGATGTTCGTTTTGCTAAACGCTTCGCACTATGCCTTCCATCTCAAACAAGGATATATTATATTATCTACCTGCTAGTAAATACGATCTAAATCATTAAGATAATGAAAAAGTCAGTTATCTGTCCGTTGGAATGATACATTTGTAAAATAAATTAAGGAGCAACACCAGGTTCATCCGCAAAGGACTTCCAAAGAGTATTTATGTGAAAGAGAAAGTTGGGAAATAGACGCATATTTGGTTTCTTATTTCCTCCTTTTTCCTTCCACCATCCTCTCCGAAGGTCGGGTATCTGAAAGACCGGATCTCTTTTTCTAAACTGCGGTGATGTAAGATTGTAAGAATTGATGATCCGGATGAAGATGTGATCTGCTTTGAGATTGAATCGTCCGATTAATTAGGGATATATAGGAATCGGTCGGAAAAGCAGTGTAGCTGTTCAGCTGAGACGAAATTTATATTCTGCCCCGACAGTGAAGGTCATTGACTTTTAATTCATCCGAAATAATGTTGCGCTTCGTCAACAGGTAATATCTTTAGCTCCTCCAGAAGCAATAATCAGGCATTGTACAGAATAATGAAACTGTCCTGAATCCAATACATATAATGGAAACAGTTCAACACGAAAACGGATAACAGGACGAGCTGGTTAATCCAAAGTGCAGCTCTGGTCTCTTACGTCGCCTTTAAATTTCAATCCATACACTACTTACTCGTCGAACGCGCAAGGGATAATACGGAACAACAGTTAACACGAAATCATAGCGCAAAAGGGAAAAATTCCCACGAAATTCTTTGGATGACAAAAAACGGCATTTATGGAAGGATTTCTAAGAACGTAAAAACTATCAGAATTGAGGAAAGGCGTTTATTATCCTTGATAAAAATGATCATTCTGTAGGTTATTTAGTGATCGAATTTTTTCATAAATTTTTTTGCCTTAAGGATCAGGGAAAGTTGAGTTACATAGATAAAATTAATAAAAATAAGTTTACGTAAAAGTAATAGAAAAATAAGAGCACGCAACTCGAATAAATAAATTGCAAGATAAGCCTATTAGGTCAACATAAAATTGTCAATGATGAAAAATAAAATGAGAATTAAATTGAGTAATAAAAATTATAAATACATATAAACATTGCTACATCGATCCAGGCAAGGGCACACCAGATAGTAAAACAAAACTTCAAATAAAAGTGCAAATACATATATATTTACAGATACCACAGATGGTGTGATAAACCAGAATATAGAGGTAGAGGACGAAAAGGTTATATTAACTTAATACGCAAGTTCTCATCACACACCATTTTTTGTCATCTTTCCTCATTTCGTCGTTATCACAAGTTAAAAAACGCCAAAAGTCTTTCATAGTGGACATAAAGACTCCCCTTTGTTCATTCATAACCTAGTCTACTTACTATCTCTCCTGCTTTTGACACACATATCTACTCCTCGTATAAATTAGCAAACGGCATCGTAATTACGGATAAAGATAGATTGCATGAATTTGCAGCAGTCACTGAAGAGCATTTTAATCTTAAAATGCATTCCGTTCCGTATAATAATCAAGAGAGGCAAACTCGAAAGATGTTATACTCTTACGTAAATTTCCACGAGTAATTCCTTAAGGAATATCATTAGATATGAACACACTCATTTCTCATTCGTTATATTATCTCATTCGCTGTAAACCGATTACTTGTCTGCAATTCGTAAGCGGCGGGCAACAAAATATATTTAAATGAATTTTTAATTGGGGAATCACCGTTTTTTCTTCTCCGTATTCATCAACGAAACAGGCTAATGCTTTTATCTGCATTGAAAGTGTATGTATGTACGTTAATTTTTCTTCTTAGTACTTCGGCATTTTAATATACAGATATCATTGAACTCTTTTTCAGTGACCAAGGAATAAAGTTTACACGTATCTTGTCTGGAATCATTTACGTAAGAGCACTATCTCCACTGCAAGAATATCGTTCATCTTACCTACATAGAGCGAAATAATGAATTCACTATCGTGTACTTAAAAAGAAGGAAATATCGAATAACTACCATCATAATAATAAAATCAGGATGCATACTTCCCGGACTTCAAACGAATCACTTGTCCGGACAATAATCGTACTTGGGGTAATAAAATCTTAAATGTATTCAATATAGCGCAACGCACTGTAACGTTTTGGTTATTTTTTGTGCAATGAAGATGTATCTTTGTAAATTAAAAACGAAAAAATGTTTGCATTATTGTTGAAGATGCGTTCATTAAACTTTATAGTTTAAGAAAAGGCTAATGTTTAATAACTTTGTTTTTACTGTTCAGTTGATTATATAAACACTATAGCGACCTTCTAGACTAGAAAATCGTAAGTTCTTGAAAGAATTCTAATTAGAAACAAACCTCGTCGCTGACTCTATTTTCCTATATATTGTGGCACGCGGAATGTCCACCGCGGAGTTCATTTTGATAGGTAATTAATATAGATTGGAATTCCACCGCGTAACATGTACTAGTCCCGAAGCTAATATTTCTTCATTTGCATTATACATTTGAAATGTTTTAATTATTTTTATCATCTTCCATCGTTGTATTCAGCATTCAAGATGTAAACCAGATCAAATTTTCCTGAGTATTTCCTATAACCTTAAAAGCATCCGTCTACAATGATATTCTTTGAAGGCTGAATTTTAACTAGCGATTTTTACTCTATACAACAAAATCTGTTTTATTTCCATACTACGCCATGTACGCAAAATGTTCAACTTCTCTAAAAATTCATGTTAGAGAAATAATTATTGCGGAAGGAAGAGAAAATGTCGACGTGACTGGGAATCGAACCTGGACATTCAGATCTCTATAAGGACCGTGGCGATGGTACGTGTCGCTAAGTCGGAGCCATCACTCGTTTGCCTGAATAGCATTCTGAAAAACGGAGGGCGACTGATCGGCGTAATAGCTGGAACTAGCTGCCGGGCAAACGGAAGATCGGAGTTCGATTCCCAGTCATTTAAACTTTGTCTTATGCTCGTTTATTCCTTAGGTTTAACAGAGCCTCCCCGCAACTTGCCAAGTCATTCCTACATTTACAATTAAACCCCGCAATCCGCCAATGGCGCTTGGCAGGGGGTGTGAAAACACCGATACTCCTGTCTTACCCTAACTGCTATTAGCTTCTGTAATACTAAGAGGGAAAAATGACCAGAAGTAACTATCCGTCCTGGCAATCACTTTCCTGAATCACTTCTTAGTTTTCTCTCGGAACTCACGTTGCTATTTGGAATAACAATATCAGCTATCTCGCCGATGAGATCTGTAGTGATAAACTTTTTGAAAAGATTACGTCGATAATCAAGTCTTCTATCCTAAATCATCTATTCCTAAATCCCTTCCGTGCCAATTTACGTTATTTTTACGTAAGGGAATAACTCCGATGTTCTGAGAAAAGTCACGAAGCAGTTCTTAGTTGGCTAACCTTATAAATTCCATAAATCATGGAATCATAAATCATGGATGGTGAAAAAGAGCCCCGTCTCAAAATGCGCAGGATGCATCAATCGAAGATACTTTTCATTCGCTTTGTAACATGTTCGCGTCTTCAACGGCCATAAATTTCTCCCTCCGCACTCGGGTTTTTTGCATTTATAAAAATCTAAAAGGTGCACCGTTTACATCGGCTGAACAAATGGACCACCCGACAGCCCTGTACTACCTGCACCTGGGCGTGGTTTCACTTGAAGACGTTGGCGAGAGTGAAATCGTCTCCGACCTCCACTCATATATATCAGAGGAGCCAACACTCGGAGAATCATTACCTCCTCGACGTAAAGAGTAGGCACTTACGGAATAAAAAAAGAAGTGTAGGCGCGGCGTAAGATACCGGAGCTATGACTTATCTGAGGACAACGCTTTGGATACGTCACCGGGGTTAAGTGTGCCATCTGTCAATGCCACCGAAACCATCTTGCCACTTTCTTCCCGTATCACTCTACCCCTAATCAACGTCTGGGCAAATTAACAGTCGATAGGGACTCTTTAATTATCGGTGATGGTCGCGGTTAACGGCGCTGACCACCGGAAGGTCCTCCCGAAGGACTTTCCCCTCGATTTCCACCCAGTTCCTCCGCGATACCTTACCGTGATCGGTGAGAAACCACTGATACTGCGGAGGGAGTTGACGGAGAGAAGGTGGTCTCGTTATGTACCGAGCTAAATGCAAATGAATCCCACTCGTTAGAGGAGACTGTGTGGTCCTCGCTCTTTCGTATCGAAGCCACTTTCCGCAATTTTTTCACCCCCCTTTCCCATCCCGTTCCAATCGCACTGCTTCGTTTGCTCCAGTCAACTTTGAAATATGACTCAATCCGATTGGTGAGAGACGGGTATTTTTTTAAATCGAATGTTACTCGGTGTTTCCGACAGTAGCGGAAACGCTTTTTTACGCCGAGAGCTGCGACACGGGTGTACGCGATGCGAAGTCTCTCCCTCTTCCACTTTAGCGCTGTAAAGCCATTAAATTTGCATCGAAACTTATGTACGACTCCGACAAGGATTCACCTCTTTGAATAGGGCTGTGGGAGTACAAATAAAGGCGGAGTTCTCTCATTTAATTCGATTCGTTTCAGTCGCTGCCTATTATAACTCAGGCGGACAATTCAAATGTTTGTACGCGTCGCGGAGGCTGTAAAGAATGCGCATTTAATTAACGGGCGATTTTTTCGATCCGTGGACTGATTTATTGTGGATAGAGATGGTGATTTTTGTCCGCAAAAAATATGCGTTGGATTCAAATTCAGGCCTTGGAAAGGTATTTCATTTCAATACGACGCTTCGACATTCATTTGAAAGAGGTTTTCATAATCTCTGCCTCACGCAGCCAAGTGGAAAAATAGATCACTTCTTAAAATTATATTCTAAACGCCGTAGAAGTTTGATTTATTGCAGATATTTCAAATGCCTTTTGTATGAGGACGAGTCATTACTTCGATTCGGGATTTGTCATCAGTGTAAATGAAGAATCCCTCTTAAAGCAACTTTTGCTCAACGATAAGAAATCGCTATCATTCTTCTTAATGTTTGTGCTATTATAGAAGATTATTTTTCAAGTCTTCCTATGCAGGATTCTGACAACACAATAAAATATAAAAAAGATATTTGAGGATAGAAGGGTCTGCTACGGAAGTAACGTTACACTTTATTTTTATGAATCTGGCTTGTTAAAATTAGAATAATAAAATATTATAGTGAGGTATTTAGTAGTATTTAATGCTTAGTTCTAAGCCTACCAAAAAGTTATCACAATTTTCCCTAAAGTATTATAAATTCCGTCTTCATGATCGACGCATGACAATAGCTTAAAAAAGCCATCACATTACGGTAGAAAAGTAATTGAACCCCTCCCTCAGAGGACTAGCGTGGGCATATATTGCTTTTGTAATCGTTCAATTGAGCAGTGGAACGCATTATCTGCAAATATCTTTGAGCCATTCCTTCCTCGTGTGTGTACTTTAAGGCAAATTTGAGTAATGTGTCGTAAGAAATGAGATAACTACGTGTCTATGTTAGCCCTAAGTTTATGGACGTTTTTTCTATTTTCCTTTTCTATTAAGAGCTACTAATTGCGAAAGTTTTAATTGAATGAATGAGATCGGTATAGTGGCATGGTGGAGATAAGGTGATTAACTTATGAAATTTTTAAAATGTTGTAATCTGAATGGCAATTGGTTATATGGGCATTTTCTACTGATATACAAGTGTATTTAACGTAAGCGATTTTTATAACTTAAGAAATGAATGCGTTATCTTCGTGTACCTGATTAAGTATTGTGACTACTACCAAAGGGAGGTTTTCCAAGGAGTTTCCCTCCCTTCTAGATTAAATACCAGGTAGAATACAATTGTTCTCCTCTATTCAATTATTTCATATAAATTTTAAGTATATTTGTAATGCAATTTTATGTAATTTTAAGTATATGTGTCATGTATCTTTTCAAAATTGTATTCACTGCCACTGCCACTTACTCGCAGTGATACATTTTGAATATTAGTTATGATAATTTCCTCCACAAACAGCAACTCAATCAGTACTTATTAGTGTATCTTTCAATTACACATCGCCTCAAGTTATTTTCTCCATTTTTGCTTTACAAATTGGATGAATACTTCATGCCGACGTTAAGATAAACTTCTAAGATCTATTATATTTTGCGATGTTGATTGCGATGAGGGATTACAAACGTTCGAAAGTAAAGAAATCTACTTCCCTTTACTGCCTCTATTTATAGGAGGAGAAATTCGACAAAACATGATATTATGTTTCAACATAAAACAATAAAAATAAAAATTTACTAAATTTCATGTATTACTGAAATATTTTTATCACCCTTCAACACATTATTTTATTATTA
>KZ308167.1:775478-816144 GCA_000376725.2 Ladona fulva
TATTATTATTTTATAATTATTTTATTACTGTTTTATTATTACTTTATTACTGTATTATTATTAATTTTTATTACTATTGTATTATATTGTTTTATCATTTTTATTGTTTTAGTATAACTTTTTAATATTTTATTAATATTTTATTCTTAAGGCGAGGTTAGACCAAAATGGTCTCTCTCCCACCTAACCTCAGGAGATATTATATGATTAAAATATTATACAAATAAAAAATGACTATAATTAACATAAGTAAAAAATAAATCCACACATCCAAACAATCCGGCAAACATCATATTTCCCAAATTATTGAAAACTTTTAGTTAATACCCATGATAAACAACCTCTTGATCAACGACTTCTATTTATTCATTTATTTGTATACTGCACTTGTATCATTCATTTACTTTGTTCCTATTTCATAATTTCACATTTGACAGAATGAATGGGTCTGACGGAGATCAAGGCGAAGGTCGAAGATTTCAATTCTTGCAGAGAATAAATTGGGAAGGCTCGTAATTGGGGAACTCTGCGGGATAGTAAAGAAAATTAGCCTGAAATCATTATGAGACACATTTCGCCATTTATCATATTAGTTGACACTGCATAGTTAACCTCCGAATCAGTCACTGACTTTTGTTGCGTGTGGTAATCGTTATGAAGTTTTGTTATCTTCTCAACGTCATGCCTGTCTGTAGAGTCATCAGCTTAAATTGGATCCTCAACCTCTTCACCTTTAGCTACCAAATGCTCTGGTTAAAAGCCAAGATGAAAAGTGAGGTGGTTTGACATTGCTTACTTCGGAAAAGTCATGTAACAATGTCGTGTTGATATTACGATATGAAATTCTACTGTTTAACAGTAATTGACGACAATTATGGGTAACTGTGATAAAATGTTTAAGGCTGTGATAATATAAAAGCTACCGGGGTTTGTGCGATGCTGAATAATGACACCCATCCTGGTCATTCCTTATTGAATGCCATGAATAAAGTTATTCATTGGGTTATTACGTAGTTCTTCGAGGGAAGCTAAGGTTATATAATGGAGGAGGGTTATAGACCAACCTTCCAGCTGAACATTTTACCAATAATACAAATCAGGAACGTACTTCTTATTTCTTATTATGATTTGTTATAGATTTCCACAATGTTAGGCCAGAAGACCTTGAGTTTTTAGTAATAAATCAATTTAGAGAGATTGGCGATATCCCATCATTGACAGTAAATATTTCTACCGGGGAATTCTCCTGTATTATAATATCTGGAGAAGGCTCCAGTTCCTTCTTACCAGGAAAATTCATTCTGATGCATCGAACGTGAGAAGCCGCCAAAAAAATTCGCCACATCGCCTGGAGGGTAGGCAACCCTCAAGCATCCCTCCTCGGACTTTCACCGAAACGACGCCGGGATACTCTGCCAATATTTTCGCCCCCTCACTCCCTCTCGCTCATTACGGCGGAGGTGGTGCGCATTTTTATTTTTCCGCCCGCAAAATGACGGGGGAGGAGCATCGCGAGGACGAAATGTTCCATACGCATGCGCAAGTGCCGTCCCTCCCTCCACGGGCACCACACGGCAGCCTATCCCATTCCATGCGCTCACACTCACACCATCCTTCAGCCCCCAATAAAATACTTCATCCGCATTTTCCCCTTTTATTTATCGACGTCCGCTGAACGTCTCGACTTCTACAGAACGCCAGCGACACGCACTGACTCCTCGCATCCTTCGATCAGCTCATTTTTATCGCTACGCTTTTTCCGAATATTCCGGGCATAATCATCTTTCAAACCCCCTTAACCCTTTCTCCAGTCACAGCTCCTTTCGACACGCGCTCTCTTTCCAGATGGCGACATGCGCACGCCATGCGGGAGAATATAAAACCAAAAGTAATTGAGGGCCGAAACGTGTTGGATTGTTTATGGGAGCGTTGATGCTTATAAATGCGTGCCTCCGTCCCTTTACCCGCAACCCTGGCTTCCCTTTTCCCGGATCGAGTTTATCCCTCATTCTCATCCCGTCGGAAAGGACGTGTCTCGATATGAAAAAGAACACGGTCCTCATGTTGACTCTCTCCCGGTCGTACGTTACCGAAGCGTTACAGTGCGAGAAGGTGAAAATGTTCGCGTATATCAAAACCTTACTTCTTTAAGTTTACGTGAGCGCTCTGGAAGTGACGGAGGAGAGCTAATATCTAATGGCTTACGATGAGCGGATGTATACATTCTCCCTCTGAGGATGTGAGGCTGACTTTTGTTCGGTTTCAAACGATGTCCTTTGCGTACTTGCTCTCGAAAAGTTAATTAGATCGCGCTGCCCATTTGTTTGTCGTCGTTTTATCGTCCTGGCTATCTGCCAAGAAACTAATGACGATTAATATTTCAAACGTTAAGTATCGGTAGTTGCTTATCTCTGAGACCAAGTTCCTCCTATGTTCAGGTAGCAATCGAGGGAACGATTTTATCTTAACTCTTTAGATAGCTTTCGGATTCGTTCTTCCAATTTCCATAATTTAGTCTGGAATAACTTTATTTCGAAAAAGGTTAATAAATAATTTTCGTATAGACATTCTACCGTAGTGGAGGAGCATAAATTGAACTTTTACAAATTTTAAGCTAGATTTATAACTGAGGTTATAAATCCGCAAAATACTCAATCTAACATTGGGTGAATACATTTTCATATTCTTCGATATATGACCAATAGATAGGGCCTTGACTTCCTATCAAGACACCATAAGGGCAATAAAAACAGTTTTCACGTTAGTACAGTAAATAGATAAAGAGTAACATATATATTTCGCTAGATACATATTTCGCTATTTTTTACTCCTCCCAAACTCCCAAATATTTCTAACATTATTCTTTTGCCCATATATAGAGTTCGATGGTATGACCGTGAAATAAATTTCAAATTCCATCACGAATCATTTTAGAAAGATTCTCCTGAAATTACAACGGCTCTATATTATCTCCTGCTTTTATATTATCAATGCCATCAATTTTATCAATTTGATAACGCTTTGAGGTGTCACCTTATTTCAAATCGTAGGATTTATAAAAAAAAATATTGGATTAATTTGCGCGACAACTTTCGAACTTCTTGAAATTGATTTATCACAAATGTAGTAAAATAAAAGTTTACCACAAAGTTTCAATTGTCATAAATATAAATCCTTGCGCGCCAATGAACAAAGATTTGTTACACAACATCACCAATATATTGATTGCGCCGTGAATCTTCAGCAGGAGGTTATCTCCATCTGCTGTCAAAATAGTCAGTCACATTAGATATAAGTCCGCGCAAGTCCGATAACAAGTTCCGTAACCTCGCCAACGCCAGCCACCCACCCACGCCATCGATTTGCTTCTAAACGTTACGAGGTAGAACAAGGCATGAGCTGCTCGATAGATGGTGTAAAGAGAATATGCAGAAAAGGAGATCCGCAGGTGAGATGGGGATTTGTCGTTGGACGGTAGAGGTGATTGACCGTTTGGAAGTATACACATAACAAATAATCGTAGACGTTTGTCCTTGATAAATTTCTCACTATTATTACACCATGTTAGAGAAAGTGCAATGAGGAATAATCGATTATTTTGGTCCATCCACAATATCACTGTCACCTATGTAATTCTCAGTAATTCGATTAATTCTGATTAATTCGATAAGTTGCGTGTTTGGAGGAGACTGAATAAGATGTGTCCTCCTTGTAGCTAACCCATTACCTATTTGAACAAGTACCAAGGGAAAGGAAATTTAAAAAGAAATAGAGAAGGAAAATAATTAGAAGAGTTTGTTGATGTAATACCATAAACTAAAACGCTAAGAAAGTAAACAACAGGGAAATCTTCTGACGGCGTTTCGACTAACGAAGATTTCGGCTGGCCTAAGTGATTCCAGAAGAAATTATCTTCGGTAGCCGAGGTATCACTGTTCTTCCTAGTTGTTAGCTTTATCATTGCGTAAAACTGTTTTTTTATTGCAATAGCTATGTTTTTGCTCATGCAGTGCACGAAAAAATATAATTCGTGACTGGGACTTTCATAGGGAATATTCTATACCAATCATTCTATCACGTATAGCACAAACTCTTACTCCTGCTTTGCGGTATGGCTGCCTCCGTGAGGACAGTGCCACTGGTTGATGCCACTTTATCAGAATAACCACTTACTGTGTATACAAGGTTACCCAAAAACAGAGCGATACTACTCAGCGTTATAGATTGACTGCTTCGGAGCATCCTCCCAAAAAAGGATGGATTGGTTTGGAATACCAGTCAGGTATGAATTTTCACTTCCGTTTATACCTTCGTCTTTCTCGAGCGTACAAGGAGGAAGTTATTCCTAAGTCCCTATCCGTAGCGATGTTTTCGTAGCAAAGAACCCTGAGTACCACCACGGAACGGGCTAGTTGGGAGAAACGACCTGGATCCCAAAAACAACTTCGAATCGAAAATCATTAGCGTGCAACGGCCTCTGGTGGCAGTATCATGAGACAAATACGAAGGAGTGTTGGAGGGAAAGGAGGAGTAAAGGATGAGGAGAAAGAGGAAAGTTCCATTTCTTCCCGGGACGTCATTGTAATTTGAGAAGGTATCTCGGAGAGAGAGGTTTGGTCTACCGCAGCGAGTCGGGGGTACTCACGCGATCTGAAACGTCACGCCGAAAGGGAAAAAGGACCAAAAACCAATCGGAAGATAGGGTCCGAGACAGAGAGTTGGAGGGAACGAGAAGAAAAAGTTACGATATGGGGATGATGCTGATGGATTTTTTACTTGTCAAGGGAAATCGCGCCACCAATAAGTTGAAATAAATACCTTCCTCGCCGCTCTTCTCATTTGGTCCGACTAAGGGTAATTTTTGGCGTTCAGAAATATTTTAAGGATCACTTTAAAGCCTGTTTGTCGTTAAAAGTCACAGAGCGCAGTTTGGTATCAAAATACATGGCCGAAAATATCAATTCTGCAGATTATTACCGTTTTAAACATCTTGGGTATCCATTAACCGTGATTAAATTTGTTTGAGTGATTTAAATGAAATTCTTCTTCAGAAACCATGATTCTATGTTTTAAATTGCTATTGAATCAATTTAATGAAAGCTTTCCATTATAAATCCCCGATTATCTACGGAACCGGACTATGTATGAAAGGTCTTATGGGTAATTTATGGTTGAATAAGTACATATTCTGCATCGATATAAATCGAATAAATCAATAAATTGTATCGAATAAATCAATATCGAGCATTCGACACAAATGAATAAATTTATTGAGCTCGATTAATATCAAGTAGTGTGTCGTCAAGCTCCAGGCAGTAAACAGTAAGACCCCGCTTAACGTTGGGGATACGTTCCAATAAGTTCCAGCGCTAAACGAAACAGCGTTAAACGAGTTCGTTTTAGAACGTAATTAATGGGTATAAGTGAAACAGAACATAGAATAAGAAAATTTATCAGTTTTTTGTTTTATTTTGTGACATTTATCGTTCAATTATTCTTCATTACATTAATTACATACTTATTTATTTCTGATGTCGATTTATGTGAGGAAGGCTCTCCCTCGTTTCGCATCTTTTGTTTTTTTGTAAAGAAGTCATCTAACGTCGTTTGCATTTTCCTGTTTCGTTCAGCAAGCAGCTGTTTATAGCAAGGCATCGCAACAATTACTGCTGAAAGAAAAGTGACTCAAGCCTTTGAACTTCTATCGAAATTTAAGTCATTTTGGATAAACTGATCCATAATTTCCGTTATGGTGGCTACACTTTTTTTAGAAAATCCGCTGAAATTTCCTTTTCTTCCACATATTCAGATATACCAATTAATTTGGATTGACAAAATCATGCGCAATTTCTGGAAATCCCAATACCGCGTTCGATCTCGGGGAATCCAAATAAAACCGCGTAATACGGAAACAGCGTAAAGTGGAGCACCGTTAAGCGGGATCTTACTGTATCATCATCAATATAGCTTTTAAACATATGTATTTTAGAGATGCACGTTGGCCGCGAGAAAAAGTCAATCACGCCATCGCTAAATTACGATTGAAATTCTCTTGTCGAGTTAGTTTTAGTGCTGACTCAATTCTCTTTCAGCAAATTCCTTGCGTCAAATTATCGTTACGATATCCAAATTCTTCCTGATTGATTATTACTATCGAGATGAAGTTTTCTTGGTTACTCGGATAGAGATAAGATAGGACTGTGTATCAAATACAAAAAAGATTGCTTCGGTTAATAGAATAGATAAAAACCAGTTGATCGAAATAAGTTTTCGATTACTCGTTGTTTACAGCCTATTACATTTACCCAACACCAGCTAAATTAGATAAGGGTGGTAAAATGTTCAATAAAAGTTCTAAAAAAAACAGTGGCGTTTAAAATACACTAAAAACGCATAAGATAAAAAGAGATGGAAATCTGGGAAAGAGTCATGGCAACCAATTATTCACGTTATATTTTTAATTCCACAAAAATAAAATCAATTACGCAGTTGTCCAGCTTTCATCGATTTTGACACCAAACATTCAAGCAACTTATTTTAACAGGTTTCCACGTCGTAAATCCTGGTGCATCTCTCTATTGACGTCACATTAGAGGATAATGAATATCACCTCGTTCTCATTTAATTGATTGAAAATTCCCCTCAATCAGTCTCTACCTCAAATATGTTTCTCCAATATTTACTGTGAATAATTATTCGATTTATCAACAAGGTCAACATTATTTATCATAGTTCTCACATACTGCCCCATATCCATTTGGTTCAGCTTCATCTGAGTTTTTAGTCTTCTAAAGAAATTGCGAACTAAAGAAATTGAGACAGAAGTTTAGTTTGTCAGATAGTGAAGAAGAACGGAATTAAGCATCATTCTAATATCTGAATAGTATGTTTAACAAATCTGTATAATAATAAGGAGGAAGGAAATAATAAGGTTATAAGATGAAAGGTGAAACTGCACATTAGGGTGTGAGTTTAAGAATATTCTCAAAGAGAAACGGACATGAAAACGTCCAACAGGACTGGGACTCGAACCCAGATCTTCCATTCTGACGCGATAGCTTATCATTGGGCGTATGCCGGGCATATTTCATTATCATCTTTCTTACGTCCCGCCTGACCGTTGCCACCTGGTCCACCGACCAAATTGCAACGTTTATGATATAAATAATTAAATAAATAAATTGGCTAGAGCAGTCACCCGGAAAGTGAAGACCCGGGACCGAGTCCCGGTCCTGTCCGTTTCTCCCTGGGAATAGTATATAATATTTATTATTCAAACAAACATGCAAAAATGTCGCAAATGTATATATAAGATGTAGGTAAACTCCTACATAACACATTTCATCATAAAACTCTGAATTAGTTACGTAAATTCAATGGCATTTCTCATCAACAAAATAAATACGTCGATTGCCGCCAAATCATTTCATAAAATAGTACATACAATCATTCATCTTACGCGTGAAGAAAATAAGCATTGAGAACCATTACATTTTAAGCACGGAGAACCATTAAAGGAAAATTTAATACCATTTGCAGTGGAAAGTCGACGCTTAATTTAAATGCCTTACGTTTCTATAACCCATGCAGCAAAAACATTATTTTATTCCCGGCTAAACTACCGTCCACGTGAAACACTTATCACTTGCACTCCATCGATTTTGCCCCAGACTAATATCCATAGTTTATAGACCTCAACGAGTCCTTTCCGATGGCTTCTACATCGCCTTGAAGTGAGTTACATCCTCCTGAAGAAGGGAAAAAATACCAAATCGCCGGGCATTAATATCCGAAGACTACGAGAGAGAAAGAGATGGCAAACTAGTCTAATAGAGCATCCATTCAAGTTCGACTGGAGTGTTATGCAATGCATCTTCGTGCGAGAATAAGTATGGGATCGAAAAAAAAGGTCCAACCACTTCTCTAACCCTGTAAAAGGTAATCTCGCGCTATCTAATATCTCTCCAGCGCCATCAATCCTCGCCTTGCGACAAATAGGAAACGCATTTTTCCCTTCCCTCTCTTTTCTCCCGTCCAACTTACTCCCAGCTTCCTCCGCACGAAGCGAGGCGGACGGTCGCTTAAACGAACAATGTTAATGCGAGATCTCACGATGAGATACAACCGAAAAAACAGTTCCGAGCATTTGAGTAAATTCAATCCTTCATCATTCCGATTTCTTTCGTCAAAAGTTCAAGGCGTCAAGGAATAATGACTTTCCTTTGGGAATAAAACTTATGGCCAACTGTCGCCGAGATGAAAAATCGAAAAATAGATGAAAGACGGACATTAAGGCTTTAAGAAAATGGTGTTGAATCATACGTTATCCTCAAGAATGGATTAATAAACTCTTCATTAAGGAGAGGTTGGGACCCAGTTGGCGCCTCTTCCACCTAACCTCAATTGTCTATACATATGCTAGTATTATAATGTATACCTAAAATGGACTTTAACTAAAGTTACTTTATAACCCAGGATTACAATGTTTTTTTTAGGGTTAAAGTGAAGATTATTGTGCTTCATCGTGCTCATTCATCATATGTGCAGGAGATTTACTATAATCTTCACTTTAACTCTAGCAAAAAATTACAATACCATGCCTTAAAGTGAACTTTAGTTAAAGTCCATTTTAAGTATACATTAAAATATCAGGTCTTAATGTTTACTATTAGAAGAAGGGAAAAACCAGCACAAAGGATTTGGTTTTGTGGAGAATAATCTTCTCAACTGAAGACTGAGGGAGACAAAAACCCAACTTTGAGGAAAAACACGCAAAAAAGGGGGCTGAAAAACTGCGAAAACATTGATTATGTAAAAGTTAAGTAGATCTAATTAATACATTTAAAATACAAAAAAGTTAATATAGAAAAAGTGTCAGTGAATTAAAGTTGCAATCAAAGTTCAATAAAATCCAAATCTAAGACCAAAGATGAGTCGAAATTAAGATTAATTATGCAATAAAAATATGCATACGTTACATACACATATACATTAGTATTTAAATCAATGGCACTATTAACTGGTGTTTACATACTAATTCGTATTACTTAACAAGTATTTTTTACATACATCGTGTACAGCCAAGAGTGATTCATAGAGTATATCAGTGATATACTGTATGAATCTGTACTATATGTGATGTATAATCTGTAGAAGATGTTAATTTAGTGCGTGATAATATGAATAAACCAAAATGATGATATTATTGCACGGCGCATACTCTGCATGTTTAAGTCAAAAACAAATTCTTTTAATAAAATCCTTTAAACTTGATAAGTAAACATATCTTTCATTTGAGAAGATAAAGCGGTTTATTCATATGTATGCGAGAAAATAATGAGTTTTAGTTGCATATGAATTCCAAAAGAAAAATTACATAGTAATTAGGAGCGAAAACGAATTTTTTTCAGTTGCTTTGAAGAAACAAAGATCTGAAGGAAAGAGTGGAGGAAAGTTATGAACAGAAAAGGTCATTCTTATGATTCTGGGCCTGCCTACTGAAAGTAAAAGCGTCATACACGTAAAATCAAAATGAGGAGTCATTGTAATTATATCGATGACATAATAATTTATTGAACCTTTGAGGTATCTGGAATGTAAAACATGTAATTTATACACATGCCAGAAAATGAATAAATTTCCTCCCTTGAACAGACGTAAGAAAGTCCTCTATATGTATTCATGTATTATTTCGATGTCATAAAGGATTCATGTTCATTGTAGATATAAACGTATTAAATTAACGTATTTTCCAACATCAACCCTTCTTTGCGTTAATAATCTCAAGAAATTAAGTAATCTCGAAGCTGATACAACATAGAACTAAATGATAATGAACGATATTATGAAATAAATAACTATCATCCCCCTAAACAGTGACATATACTGAGTAATTTTAAAAAACCTTTTACTATCAGATATTCACGATATTTGTTGCCAGGGAAATTATCTAAAGTATACATTGAGCAATCTCAAAATTTGCACAGCATAGATTTATATGCCAAAGACCTGTATGATGTAATAAATAATATCATCTCCCTGAACACTGCCATGCGCTAAGACACTTTAATAAACCTTTTACTATGAGAAAGTTACAATGGTTGTTATTCGGAGAAATTATCTAAAGCGTTACGTTACGAGGACATAGAAAGCCACTAAACGAGGAAGGATATCCTTTGGCAAACAAATAGCTTTTCCGCTGATTATGCCTGACATTGCGTCAATTTCATTCGATTGACCAAAGAGAAGTTATTTACTGAGATCAAAGCTCTCCGAAACGGAAAATATGGCATGGAATGGCGATCGCACCATCTTGATGAATTGGCTTCCGAAAACCGTTCATAAATTTCACTGTCAAAGAATTTCCCTATCCTTTTTCTGCTATCCACGACCTTTGACAGTCTGACCCTCGCTTTAAATTACGGTAAGGCAGACAGGATTTAGTTATCGATAACTGTATTGCTCTCAAACTAATATGAAGCAATGCATTCGCTGTGGTACGAAGTTTATTCCCCGTAAAAAATTACCAACTCATTTCCGTTCAATGAATGTGTTTAAAACCAAGGCTATGAAAAAAATTATAAGGTTGCTCTTGAACACTTGTGAACAAAACTTCCTGATCACGTACTCTTTTCATTATTATTTAAACTAGTAAACGCCCCCATCAAGCATGACGGAAGTTATTTGGTTTAAAAATATATGTATTATCGTATATATCTGGTCCTCCTAAGCACAAAAAAGTCGTAAGATCATAATAACTCAATATATTTCTTACCATTATTTGAAACATTTATTCTACTGTTTTCATGTCATGAAAACCTACTTTACGTAAATTTATTTAAAAATTATGAGGGGCTCCGGATCGCCAAGTGGGCAACGGGTTCGACTTCAGTGAAAGCGGTCCCGGGTTCGATTCCCGGTGGGGGTCTACGTACGAAGTAACCTAAGCTGTCGAAGCACTTTTAACAATACTACTACTATAAAAATTATAATAACTGATTATCCCCGTGCACTTACATGGTATAATTCATGAAATTAACATTCAACAATGGCCTTAGTCGTCAAAGGGATGGGTTGTTTATTTCCGAGAACTTTAAAGAGATTTCCGTGTGTTTAATCATAATCCTCAAAAGTTCCGATCTATATCAATATTTCACGACTAAAATGAGAATCTATGACAATTTTCCTTTCTTTAGACACTTGTCTCAGTTTCGTAGGACCATTATTTCTAATTTAATTTTGTAAAAGAAACAACCTCTGCAGGTAACGAAAACCTATTTTACGTACATTTCTTATGGAAAAGTATACTAACTGATTATCTCCGTGCATTTATGTGGGATATCCCATGAAATCAATGAACAACAATTGCCTTGGTCGTCAAAGGGATGGGTTGTTTATTTCCGAAACATTTCACGAAATTTACGTCTATTTTATCAAAGTTCTCGCAATTTCGAATTTATATGAATCTTTCACGACTAAAATAAGATTTTATCATTGTTTTCCTTTCTTGTGGCACTTGTCTCAATTTCGTAGGACCATTGTTTCTAATTTAATTTTGTAAAAGAAACAACCTCTGCAGGTAACGAAAACCTATTTTACGTACATTTCTTATGGAAAAGTATACTAACTGATTATCCCCGTGCATTTATGTGTTATATCTCATAAAATCAATGTACAACAATATCTTTGGTCGTCAAAGTGATGGGTTATTTATTTCCGAAAAATTTTACGAATTTTCCGTGTATTTTATCAAAGTTCTAGCAATTTCGAAATTATATGAATGATTCACGATTTTTTCCTTTTCTTTTTCCATTCTATGATTATTTTCCTTTCTTGTGACACTTTTCTCAATTTCGTAGGACCATTGTTTCTAATTTAATTTTGTAAAAGAAACCACCTCTGCAGGTAACGAAAATCTATTTTACATACATTTCTTACGAAAAAGTATGGGATAACTCATGAAATCAATGTTCAACAATATCCTTGGTCGTCGAAGGGATGGGTTGTTTATTTCCCAAACATTTTACGAATTTTCCGATTATTTTACCAAAGTTCTCGCAATTTCGAATTTATGTGAATGATTCACGACTAAAATGAGATTCTATGATTACTTTCCTCTCTTGTGACACTTGTCTAAATCTCATAGGACCATTGTTTCTGATTTAATTTTGTAGAGGAAACAACCTCTGCAAGTCATGAAAACGTAATTTCCTTCATCTCTTATGGAAACGTATTACGGGCTCCTGGGTTCGAACCCGGCACTTTACAGATATGAGAATAGTTTTCCTGGGGGTTTCAGCATCGTAGAAACACAATGCAGTTTGTTTCAGGTTTCTAAGTCAAGCCGTTTCTGAGATAAATGGGGGGACGGACAGACGGATGGACGGACAAACATTTGCTTTATATATACATGATGGTACTCGATTAAATAATTGATACCACAGTTTCTGGTTTCAAAAGGGAATATGTCCTTAATTAATTAGTAAGGGGATAAGTTTACATTAAGCAGTAATAAAAAAGATCGACATATAAAAAAGTAGATAAGTCGCTATTTAGGCTTGTTAGGACAATATAAAAATATAAATATTTTAAAAAATAAGTAGTTATTGGAGAATTCACAAATAATTGAGTCAATGTTTAGGAAAATTTTTAAATACTTTAAATATCTACCTTATCAAACACTGAAGTACGTTAAAATAATTACAGTGAGTGATTATAAATTACAGTGCATTGTCTTCGAAATACAATTTCTGAGGCATTATATACCACCTTTGAAAAGTAATTCTTCACACCGTTCCTAAATAAAGAACCCAACAACATCATTTCTCGTTTTTTTTATATTTTATCTTCAGAACGATGACATGAACTCGATATAAAAAATTACCGGTTATCTATTGCTCAAATTGGTTCCCGATTTATTGAATTGCACAATTTAAAGACAAATTAATGTATTGTTAACCCAAATATACGTTCGTTTGATCAATCAGATCAACTGTTGCAATTCAGTTAAAATGATGCAATGAGGAAAAATCCTTTCGTTCGCAGTAAATGGGCAATACTTGCGAAATAAGAAGCATTATATGACAGAATGCGGAAAATAATACCTCAGTACGTGAAGGAAGTAAGAAATAGCAAAATCCCATTAATATTTCCGCTGACTCGTAACTTCAAGGTAAGCGATGATAGTCCTAGGAAATTTCATGTATTCGCAAAAGCCTGGATTCTTCCTTTAGTTTCAAATGGAAAGGTAGAACGACAGGAGAGGAATTATTTTAATTCAACACTGTGACAACACTGTGTTTCCTCCGTCAAAATAACTCTGAGCACAAAGCTCTGAAAAAAATGTTTATTTTGTATTGACAATTTTTCGTTTGACAATCTTCCAATAGTCTTTATCAATATTCCCTTTCATGTTTGAAATAGTATGTCTTCAATCTTTCGTAAGTTAGATTATCGATGAATATCTCCCAAATATATTCATCAGGATTTCCTTTTAGCATCCCATCCAAATTCTGCCTCTGAAATATTTTTCGTTAAATATCGCAAACTCGGAGAGGAGAAACGAGGTCGACAGGGTTCAGTACAGAGGATCTCATCCAAAGCCGATGGTTATGCACTTACTTTGGTGTATGATGAAGTTATGTGCATGCTTTAAATGGAATCCAAGAACAATCTTGATAAAAGCATACCTTATATGATTGTTGGGTTGATGATGATAAAAATTATCCCTACGTTAATGAAACTTATTGATACCGATCTTATAGAAAACAACTTCCTCTCATCTTTCAGTCTCATCTCTCTATTTCTGATAGTAACTTATTTATCACTTGCGAAACAACTTGCCCAATGCATTCACTCTGTATTCGTTTCCTTACTCTTTAAATACATAGAGTAATTATAGATCGGAAAATGGAACTCTTCCTCGTTTGAAAGGCAATAGAGAGGATTACAACTGCCCATTTAGAACATATTTCACTTACTTTCCACTCAAAACCATATCCAAATATTTGGAGAGCAAACGAGGCTTAGTAGACAAGCTGAGGGGGTAAGGTAGTTAGACATTTCTTTCCTTTCTAAGCCATACTATCAGCCAGTCTAAAAGCCCATGTAAGTACATTGAATTAACCATATGAATATCACCTTTCATAACACTCATTGGAGACTGATGTACATTAAATTAACCCTATGAATAACACCTTTCACAGCATTCATTGGAGACATGAAAACCATTGATCGACATCAATCAAACCTCAGAATATTGTGTATTATCACAGCGATGAACAATATTTAGACAAGTAAACGAAATATACATTTTTCTCCACCTTGCAACGAGAACAAATGATAAAATTTCCATCCATGAAGATATTGCAGAAGGAACGCATTCAAGTCGTTTCGTTTCAATTACATTTATATTCAAAATCATAGCTTGCTCCGCTTTCGAATGCTGCGGATGAAAGTTTTCACGAAACGAAACCATTGGCGCGTATCGATAGTTTTGGCGCATCGCGCTATTCAGTTGTCGGTGACCTTTGCTTCGATTTTCCTCAAAAGAAAGGAAAACTTGTCCGAGTACATTTGTCCTTAGGGGGTGACGCAGTTAGAGTCCCGTCGCCGCGTCTGAATCAAAACCAGACGGCGTCACTTGTCAAGTATTTCCCTCTCGACCTCCCTTTCTGCCGCCCCATCCTTTCGCCCTTCCCTCCCCGCTGCATCTTCCGGTACAGCACGCCGCTCAAATACTCCCCCTATTTCAGTTACGAGACGAGATCTGCTCGACGCTTTAGGAAGCAAGCCAGTCGCTCGGGATAAGTCCAGCAAACCGGTGCCGAGGAAAAATTCCCAAACCGCAGGTATGTGCCGCCAGATTACTCCTTTATCACAAGAATTTAATCGCCATATACGACGACTCAACCGAGGACGGAGCTGATAAGACTTTATTACTTAATTCCGTGTTCAGTTTCCTGATGTCCTTTTAGCTACGCCAACCTTCTTTTCTCGTGAATATACAGATTCTGTGCATATACTTGTCCGGTGTAGCCAAAAAGAGCATGTTCAAAAACGGTGCCATTATTTCAGTCTTCATTTCGCTAGTCAACTTTTTCCCATATCGAGAGTTTGTACGGAAATGTAGAGTGAAGTCGGCTTCATCTTTGCGTGTATAGATGCCTCAACATTATCTAACACTGATGTGTTTGTCAGTTTCGCTTCTTCTGTGCTTGGCGTTCATTACCGAGTCTTTATTTATCGTTGCGTGAGCTCCACTCAAGGCAACCCGTGAAGGTCAAGTTCAGAAATGTCAGCCCGCAGCGCCAGCGTGCGATGTGTTGTGACGTAACACCAATTCGACTCGCAAAACGCTATTCTTTCCGCTACCACCAAGCGCGCCAACCTGTTTCTTCGGCACGGCATCGTTACGGGGGCAACTATTATGTTTTAACGTTGGCGAAGAATTTGCCAATCTCGAAACAGTAATCGCGAACCGTTATCTTTGAATTCAAATTGCTTTGTAGTTCTACTGCTTTCTAATCGAACAAGAAATCGTTGACTTGATGGTGTCTTCATTCGAAAATCAGAGTGACTGAGGCGATTGACTCCGTCATAATATAGTTTACTCGTTTATATTTTCTTGCTCAAGATTTGCGGTTTTAGCAGAAATTGTGTGAGATCTTTATGAAGATGTAAACAAGCCTTTGATCTGCTAATGGAGCAGCTGACAAGTGGATGCGTATTATGAAAGCGGAAGTTTCAATTCAGCACCTGTGCTCCAGGACGCCCTATGTTAATGCGAGGTTGAGTACTTCGATAATTAAGTAATTCGATTGAAAGAAGATAACGAATAAAACAATAAGAGAAATTCTTAAGGATAAAATAATCGTAAATCACCAAAATAAATCAGCGGTTTGGAAACCCGGCGTATTAGCACAACCTACCCAAAAGAATATATATAGTGCTCTACAGCGCATTTTCCGGTCATTCCTACATGCTCAAGACCTTTCTTCGTTGAATTTAACCCATTTCTCTTTTATCATTGACTTCGTAACCTCAGAATATTTGTTTTCTCTAGCGCTGTCAGAGTACTCTGTTCAACGTACACCAAACCACCGATTAGTTCGGTACTAGTTTCTGCAGAAGTGCCGCACCAATTGAAATCGTAAAATCGAAAATTAGAGTAGTAGTAGTTATTATGAAAGTGCCTCGACAGCGTAGGTCATTTTTTACCTTGTCAATAATCAAATTTATATCACATCAATTTCTTTACTTTCCTTTTGAGGAAAAAATCCTCTTTCTTCGCCATACAGAACTGGTTGTCGATAATTACATTTGTGTATAAAATAGAGGATAGCCCCCTAGAATAAGTTTGCAAAATGACGAATTTATTTATACTAACTTCCGCATGACGAACTAGCGGATAAACGAAGCGAACTGGCACACAACAAGATTAAAGGAAACGATAATGACGGTATTTTTCTCTCCACTTCATCAGCTGCTACTTCAGACTATATTTTCTTTCTTCTCATCTGAACACATTCGTTACCCTCGCTGCTGTTTCATCCGACAATTTTTCCAAGTTCTTTTTCTAATGTGTTGCAAATAATGAAAAGAGTAGTTTGACAGACACAAACAGCCAACAGCAATTTGTGGATTTTAATTTTTTTAGGTGCATGCGCTTTTTAGAACCGTACAGATCGAAACATTATCATCGTGCAAAGCAAAAAACAGCCGAATCGTAAATCAAGTACTAGAAAACTCTTCTACAAAATGGGTTAGATGTAGCTCACTTCAATGTAAGTCCTGAGAATTCGATCTCTAGCAAACCTAGCAACAGAATTTCGTCCGAGTCAGAATGAAATGGAGTAAAATTAAAACAATTCTAACTTTTTTACTGCGGGAAATTTATTCCGATTAATTCGGACGGTAATATTCCGTTTTCACACATAAAAATAAAATAATGTTTAATTACGGGAGTTGATACAGGGTTTTAAGATATTTATGAAGGCGGGATTGAGACTAAAAAATCTCTTCTTCCATGTAACATGTCGTCAGTGCTATTAATAAAAACATACATAAATTTGTAAATATAAAAAGAGAAGAAAGCTTTAGACGGATATGTGGCTGTATAAAGCCTAAGAATTAGTAATTAGGGTAAAAATATCCACAGCATGAAAACAGCCACTAAGAAGGGGTGTGTGAAAAACCTGCGCAAACCTACTGATAGTACAAGCTAAAATATGTCAAGGAAACTGTATATTAAAACCTCTTGAACAGTACTGTAACTAAGCTAAACAGCGTTAAATAGAACGCTCGGCGCATGCTAAAGATAATTAAGGAGGACTTAATTTTCATTGTATGTACTTCAAGGACAGCTAGTGTTGAATGTTCGCTATTTTTCCTCGCGAAAGAGTAAACAAAGTTAATAATCAGCATGTTATTCTTACGCGTTATATCTTATCATTCAAGGTAAATGTTTAATCAGCCGAAACCTTTGTATCCCAATTATGCTCTCGCTCATTCTCTCTTGCTATCATCGTCGATTGCAAATATCTGATTTTTTTCTCCCGGTCATTTCCAGTTTGTTCCTCTTCCTCTGAGATTCTCTAAAGTGCAAACGATGAGTTCACCTAAGGTTGAGAGAATCGCCCCATCCTGCATTTTGGGTGAGGGACCACATTGGGATGAGAAAACCCAGAAGCTGTACTATATTGACATCGACGGGGCAGCTGTTCTGCGCCATGATCCCAAGACTGGAAAGAACTCAAAAGTCGTGTTTGGTGAGTATACTAATAAGTGGTTGTGTTAAAGAAAGGAAAAAGGGTGCCAAGGGATTCTTCCTAAGCTCGTGAGTGAATAGATTGAATTGCTCCATTTCCATTTTAGTTGAGTCGTAACGGAAATTATTCTCGAGTATTTCCTCTTTTTTGAGAAATTCATCGCTAAATATGAAAAATAAATTGCTATATCCGTAACCATTATCAGTAGATTGAATTTTCATAATTTGTGAAATGTCACACTGACACCAACACTATTGATTGCTACAGACATGACTATGTGGTAGAACTCCGTTACGTTAAGAATCAAATGATACAAAAGTTTTACCCATACCACAATATATTACTATATCTCTTTATATAGACGCTTCTCCGGATATATATAGATATATATACATATAGGATACTAAAGGCGAGGCAGAAGGAAGTGCCTTACGGAGCCGTCGATTTTTTTGCCGTAAAGTCCCGGGTTTGGACATCTAGGAAAAAAGCGGACTTCCATTCTACGCATCATGGGTTCGATTCTAGGGGGCCCCAAAAACGGCCACTTTCCCATAAGAATGCATTAAGCGCATTTTCAAAAATTCATTTCGCGTACTTAGCGTAAAGATAGAACGTTGAAATTTATCGAATCGTTAGAAAATGATTTTATCTTCTTATCTTTTGTTTGCCGTAAAAGATTTACCCCTGATGGTCCCAGGTTCGATGCTAGAGTGCAAAACTTTCAAGAAATCATTTCGGGTATTTTTAGGTAAGATAGAACGTTCAAGTTTACGACATCAATAGAGGGCAAACATTTCTATATTTTACCCAGAGGTTTTTACCCTAAGGGTCCATAGTTCGATGCTAGGGCAGTTTTTCTGACTGAAGTTCATGAATTCATTTAGGGTATTTTCCGTTAATTTAAAACCTGCAATTCACGGTGTTGTTAGAATTGCTGATTGCCTATCGTATGCCGTAAAGCTTTTTGACCAAAAGGCTCAGGTTCGATCCCAGGACCATTCGAATTACCTAATTTTCAAAAATTCGTTACGGGATTTCCCGGTCAGGTAGAAATTCGCTACATCTATAGAAAATAGGAATTTCTATGGTATGTTGTAAGAATATTTGTCCTCATAGACCCAGGTTCGATGCTAGGACAATTCTTATGCACGTATTATGAATAATTCGTTTAGATTATTGTAGTTAGTGCATTTAACTCGGTGTATGGATGGCGGACTGTTGCAGGTGGTATGTAATACCATAGTTAAACTCTAAAAATAAATTTATTATTAATTTATTAGTTAAAAATCTTACATTAAGCTTGCAGTATGCAAGCAACTTTTTCTCGTAGTGTATATATGCATATGTATATATGCGTAAGGTTACAAATTTATAATATATCAATAATTATACTGACACCAACACACATTGTAAATCACAAATATATGCATTACATGTCTGTACATCAATAGTTTCAAAGTAAATTCTGACTTCCTCCTAATTCTTGACTCCCTCGTTATTTCGTAATTCCTAGCCCAACAGACTCTCTCTGAGTGTTATTTGGAAATAAAGTTCCTACTTGATAGCCTATCTATTACATAACAATAAAAAGGTTATGTGGCAACGAAAATTACTTTAATTTTGTCAGCAAATTTGAGAACATTTCGTAGTAGCTTTATCTCTGTGCAGACAAAAAGGAGATTTCCCATTACAGTTCAAATAGTACATATTTGAATAGGCTGACCACACGCAGATGCCATTTTTGGATCTTTTCTCCCATCCTTCACATCAAAATACTCTATTCCCCCTTCAAAGCCTTTGACGTTAAATTTCGGATTCTCAAACTCTGAAAAAAAGGACATCATTATACTTAAATTCAGCTCTTACTTAAAATAAGTAAGTGATTGCACGTTTTCACCTCTTTGAGAAGGAAACATGAGTACCGTTGGAATACATTCAAGCGTTATACATGTAATCATCTACAGTAACAACGTTGTAACAGTACATATCGAAGTATTGAAATGAAAAAAGACCACAGCATTTAAATTGCTGCAAATTAAAGTGCGTTCTATCTTGCTTAAAGTAAAATTTTCAGCAATTTTTATACTGATTAAGCATAGGTTTTTCAACTCATTAAGGTGCTAGATATAGAAAAAAACAATGTTGAGGCGAGCAACCTCGCTTTACTCATTTACAACCTATTCTTCATTTAATCACTTAAAATCATTTTCAGATAGAAGGTAGAGGACCTATCTCTTTAGTTATAAATAAGTGCCTCAGATATCTTCATATAATATCTGTGTTTAAGTGAAAAAACGTCCATCGAAATTACTCATTTTTCTACATGTGGTGATATTTTAGCTTAAATTCGATTAATTCGTATATTTATACCTTTATAAATTCCATATCACATATTAACTCACACATAAATGAAAAAATGCTAATTCCTAATAAAAATCTGAGATTACATACGAAAAGAACTTCTACTCCGTTAAACGGCTGAAGAATACAAAATGCTAACCTATTATATAGGAAATTGACGTGAACTAAATTAATTCTCCGATATCTCGGTCACTAGGAATCGGTCAAAATGTTTTCAGGATAATATGAACCTTCTTCGAAACTCCCTCTACTTTAATTAGAGCGAAACCTGCAATATCTCTAAATTTACAAAGTCCTTTTCCTTTCTGAAGGAGGAAGTACCATCTCTCTGATCGTCCCAGTCGAGGGCAAGCCGGACACCTTTCTGATCTCCAGAGGAAAGGAAGTGCATCTTTTGCATTGGGACGGTGAGGACAAACACGAAGGAGGCAATGTTACCCTAAGAGCCCTGACTTCGGTGGAGAAAGATCTCCATTCAAACAGATTCAACGACGGAAAGGTTGACCCTTGGGGCCGTCTTTGGGCAGGTGAGTAGTTTATATGACTCAATCCTGGTTTACTTACTCCAATCCAATTCCACAGAATAATTAGTGGACATTTTTCAGTTATTATCCTCCATAAAAAGCCTGGATTTCATTACCATATTTATTGAATCAATGGAAAGGGAACGTACAATTGGAAATTCTTCCCATAAATTGGTATTGGGTAGCGGAGAGAACATACGTTTATTGACTCATTTGTTAAAAAAATAGCTAAAATTTTACGTACAAATTTTACAAGTAAATTGAGAATTATATCTGTATCATTATGATGCTATTAAAGTAATCGGAAAATTTCTGATGGCTTATAAATTTCTGATTCAAATCGCCTTTATTATACTGTCAAACTTCCACGTATTTACAAACCTAATAGGTACGATGCCCATGGGGGAACCATTCGAAAAGACGTCATCAACACCTGGTAGAGGCAACCTATACCTTCTGAATTCCGGAGATACCTGCACTATGGAAACGAAGCTCACTTCAGTTGGAATTGCTAATGGTCTGGATTGGAGTTTGGACAGAAAGACTATGTACTACATCGATTCCATACTACTGAGGGTGGATGCTTTTGATATGGATGGATCGAATTTTAAGCCTGGTCAGTCTTAGATGAATGGCTTATCGTAAATTAGATACTATTTAACTGAGTAATTTTTATTTAAAGCCATTATGTGTATTAATGAACCAAATTTTTATTCGTGTTCAGAAACCAGGAGAACTATTTTTGATTTCAAGAAGAAAAATATCAAAGGAGTTCCTGACGGAATGACGATTGACACCGAGGGAAAACTGTGGGTGGCTTGTTTTAATGGATCCCAGGTGAGTGTGGAAAAAGAACATACAGGTACTTCACGACGTTCATATTCACATTGGGCGTAAATATTTCTCTCAAAGTAGTTCGAAATAGGAGAATTTTGTCGAAGCACAACATAATGTGATACTTTTATAGGACTAAATTCTAGATAAAAAAAATACGCTTCGGAACAATAATCTCGGTCTTCGATTAGTTCCTTAAAATTACACCCATGATGCTTGCAAATGATTTTTGCTCCACTGAGACTTTATATAATAGTAGTGAAGCTGTTATAAATTTTAAGATTTATCTTCAAATTTTTCAATTTTTATAGTAAATTACAGTAATTTTAGATGGTAAAAAGATCTTCTCATTGACGTTTACTTACATGAGTATTTTTAATAAAATATTCAATCGATATGACGATACGACGCCGAATCGGATGTGTAGCGTTACCTATGTTATATGCGATTGAAAATTAAGCTAAATAGAGAAACATGATTAAAATATACTATATATGTTTTAGGTAGTAAGAATCTATTACAGAAATAGTTAGTATAAAATTCGTTTTTGCCATTGATGATCCTAGACTTAATGAAGTAGATATCGCTGTATGAGAAAAGAATCAAAATAATATTGAGATTCATAATTTAATCGACAAAAAACTCATTTTTCTTTCCTATGGTTTGCTTTAATGCAGCACAATCAATTTTGCTGTAGTAGATGTTACTATATAAAAAGTTATTCACGATCTTTCTTCTCAAAGTTTTGTGAAGAATTGCTACGATAAATCACTCAGATGTTTCAGGATGCAGGATGGGAATTTTTAGGGGATGGAAGATTTCAACAAAGGATTAATTTACTGGATAAATTCAGGGAAAGCACGTCCAGAGATGATGTAGCCGATATAATGCGTCCACCATGTTACATAGGCTGTTCTGATACTGCTAGAAAGATCAGAGTAATAGATGCTAGAAGAACCAATCGATTCAGGAACTCATTTTTTTCGCAATTAGGGAAATAGAGTCATGGTGCATACACCCCCTGCCATACGCCTAAAGGTTGCTTGCAGGGTACTTACATACACATAGACTGTTCCAAAACTGATGGGATTTGCAAGAATCGATAGTTCTATAGCGTACTTTTTAACATTTGAGCAAATTTTTTACGCCGAAAATTTTAGATACTCTTCGCAAATACTCAAATTTTCGCATCATCACTACCGTCAAATTTTTACGTGGCACACCAATTCTAGCGGCACACTATTGTACTGCGGCATTGGAATACGCTGCTCTGATCGAGGGTCCTCGAACTTGGAGTCTTTATTATACAATGACTTAAAACCACATTAACCCGGCACGTTAAATGAATGTTAATGCTGCGGTAGATGTAAATTAGCTTACTTTGCCATCTTTTTTCCGATAGGTCATTCGCATTGACCCCGAATCGGGAGAGTTGCTGTGCAGCATTCCAATACCATCATTGATGACCACTTCCGTTGCGTTCGGCGGACCCAACATGGATATCCTCTATGTCACTTCTGCCTCTCTGGAGATGACTGACGAGCAGAGGAAAGCGGATCCCAACCAAGGAGCCCTTTTCAAAGTCACCGGCACAGGGTGCAAAGGATTTCCTGGTCGTGCAGTCAAGATGTAAATATCCACTACTGAGCGAGGATTAGATTTAAGAAGGCATCCAATGAAGAGACATTAAATCCTCGAGTCCTCGTAAAGAAATTTTCTTGCTTCGTCTGGGCCATAGACGAATGTTGAAATCCAGCTGCAGAGGAGTGCATACGTTGAACTGAAAAATAAGGGATACGCTCCTCTACATCTGAGAAAAACTGCTAATTTTCAATTGTACCGGTGCTTCCAAGAAGTTACTATTGTTCATTTTCATCGAGAAATCAATAAATTTTGCTCTTAATTTTCAAAAATATTTTAATTAGCCCTCACCTATAAACCTAATTCTCTCACTTTGTAGCAATGAAACAATGAATAATAAGTGAGAAAAAAATTATATAAAAGAGACAAAAAAATGAAAAAAATTCATTTCTTTAAATATATATAATAAAAGAATGTTAACAAAAACAAAACATGACAAAGGTGGCACCACCAACTTTAACTTGAGCTGGTACGTAAGGATATCAAAATGAAATTTTACCCATCCTGTAGTAAATATTGTAAATATCTACGTCATAAGCTAGATTTAAACTGCCAAAAGTAATAAAATTCACAGACATTGGCGATGTTTTGTGGAAATACTCCATGTTTGAAGAAAAAGAGACTACTTTTTCAACAGGATTTTAATACAGACACGATCACGTTTCCGCGAATAATCGTCATCATCAGGTAATGATGATGATGACGATCATTCGCTGAAACGTGATCGTGTCTGTATTAAAATCCTGTTGAAAAAGGACAGTCTCTTTTTCTTCAAACATGCCAAAAATAACACTTCCCCTTTATTGTTCCCTTATCTTGAGAGCAGATAACTGTCGCTAAGACTGAGATGCCATTCACCAGTAACAGTAATCAAAACTACATCCGACCAAGTGAGATTTCCGAAACAATTACAGCGAAAGTTACTCGCATTCAATCTTTTTAGGTTGCTGTTTCAGTGTATATGTAATGAGATGTAAGATTAGTGAGCATGCTGAATAGAGCCATTCAGTCTTTAGAAATTAGCCATAAATTGATCACTCCACATAAGAAAGCATTCTAAGTACAACTATAAAACTGTAAGGAAGTTAACAACAATCATAGGGAGTAATTTCTCACTCAAATAACTTAATAATACCCTTTAAATTGGCAACCCCACGGTAATTCTTTCGATAAATGTGGGACAGAGCCGAAGAATTGACCCGAGGTACTCGGCAAGAAAGCAATTTCCCAAATTCTACGTTATCGTAAATCATTTACATAAAAATTTAAATTGCGGAATTGCCTCTATGTATATTTCATCGTCCCAATGTATCTATAATGCGCACTGGGTTCATTAATGTGACGTTCACCACTTATCTCACGAGAATTGACCCGCGCGGTCATTTGCATGGCCAACTACTTCGGAGGCCCGGCATCCTCCCGAGGTTTGCAGGCCCTTTTTAACTACCTAAAGAGTCTAATCTTGCTTTGGGAAAGAAATCCTAGCGAGCAATTAGAGGAGATTGGAGGGTTTTCATTGAGCCAAAGCGACCGGGAATTAGCAGTGAGCTAGTTAGAACAACATATGGAAAATATGAGACATTAGATACTAATTATACAATCAGAATATACGTACACTGGATGTAAATTTGTATCTAAATAAATAGTGCTACTAACTGGTACATACATAACTCCCAGAACCTATGAGTATGTTTTACACACATCTTGTATAGCCAAAATTAATGTAGACAACATATGTGACTTGATAGGGTAGATGACGGTAATTTAGTGCCTCATTTGAACAACATGAGGACAAAATGAGAGAAGGATAAGTGAATTCACAACCACCCAGTTATCCACTAACTTTTATAAACCAAAGTAATATTCTTCTGCAGTAGTCACGCCTTTTATAGGTGAAAGAAATCATTTCGAAAACAACGTAATGTCTTTATTAAATTTTAGTGTTTTTGCGCTGCTCAATGTATAATGGAGGATGCTATTTATTGCGTCTTTCCTATATGTAAACATACTCACACATCTAATTACTCTAGTAATGTCAGTCGACCCCTGCTCACCATCACACCACCATAAAAATTAAGTGGACGGAAAAGGATGCTCCAACTAGACTTTGGAAGAGGTGAAAGTTAATATAGAAATATCTGACAAGACATACGGGAAACAATTGAAATTGAAAATATCTTTGCTTCAACTTTAAATTTACTTCAATTACAACTGAATTTCCGTTATTTGTTATGAATTGTTATCTCCCATGTAAACCGGGCAACATTATGAATATCTAGAGTAATATGATTTCGTGTGCTTCATATGTCAGACGTTTCAACTTCCTTTGATCCATAACTCGTCCATCATCGCTGTGATTGAAAGCATATCTAACAAGCAAGGTAAGTTAAGCAACGAATATATAACAGACTTAATTGAGGTGGAAGAGATTACGGATTATGTTGATCTTTTGTATCTTTTCACCCTATTATTGTAGAGAGAATCTCCTAAAAAAATCAAGATAAATATTTGAATAGTATAGTTATTGTTACGATGAATGTGAACATCGAATCTGTTGATCGAATATGACCATATTTAAATTCTAAGTGAGTAGTTTAGTTGTAACAGTTTCCTTTACATATATTAAATTTGTCCATACACTTAATATCAAATTCAATATTAACCGATGCATGAACATTAGAAGTATACTTAAGAATAAGCCGAATATTTGTATTTAAACAACGCAATTCTTTTCTCTTACATTTTTTTTACTATCTAAATCAGTTTTTCACCTTGACTCCCATCGTCTCAAAGGTGTGACTTTATTACGATTTTTAATATCCATTTTGTTTTTTTTTTTGTTTTTACAGCGAATGCATCACTCTGATTTCACGTTGTAATCTAGAATGACTTATATTAATTGCCGAGGCTTCCCCTCACAAGTGAAAGCTTAAGTAAGTGTCTCGGTCGATTATCCCTCCACCTCCCTTCCTAGCGACCACTTAAGATAATCCAAATTGCACTCATTTAATTAATTCATGAAATCTCTCTGAAAAGAATCCTACAAGGTGCGGCTTCCAATGGAACGTTAAGAGAATGGATACAACATCCGTTCTTCGAAAAGGGCATTAAAACATGGGAGCTTTATTCGTCTTTTATTCTCACTCCGTAAACAAAACGGATTGTACAAACTAATACATTAAGAAAATGTGGTTCATATTATAGTCATTCTCTACATTTTGGAAAGAAATTTCAGCTGCCTTTAATTAAAGTTTGCCTTAGAAATTGGTGTACGGAAAACTTCGTCCTAAATTTTATTCAGGGCGATTTTTAGGAGTAAATTTGATGGTCAATATCTGTCATTAAATTAAACCAAAAAATATAGAAGAAATAAAAGGTGGAATCCTCTAAGATTCAATGTATGAATCGAAAACATTCGTCGCTTAAAATAGGCTATTAGATACCAAATTTCAACATCAATCTTTCTGCTTACTATATGATAAGCATCTCATAAAAAATTGATTACCTAATATTCTCTTAGAGCAGTTAGAGCACCATTTTTCAAGTGCTTAAGACAACCAAGTCCCATCAAGGTTAAAAGAGTTCGTTTTACTAATTTACGTAATTCAATATTTTACGAATACTTTTTGAGGAACAGCAGTGAATCTCTTCGAAGATTTATTCGCAATGAAGCAAAATAATACAAAATAAAAACCAAATGAGTGAAATTAAACATCAACTTGTTCGAGTGCCACCAAAGAGTGGGACGAGTTGCGACGGTTGGGAAACACTGTCTCGGAGAATCCTTCCATTATCCGTCGTCGAGGAATTGCCGAGGGATGACGATTTAATAATATTTATTCATACGTTGTACTTTTCCATACTAATAAAACTACATTTATAACTAAAAATAATTGACAAAAATTAACTTAAATCTAAAAAACTATATCAAAAATCTCAACAATTTGACAAACAAGAGTACAAGAAAAATGCTACAAACAGTATATAAAATAATGCAAATATAAACTGTTACATATAACTAAATATACATTCATATAAGAACAAAGATTTGGGTTCTGGGGAAAATTACTCGAAGGTTTTTATAGTTGATTTGTAAAAGTATTGGCTTTTGTCAACTTTAGATGTCAAGGGTTAACATAGAAAATTGTCAAGGGAAACGGAAATGACAAAGTGTGGCAGGACCGAGACATGCCGTTTTCGGGAGACACTGTCGATAGCTTAATTGGCCAAAGCATCTGACCAGAAAGTGGAAGATCCGGTCTCGTTAAATTTTTTTCATGCCAATTTTTTCTTGGAAATATACCTAAGTGTACGTCTTTCGTGCAAAGTCGCCTTTAACCCTTTTCCATTGAAAATTGCGTTAGATCTTTAGGAAATAACTATCTATTGCGCCGCGTGAAATTGAATCAAAGCTCACATTTTGGACAATCCTAGGATAACCCATCTAGGAGTAATATTGTTGAAAGTGCTTCGACAGCTGAAGTCATTTCGCACATACAGGCTCTCACCGGGACTCGAACCGGGGACCGCATTCACCGAAGTCGACTCGCTGCTCACTTGGGTATCCCCGTATTCTCTTTCCCGTTTTGTACCAATAAACCAATTTTGAACATTTCAGAAATTTGACAACCACCTCATATACTAGGATAACCATGAGGCATCCCGGTCATGTTTTACTTCTAATGTTCGCAAGTGGTAAAGAGATGAATGAAGAGCGATAAAGGGAAGAAGAGAATCAAGAGGTGAAGAGGATAAATAGCAGGGGGAGAGATGGGGAAAGAGGAAGGAGTGAGGAGGGAGAGAGTTATGGGGAGAGAAAGGAAAGTGGTCGTGGAAGAGAGGCGAACATCCTACGCCACAGAAATTATGGTAATGAGACGGGATAAGCGATCTCATGAGAACGGAGACAAGTAGCTGAAAGTCATCTACGTCCCGGCGAGGAGGCAGGAAATCAATAACAAAAAAGAAGGAGAGAAGATGGAGGACCCAAAGAGTTCGAAGGAGTGAAAGAAAGAAGTGAAACAGGTACGAGCGACTCTCTTCGCTGTTACATTTTTGAGAAATCTTAAGTCGTAACCTATGATATTAGACTGGGTTGAGCGATGAACAATTAGTGGATGCTGAGATACTTTCAGTAGGAAAAAGCTCTGAATGTTTCGCCGAATATGGTCCAGGTGGTAACGGTCAAGCTTTAATAACGCCAGAAAACCTAACTTCATACAAAACTATTTTGCAAAACTTTTCGAAGGAAGCCACGAACCTAAGTCCCCGCTCTCTTCGCAACAACTAATGCTTAATGTAGAATATCCCGAAAGTTCCATTGAGGTTGAGTAATTCACTTAAGATGACCGAACTTTAAAAAAAATGAAAAGGAGTTCAGGAATTTATATAAATACAGTGGTACCTTCGTTAACGACGGTAATCCTTTCCAAGAAGGTATCCTTTCCAAGAAGGTGCAACTTTGCACAGCCATACTACATATCAAGAATGTAGATAAAACACATTAAAATGTTAAAAAAATATGGCAAACATACTTTATTTATTTATACTTGCGGCAATAAAATGCCATTAGTAATATTAAGTGATAAAAGCAGTATTCAATTGTCAATCTGATCAGAACCACTCGTAGTTAACCCAGTATGTCGTTAGCTAAGGAAGTCTTTAATCAAGGGGCTCCCGGATAGACAAGTGGGGAACGCGTTCGACTTCGGTGAAAGTGGGTTCGATTCCCAGTGGGTCCTACGTGCGAAATTACCTCAGCTGACGAAGCACCTTTAACAATACTACTACTACTACTTTAATCAAAGTACCGCTGTATCTGTTTTATGAATCAGTTCTGTTTCCAATAATTTCCATTATACCGTCAATAGAAGGAATCTCTTAAATAAAATTTAAATTTTATTTGAGAGCACAAAAACTGCAAGTTGTTAAAATCAGATTTTCAAATGACAAAAAAGATATCCTCTTGAAGAAGCAGAAATGAAAAGTTTAACAGGATCAGGACACGAGCCTGGATCACCAAATTACCCGTCGGTTGGTCTCAGGTTCGAGTCCCGGTTATGTCAGGCTTTTCTCATCTCAGTTTCACCATGGGAATTTTCTTAGTTGCACGCCTTTAGGTAAAAAGTCACCTTTAACTCTTTTCCTTATAATCCCCGCTTGGTTCAAATTGGTCTTGGTCTTTGAGAATGTCATGAGTGGCCAAATACGCTTATACAAGTTCGGAAAAGTTCTCTGTAAGTATGGAGGATAACAGAAAAAAGACATGAAATGTTTCAAGAATCGATGCTACCCTCCCACGGGAGTTTTTTACGGGCCATAATATAATTCAAAATAAATCATTTTTCCTGGCACTTAAAGGTATTCTATGCGTGACGGTTCATTTTTTCAACCTAGTATCCCGCATTGATTGCTTCTTATGTGTATTTTATTCTTCGAAGGGAACGAAAAAAAAATGATCTCGCGCCGTTGAAACGAACGATTTGTTACAAATTTTCACGGCTATCGGCGAAGGTAAAGTCGATTCAAAAAGTAATTTCCTTCAAATCGTTTGACAGCCGTTCGTAAAACATTTTGATATGATTGATTATTAGATATTTCTCAAAGTATGACTCACAAGTATTTTTTCTCACCTGATTGGAGCTCGATATTGCATTATTTGGTCTTGAATAGAATGTCAACCGAAGAAAGACCATTTGCGTAAAAGTACGACGCTGACAGATGCAATATCGACAAGAATTCCGCTTAGACACTTCCGCCGATTTTCTTACGATTGGGCCCAAATCAGACTGGTAGGTGAACAGAAGCGGTAAGAATGATGTCCGTCCTTTTGGAATATATAATTAAGATGAACCGCAAACGTTACATAGAAAGTAATGAATTGAGTGAAACTTTTAGCACTAATAGACCTCCTGGAGGAAGTGGAGATTAGGAGTTTACCCAAGGATGGAATGCTAGCAAACGAGCAATTGAGCAACCCTTCACCCCTTCTTTCCTTACCCAGCAAAATATCTCCCTGATGCACCCACTCCCTCCTTCCCTCCCTCCTCTCAACCACCCTATATATGATGTGCAAAAATCTTACCCTTTGCCTGAAGATGTAAGTCAACTTACGAAACCGGTCGCCAATAAATACAGTGCGGAAAATTTACCAAGTGAATCCTTCTGCAATGGAAAGATTTGGGTTCTGGGGAAAATTACTCGAAGGTTTTTATAGTTGATTTGTAAAAGTATTAGCTCTTGTCAACTTTAGATGTCAAGGGTTAACATAGAAAATTGTCAAGGGAAACGGAAATGACAAAGTGTGGCAGGACCGAGACATGCCGTTTTCGGGAGACACTGTCGATAGCTTAATTGGCCAAAGCATCTGACCAGAAAGTGGAAGATCCGGTCTCGTTAAATTTTTTTCATGCCAATTTTTTCTTGGAAATATACCTAAGTGTACGTCTTTCGTGCAAAGTCGCCTTTAACCCTTTTCCATTGAAAATTGCGTTAGATCTTTAGGAAATAACTATCTATTGCGCCGCGTGAAATTGAATCAAAGCTCACATTTTGGACAATCCTAGGATAACCCATCTAGGAGTAATATTGTTGAAAGTGCTTCGACAGCTGAAGTCATTTCGCACATACAGGCTCTCACCGGGACTCGAACCGGGGACCGCATTCACCGAAGTCGACTCGCTGCTCACTTGGGTATCCCCGTATTCTCTTTCCCGTTTTGTACCAATAAACCAATTTTGAACATTTCAGAAATTTGACAACCACCTCATATACTAGGATAACCATGAGGCATCCCGGTCATGTTTTACTTCTAATGTTCGCAAGTGGTAAAGAGATGAATGAAGAGCGATAAAGGGAAGAAGAGAATCAAGAGGTGAAGAGGATAAATAGCAGGGGGAGAGATGGGGAAAGAGGAAGGAGTGAGGAGGGAGAGAGTTATGGGGAGAGAAAGGAAAGTGGTCGTGGAAGAGAGGCGAACATCCTACGCCACAGAAATTATGGTAATGAGACGGGATAAGCGATCTCATGAGAACGGAGACAAGTAGCTGAAAGTCATCTACGTCCCGGCGAGGAGGCAGGAAATCAATAACAAAAAAGAAGGAGAGAAGATGGAGGACCCAAAGAGTTCGAAGGAGTGAAAGAAAGAAGTGAAACAGGTACGAGCGACTCTCTTCGCTGTTACATTTTTGAGAAATCTTAAGTCGTAACCTATGATATTAGACTGGGTTGAGCGATGAACAATTAGTGGATGCTGAGATACTTTCAGTAGGAAAAAGCTCTGAATGTTTCACCGAATATGGGCCAGGTGGTAACGGTCAAGCTTTAATAACGCCAGAAAACCTAACTTCATACAAAACTATTTTGCAAAACTTTTCGAAGGAAGCCACGAACCTAAGTCCCCGCTCTCTTCGCAACAACTAATGCTTAATGTAGAATATCCCGAAAGTTCCATTGAGGTTGAGTAATTCACTCACTTCATTCATTTAAGATGACCGAACTTTAAAAAAAATGAAAAGGAGTTCAGGAATTTATATAAATACAGTGGTACCTTCGTTAACGACGGTAATCCTTTCCAAGAAGGTATCCTTTCCAAGAAGGTGCAACTTTGCACAGCCATACTACATATCAAGAATGTAGATAAAACACATTAAAATGTTAAAAAAAATATGGCAAACATACTTTATTTATTTATACTTGCGGCAATAAAATGCCATTAGTAATATTAAGTGATAAAAGCAGTATTCAATTGTCAATCTGATCAGAACCACTCGTAGTTGACCCAGTATGTCGTTAGCTAAGGCAGTCTTTAATCAAGGGGCTCCCGGATAGACAAGTGGGGAACGCGTTCGACTTCGGTGAAAGTGGGTTCGATTCCCAGTGGGTCCTACGTGCGAAATTACCTCAGCTGACGAAGCACCTTTAACAATACTACTACTACTACTTTAATCAAAGTACCGCTGTATCTGTNTTTCATTGTATTATAAATGTTTTGGATGAATTACGATGAAAATTTAAAAAGAGAGAACTGTGTTTTTATTTGTTTATTTTCTTTATTTGCCCCCCGGGAAGCGGCCTCATCACTTGTGACAGACTGAAGGCTGGATTGAGACCTGCGTAATTTAATTTTCTATGCATTTCGGTTCTATAAAGTCATATAAATAGATATACGTGAGACAATTTAAGTATTTACGATCACCTGTAAGTAAAGGGCAGCAGGGGATTGACAATACTTTTGCATACAACTGAATCCAACGTTTAAGATTGCTCTGAGCTTCAGACACAAGCTAAACTGGATAATCATTTTCTCTCGAAATGATTTCCATAGAATCAAAGTAGCCGCACCTGCAACATGTGGATCTGTTATTGGAACATGTTTGGCAAAACAACCTTTTTCCTTTTCAACGGAGCAACATTATGTTTCATCACAGCAATTTCGGCAGCGCGTGAAACGCGTGAAACATTCCGGTAACCGGATACGTTTGCCGCTGCGATAAAAATAGCAAAGGATTCCAACGAGGCGAATCCCGTGCCTTTTAAAAGCACGGGACGAAGAGGTGGTGGGTGATAGCAGAAAGTTATCATTTTCTCCCCGAGCGAAGAGGAAAAACACAAAAGTCGTTAGGAGATTAGCGGAAAATTCATAATGAGCGTCTCCGGCCACCTCCTCTTAACGCTTGATCACCGGTTTTAGCCTCCATAAATATCGAACCAATATCCCCTCGCGGAACGCGCTTAAACTGTAATTTGAATCCTCGGAGAGTCGCGCCTGTCTCCGGCGCCAATAAAACTCGGTCCCGAACTTCAGTCCCAATCCGCTCATTAGATCCGAATCGACTTCCCAACGGCGAGGGAAGGCATTAAACACTTCCAAGACCGCACTTCCAACACCACCACATTATGGTATATTACACGAATACCTCCCACTTGGCGGCGAAAATTTAAGACGCGGAAACGCCTCCGTTTCCGTCGCTGGTGAGCCTTCGGTGGTACATTTATTAAGGGATTAAAAAGCCTTTAACTCCCCAGTACACGGATGAAGGTCATTCGAACCAATTAGCAGCGATAAAACTTTCGTATAAGCCCCTAACAAAAGTCAGACCACACGCATATTAGGAGCTCGCCAAAAAGTTACACGAGGGAAGTGATCTAAAACCTCTTGGCCTGTCGAGATCGCGCATCACCTCTGACCAGCGTCGAGAACCCTCCCTAATTACCCCCGCTCTTTATCACGCAGGAATGCCCGGGAAACGCAAACGGAGAACAATCCGACTCTACTGTTATGTGCATATTTCACTTTTAATGCAGAGGAATACAAGCATAAGCCTCCATTCCGGGGGATTAAAAAATGAATAAATAAACCTACTCTCAGAAAGGTTGAAAAGGAGAGAGAAATGGGAGAGGCGCCTTCTGTTAGAAAACACACACGCTTTAAAGATGCGTTATGAACTCTAAAAAATATTATGTTTTGGTCGTACAGTATGTTAAGGGATTAACGGAGGAATTATTTTGGTAGGTGCTCGGGAGACTTACTACAAACAAACGCTCGCTAAGGAGGAATTATTTAATGTTGAGATAAAAGAAAACATGCGGAAGAATAGAATATTCCTATAATAAACCTGTGGGTGGTACGCCAAGAAGAGTAGGCAAGTTTAGGAGACTGAGGTCAAAGTTCGACCATGAATTTAGATTAAAGCTATCATTAGTGTACACGTACGCTGAATTTAATGACAAATTTATGTTACCTAAGGGGGACGAATCTTACGGTTATTCGAACCTGGAGTCAAGATTCTTCCTGCAAATAGCTATGGGCATACGAGCAACATCGATGGTTTAAAAGTAACGTTCCTTATAAATTCCTACAATTCTAGCGGGAAATTAATACAAAGTGCAATTGCGTGGTTAAAAAGTCTGTAACTGAAATGATGCCAACCATACACATCTGTTAAGTTTAAAAGGAAAAACAACTTAATCCGTTATATACAATTATAACGTCTTTGGGTGAAGTTATTTTTGGTGCAAAATCATCGAAGGAAGACTCAAACTTAATTCTTAGAAATCTGTCAACAAATACCCTCTTAAACCACCCTGGTCCAACACAATGTTAAAAATCATCTTACAAAAATGTGAAACTGAACGGAACTGAATGTGGAACTCAACCAACGCACTATAAAATAAACATACGAATCGATTAATGTTCAAAATTTAATTATTCTCTTCGTCAACTGCGCATCCACAATGCTACACTACTATATACGTGTCGTTTCATTTTGCGTCATCGTAAAAATTTAAATTTGTTAAAAATTTAATTAAAATAAAAAAGCCAAATTTCATTAATGAATACTCAAATAATGTTCTATTAATAAGATTTATTGTCTATCATTACTTAGGTGTTCGAATAAGCGACCCTTTTACATAGAGATCCTCATAAAAGGATGATTATAAGAGGCCCTGATGGAGGCAATCATCGTCTTTTCTCATTTGCAGTGTTCCTCCTAGACCAGGGTTGTGCAATCATTACGGCCGGAAGCTCACATTGGAAATTTTATCAAACACGCCGGTTATTGGGTACCAAGAGGTTAGACTATCATTTTTTGTACAAGTATCCTACTTTGTACAAGTTAGACTACCATTACCCGTACGAGCATTCCGTATTTTCACATAATCATTTTTGCGCATATTTTTTACTCTAATAACCCCATTCACGTAAGCAAAGATCTATATATACCATAGAAACTAAGCATGCAAACAGAGTTTCAGCAAGCAAATGGAATTAAGTTTTAGTAAAGAGAGGATAATTTTATAATATTGTATAAGGGTGTCGATATGTCTTAGGATTCACTAGATTTCGAGAAGATCGGCGGGCCGGTTACACACACATCAGGGATAACCTCGTTATAGATGCATCGATAACGCAGATTTTATTAATAAGGGTCGCGTTCAGGAGTCGACAAAACGTTGTCGGAGAACCTCTCACTTTGGTAGTTTGGATTGATGAAAATGCTGCTTTCTCTTAAATGCATCGCGAGATTAATTCCTGCATAGACTTTCTGTAAGGAATTCATCAAAAAGGCAATCCTAAGACCTTACACCATAAGCTACCAAAAGCTATAGAGAGGGAACTACTAAACAAGATAGAGTGAGGAAGTTAATCATAGCTTTCCTCTCTGAGATGAAATTCTAAAAATGGTCTTATGCATAACAATTTTCATAGTGTTCAAAAAGGAGAGACCAAGATGAGTGCCATTGATTAGTATCAATAGTTTTCTAATTGTCGCAGCCACGTTTAAGAACGAGACAAAATTGACAGATAAAATATACAATAGTCCCTGTCCTGTGCAAAAAGACTAATTGGAAATGTCCTAATCGTCAAGATTAGTTGCGAAGGTGCGATTGCGACATGGAAAGGAGAGTAAATTCAGAACAGATTAGGGTGCGCAGCCGGTGATTTGGTCCGCGACNTAATAATTAAAACGGATTTTTTTATGATACGTAAATTTCTATCAAATTATTTTTTTGCCTATTTTTAAATTATAATATGGGAGAGTCCCTTCCTTAAAGAATAATATAACCAATAAATGTGTATTCATCGAATATAACATTCTGTAATCCAATGTTATCATATTTAACTTCATCCATAATTGACCCACATTCTCCTTGTATTAAAGGAAAGACTGCTTTCACAATATCTTTGGTCAAGAGTGTAAATGTAATTCACGCTTTATCGAATAGGTAAAAAGTGAATCTAGTTTACACAAAGGGAAACTATGTTTTCAACATGGTATATCTAGATAGGAAATGGCGATGCGGGTAATGAAACCCCAACTTCCTCTAATCAACCGCACTATACTAACATTTATCAAGTTAAGCGTTATTTATTCGTCAACTATACAACGGTAACAGTGGTTTGATACCCATTACTCTGCTTATTCGTATACAAACGTAACATACCCCTCCCTCCCCTCCACCTTATAGATTATTTCCATTTGTTCCATCGACTAATCTTAGTGTACGTAACTGCCACGAGATTAACAGCAAACGTCAGCATCCTGAAACTCCCTACCCGCCATCTCTTCTCCCGAGAGTTTCGCTATGAACAGTAACATTTTTATCATCATAAATTTCTTAATGTAAATTTCTATGCTTAACTGCGGTCTCTTATCTAGTTTAACATTTATATCAGTAATCTATTTTGATTTCTCCTCGTCGATATTTATATCTCAAACACATCTCATTTACCTTAGGTTGCGTATTCTCTGCGTATAAAAGACTCAAAATTAAACATAAACAATACGTTTGCCTCACTTTTACGCCCGGATAACTGTTTTTCTCCCCTATTGAAGGCTCCTATTCCAGTAGTGCATACTTCTAATATCTATTTTGCAAAATGTTAAATACTAGTGACTGCATTCTATACAGCAATAACAATAACAATTAAATGTGACAGTTCCCAGCCTTGCCCAAAAAAAATTATGTCGCGGGTAGTTACTAAATAATTGTAGATCCAAATCGCCACCGACTAAAACGTCGCGGGCCAAATCACCGGATGCCATTTGGACGATTGGTTCGTCCGACTAAGCGGCATCGTCCACACCCAACGTCCTCATTGAGGCACCGGGCCTTACAAGGTGATGGTAAGAGAAGATCCCCTAAAGTAAAATACCAGAAAAAGAATTAGAATAACATTGCACGCTAAAAAAGAAGGCCAAGGAAAATTAGACCTAAAAAAAGTCGAACAGGACCGGGACTCGAACCCGGATCCTCCCTCTATGTATGTGTATGAATATGTATGAGCGTATGTGTGAGAATAGTGTATAAAAGGAAGAATGTATGAAAGAAGAAAAAAGTGAAGTTATTGGACTCGCAGTTTCATTGTAAGGTGAGAGAGATCATCTGCTTTATGGAATGGAAAGAAAAAAGGATTCGAACGGGAGACGATTCTTTAAAATGAGAGGAGGAACACGAAGAGAAGTCAAAATTATGAATGGGAAGAGAGGGATGAGGTGGTGGGGAGAGATATCTGAAGCGATGGATAGATACGGTAAGAAAAAGAGATTTCCTCGACGGATATATTGCCTTTGCTTTCTCCACGGGGGGAAAATCCCCTTTTCCGATGCTAATACTTTTTCCCTTTTGGAAACGTAAGATGCCTAGTTAAGATGGGTTAGTGTCAGCATCGGATGAGTCGACCGTTTTCTGATTCATTTCGGCATCGACTTCGACGGACATAATGGCAGGGAGATGGAAAATTTAAAAGGTGCGTTTCCGAGTCTATGGTTGGGTCGGTTAAGGGGTGATGGATGAAATCTGTTTTGGCAGTTTGTCCTCAGCTCTGTCTCCCAATCCCTTACATTTTATGAGTGTGTTAGACTTGCATAAACAAACTAATATATTTTCATCTAATACTTCCCTGAACGAATAAAAGGTGATTATGGAAAGATCTATGAGCATAGCTTTCGTAAAAAAACTTTATATCTAGGATTTTCGACAATTTATATCATCAATAAAATCAGATATAAATACCCTTTTCACTCCACGTTGAACTATTCTTCATAAATAAGATTTCAAGATACCTATATACTACATTTTTGGACAAATTATTATTATCGTCATCTTTAACACAGCTTAGTGAGTAACCAACACATAAATATAAACGGAAAATCTCGCAGACCTTTTTGGAGGTGTTGAAATTAAATATTCTTGATAAATCTCATAAACGAAATAAATCGAAAGGGGTGATCAAACTTTAATATATGCTCCTTCATTTTATTCGCTAATACTTTACTTGCGTTCATTTTGTTTCCTTCAGTGATTCAACCTATCTCGTGGCAATTTAGATTGAAAATCTTTCCAGGGCATACACAGGGTATTATTCAGTGACTAGATTCTCTATATGCTTTTACTATGGGTGTGAACTTATCTATACATTTTTAATTCTTTTAAAAAGTTTAATTTCTGCTTAAATAAAGTACCACCTGGTATTTTAGGGTTCAAACATATGTGCAAATATAAGTTACATTTTGGGCGACACTAACCGGTTCACGCTTGGGATTTTCTCACAAATATGGTTGAAATATAAGCAATTTTTTTCAATTAATCAACTCTGGCGATATTTGGTGGAACTAATCAGGTTTTTTTATTTCATAAAATCACAGCCCCATGTCTTGTATTTTACTTGGCAGCATCAATATGTATTTTTCAATCGCAATTAAGCCAGAAAATTAGATTAAATCACGATGTCTGCAACCCTATCGCAAGAGAAATTCTATCCATACGTACCGTATATACTCGTGTATAGGTCGACTTTTACATACAAAAATCCAATGAAATATAATCCATCAAGAATAGATAGAAAACCTAAAGTCGATACCTATACAAGAGAGAAGTACGAATAAAAACATTGCAAATCATTTTTAGATNTTTTATCATTTTAACAAATAATATTTACTTATATCTTCATTGAAAATAATTTTCTTATCCGATACATACATCTGTGGTCTAAAATAACCATATAAATGAGTGGGTTAATAACCATTTCACATTTAATTGACAGTATAAAATGTGGTTCAAGTTACTAATAAATCGTCAGTTTAAAATATATAAATTTTACAAGTGCAAAAAATCGAGATATCGAATCTGGCCAACTTCATAGGATCTGAAGCTCGCAAAAACAGTGTCATAATATCTTATATCTGGACTTACACGAAATTATTGTCAACTTAAAAACACAAATTTGTTGTTAAAAACGTTACATTTTATCTCTTTTAGATATATATCAATCAAATTAATCTACTAGAACTAGCTTTGCAGTATTTGATGCTTACAAAAAAAACTAGGCTCGACCCACACACGAATATATACTGTAAGTATTTTTTAGGTAGCTAAGATTTGATTGTCCCGTCCACTGTGAGCGACTACTAAAGTATAGAAAAATATGAAAGAATAGAGTTAATAAAGAAATATACGAAAAATCTACAATGAATGTGCAAAAATACTACACGATAGAGACACAAAAAATTCCAAGTTTTTATAAAAAATATTGAACATTTGCTCAGCGAAGAAAAAGGTATCCATGGAGAGGAAGAATTTATAAGGCTCCTCGGCCGCTGCCAAATTTAATATGCAGCGGAATGCACCTTCTGAGCCGACAGGAAATTCACCGAGGATTATCCGAAAGACGTCTCCGCGATATTTTTAAAATTCGCCCCCGCCCACCGTTACGATGAAGATCCGAAATGACCTTGGAAGGTCAAAAGCCCGAAGCAGAAAAAATTCGGAAGCCTTTTTTTCCTGCTCGGGCATTCTATCGCGCATGAAATGTGGGTGTACTTGCAGAAAAAAAATCCTGAGTTTTTACGACCTCCTAGCGGGAAAATACTCTCGCATGGCCGTACCTCTTTTTTTGTCCGTTTGAAATTTTTCAAGTAGCGCCCCCCGACCTCTACTTTCCCACGGGCCGTCCACTGCCCTCTCGCGATGGGGTTACGAAGCTCAGAAGACATTCACGCGGCGTTGGAGACATTACCGCCCGTCTTCCACACGATTCAGAACCGTGTGAGATCGACCTTCCCTCACGGCCTTCGCCTCCACGAGCCTCAGAAGAAAAAAACAGGCGTACCTTACCGCCTCATACCATCCGTTCTGTTTTATGTCCATCATGACTCAATATACTTCGGCTCCTTGTTCAACCGTAGCCTGTCTCAGGTGTCCGAACAATATAGTATTCTGGAAATTTCCCTCCATCAAAAGAGGTTTCCTTTCCAATCCCTTTGGGGTTCCACAGACGGCTATCCCGCTCGCATAAGCTCACGTCGCTACGGTTATTTATCGCTCATCTCGGAGCATTAATTTGCCCTTCTACGTCCCTAGACTCCATCTCCTTTCTGGAAGAATTCCCCCGATTCTTTTAATAGCTGTTTGGAGGTTCGATTGGACAAAGTTGAACTCCAGAAAATAATTTTCTCCTATCTGTGAACAATACCGATATTTTTACGATGAAACCGAAGGGTCTAAATTCATCCAAGTACACTGATAAATATAAGAAAGGAAAGTTCTTCAGGGTGAAACTTTTGTTTAGAATAGGCTTTCTACTGCCGAAATTTTATCGCGAATACTCTAGTATAGAATCAAATGTCGACTAAAAACTGGACTAGAAATCTTACAGAAAATCAAGTTACACTAAATTTGAGCACGTTTCAATCTGCGTTTAAAGCAGTTAAAACGTTTATATAATGCAAAAATTTTTGTTTTAACTGGTTCGATAAAACATCCGACAGTAGTAGTACAAATCTTCAACCAGCGACTGTAAGAAAGGGTTATCATTACTGAGAATAGAAACGCTGATGCATTTATGGGAGCCAGCTAATAGATACATCATGATACTGAAAAACAACAGAGAAAATTTTGAATGTATTGATCGATGTAGTGGTAAAATTTAAGAGTTCAATGACTTACCCACATAGCGATTTATTTTAATTCGCCTTATAAAATTATTAATTCGTGGGATATATTTTTTAATATATTATATAGACTTGCATAAAC
>KZ308167.1:833535-935146 GCA_000376725.2 Ladona fulva
TAGTCCATTTTAGCTACATCTAATTGGTGACAATATACATTGTAATAGCCAGCCAACAACCTAACCAACTACCTACCTACCCACATTAGAAGATTCTTGTAGTTTTTCAATAGTTCAAGGTGACCATTTGCTTGCATAGTCAAATTATTATCACAGAGTGTCATATGGATTATTTTTACCTTTCCAGTTACGTTTAAACCTTTTATTACTCTAAAGAAGTAAAAATTGCTTAAATTGTGACAAAGGTGATGAGTAGATCTTTTGGTGAGATAATTGCATACTCAAAAGAATGTGTATGTAAATGTCTTGAATTAGCTACATGAGATTAATCATTATATTGTCTTGTTTTACATGAATCATAATACAAATACCTTAATTTTTGGTAGGAAAGTCTTTGATTGATGAATAAACACGTGGAATGAAGTGAAATATTTGCATTTATTTAATAGGAGGGCAATGAACCTCGTGTCCGGCTGGAGCTTCATCCTCTGGATGTATCGAAAAGCAGTGAATCAGGCAGAGATGAAGATGGTTCAGCTGCTGAGCCATAAATACATAAAATATCTAAAAATACAGTATTACACTTATGATAATAGAAGCGATTAAGAAAGTCATATATACAAACAATTTAAATTTTTATAATCTTTTAAAAGCTTCTTTTCTTAATTGTTAACATATTTCGGCATTGTAATGAGAAGCTCTCCAGGTAAAGCGTTCTATTCCCTTATACCTCTATTGATAAATGAATATTTCTCCATATCGGATTTCTGTTCACGTTACTTTACTTTTAATTGGTGATCGCCACGCCCAATATAGTTTGGAGCATGAAACCTCGCTCGTAGTTCGTCTCAGCCACCTTAGACTTCACCACACATTAAATACACCCGCTAATCTAAATATCTTCCTTCTCGACGATGACGTTTCCCGTCCTAGCTTATCTATATATTTGTAGCGTAAGGTAATCATAAGCAGATTGGATCACATGGAAAATCATTAGATAATTTTCATAAAGAAAAAATTCAATGGCTGAATTTATTGACCTACATCGTTGATAAATACATTGAATAGTATTGGACCTATAGGAGATCCCTGAGGTACTCTACATTAAGCCTTGAATGTGTTTGAGCTGTGACCATTAACCCTAACAGTAACAAAAAGCTCCCGGTTACAGAGATACCTCTTTAGCCACTCCAACATTTGTCCACCGACGCGGTATTCCTGTAATTTAGCTATCAGAATAGAATAATAATGTTATCAAAAGCTTTTAAAAAATCATTGCATATAATTATATCTACCTGATAATATTTAGCAATTGTTTCCCAAATAAATTATTGATATAGCAGTAAGTTGGTTGAGGTAGATCTGGGAAAGTTAGTACATAATATAAATGTATTACATAAAAAGCTTTCAATCATAAAGTATCAGATATGCAGCATTAATGTATGCATGAAGTAATCTACAACTCATCCGTGTTATATTGGCCAGCATTCGGTAGTCTACTGCGCAGGTCGGCCTAGTCCAACTCGAAAAACAAGTAAGGCAGTGATTACCGAGATGGAGCCATGCGTAAACAGCATAACGCATGGCGGCTGACCTCTATAACCTCTTCCGCCATCGCAACCAAAATCATGCGAATTTCTTGGGGGAAAAATCCGATGCAGTTTTTCGTGTTCGCACGTTGCCTTATCAATGCTTTGTTTCGCATAAGAGTTTTTTGGACTTTTAGGACCACATCGCCATCAAAAGGGTGACTACATGTTTGATACGATGTCAGTAAATGTTTTGAAGGGCAAAGAAAAATTCAAATTCATTACATTCATGCGATTTTGATGTATTGCATAACCTTTAAAGTATAAATCCAATCTAATTAAGGTTAATTTCAAATATGAGAGACATATCTCGAGGAATCGTGGAGGAATATCTGCGGAATCTGACTAGAATGATATCGATGAGTATCAAAGTGGAATGATCTTTCCAAATTTTTACTTTCTTATCGTGAACTATAGAATCTACTAACTAATGATATATTGCTCGTTGCAGCTTTACATGACAATGGTTAAGTGTGACATCTGGAGGTAATCGCTAAAATACGGAATGCGGAATAATTAAGATCAACAGGTGGATGGAATCGTTAAAGCGTGTATCATATGAACCGCGAGCAGCCTTAACACATCAAAAGTAAAAAAAATGCTGCAGAGGAATTCAAGGAATGAAATTAAGATGGAGAGGAAAAATGAGTAAAGATAATCGGAATCGTGAATGTGGGCGGTAGAATGATGCAGAATAAAGATTGGAGAAGCAGAAAGATAAATGAACGGCGGGAATGAAATAAGAGGTAAATAGGAAGGGAAGCAGAGGAGAGGAGATAATGAAAAGAGGGGGATTTGGTCGGAGGAGAGAAAGTATGTATAGACATCAAATTCTTTATTGGCCCTAAATCTAGAGGCAAGCGGGAAAGAAGATGATGGAAGGGAAACGTGAAAGATCTGGGGAATGGATAAAGAAGTGAGGGTAAGGCTAATTAAGAAGAGAGGATCTGTTTTGGCAGAGGCGTAGGGCCTGAGAGAGCACATAACTTGTGACTTCGCTCTTGCTGAAGGATCAGAAACGAGTAAATTTTTTAATAGAACTTTCACAAAGTTATTTCTTAATTGCGGACATTTTATTCTAGAGAGTTTTATGTCGCTTTGTATCTTCCAATTAAAGAAAAAGAGGAAAAAGGGAATCAAAAAAACCTGAAATGTATTTATATGTGCTCGCAATTAGAATGAGATTGTTTCTTAGTTGAGGACAAGAAAGTAATAAAAGGTCGATGGCTTCACCCTCGAGTACCATTCCATCAGTTGGTAATTCAAACAATGGAGTATCATAAATTCAACGTAGGAAGGCGTTACTTCGTGGAAGACCATTACATTAATGGAAATGATCAAATTTCGAACAATTCCACGTAAATTTTTATGCGACAACTTTCACTAGTGAGCTACTAGTATCATCATTGGCATTCGAGTCAGTTTTGGAAGTGTACGAAGTTTATTCATACCGTTTACTGTAATGGAAAGTCGGTTTATTAAACAGATGCGCAAATTTGAATTTTAAAATCAGCTAAAAATTACAAAAAAGTAAACGAAATAATAACGAAGGAAATAATCAGCTTATTCACATGCGGTGAAAGAATTCTTCCTTTATTACCATTTTTCCTGATAAGGAAAATTTTGAGGGTTAAGTAGAATAGGTTGCGCAGAGTATCCTGAACCTAACAATTCTTTTAAGCGAAATTTCTGCATCTACACCTGTACCGTATGAGTCGCCTTCCGGTATACGGAAGTGAATGTATACACTATAAGTCCATATCTTCTAATAGTCACCGTAAGTATATATCTTCCAAGTCTAGCTTTATCTCTAGTCTATAATTACCGCACATCCACCGCTGAATTTAATTATTGAATAGGCTAGTTATAGTATGTACCTATTTCCTTACTTTTTCCATTATCTAATCCACTCATGTAACTTGGTGGATCTATAATATCTACTACTATTATGTCTCCTTTATTACGAATTCATCCCGCTGCTGATAGTAGGATATAGAATAAATTCAGCGTTAAAAATCTGGTTAATAGGACAACTTACAATTTATGAATTCTATATAATAAAGTTCACACGAACGGGGGTTCAATAAAAATAGCTCCTTATTCGATTGCTTATATAATTATTACGTATACATATATCACTACATAGTGTTCAAAGTTCAGCCTGCTTCATTTTGGAAGCGCTTTAACTTAGGACGAAGCGTGAGACAGTACCTTCGAAAGTTAATGAAGGCCAACAGATCATCTCAGGCTGAACGTCCTTTGTAGTTCAGAGTAAAAACACGTCCACAACAAGGCGCCGCATAGGAAAGAAAGCCGTGATGACGCTGGTAGCACGGAAGAAAGGAAGCTGAAGAAAATTAGAAGATAGAAAGAAAGGATGGTCTAAATGTGGCGGGTGGAGTCGAGAGGGAGAGGTAAGGCGGGTGGACGTTAAAAGTGGCCCTCGACCGTTTTTTACCATCCACTGGTGCTACTGTTTCGGAAAGATGGCTGGGATGGGGGAGATTGGAGTCCCGGAGGAATCTTTCCCGGGTGATGCAAGGCAATTATCGGGGATCGGTAGATGGAGGAAGGGTAGGAAATTCCTCGACAGCCTCAGGGGAGGGTACGGGCTGAGGAGAAGGGAAGATGTGGTGGGGGAGGGATTGGGGTGGGAGAGCATATTATCAAGGAAATGACGGCTCCGGGAGGAGGAGCGAGAATTCGCTTCTTGTCCCCTTTTCGTCTTATGAGAAACGGTTTTTCATGAAAGTAAAAGTAAGTGCTGCTTGAGCTGACAGTTCGGCCATAGCTGAGCATATGAAGGAAGTTTCCAGAGGAAATGAACTTATCTTCTGGAATAGAGGAGGAAGGTGTTGGTTGCCGATCTTTATCTACTTTTCCAAAGTGGAAACAATCGAGATGTAATCTCGATTTTTCAGCGCGTCTTGTTGGAGTGATTTACGTATCCGAGGTTCTTTTTTTCTCCCCGAGGGGGAAGCTCTGCTCTCACGATAATACATATATACCTGAATAAACATGGAATACATCACTTTATTGATCTTTTTCTCTTTCCTCTCCAAATAGTTTTACATTTACAACTTGCATATTCAGATTCCGTGAGTAAATAGCGCTCAATGCAAATAGAAGGGAGTAATTATAGCTACCGAACTCATTATTAAGAAAGGAAGTAATCATATGATAACACATAATATATGAAGGAATTGCATTCTATTCTGTTTCGTATGTAGCGTCCTCCACAGTGCTCTTTAGATAATTACACGATACCTCTTATCTCCATACCTTTGCATATCTAGGACCTCTAAATTTATTTAAATCAGGGAAAAGAGACCAAATCAAATTTCTGTATTTAATCACAGTGATATTGTGTTTTGTTGGCTTCATTGGAAGGAGTTCCAGATGATGGTAATGCTTCTACCAGTTTTATTCCTATAAAATTTAAGGGGACAAAATAGTTCGAGTAAGACTTTTTACAAATGGAAATAGCATCTAACGGGTTAATGATTAGAGGAATCACTAACTGAGATTATTACGTTTAGTACCCTCAATGGTAGACCTCATGAATTGATGAAGTTACTATATTAGCAGTTTGAACCTACATCTTAGGAAAAAGTAAATGAATTAAAATAGTTAATAAGACAAAATAAATCTTCCAATACGAAGCACTTATATAAACGGAGTGATTAAGATTTTAAGCTTCGTTTTAAATAAAGTTCCGTATTGTAGTACGCCTTCACGATGTGCAGATCTAAAACGACCAAGTAGACCCCGTCAAATTACCAAATACCAGAAAATTTGCGTACTTATGGCGCTATACACGGAGCACAAAATGGTCGCCGATATATTAAGCAAAAAATCGTTATCAAGATCGTTCGTTCACCGATCAAATCAATGGCGATCCTTGTCTGATGAAAGACTTTGACCTTTAAAAGTGAAGGGCGAGGAACAAAAAATTGAAGTGGTGGCGATTCGAGCCGACTTTATATTCCATTAAGAAGTGAAATGCAGGCTTAAAAAAGAAAATAAGATTTCAAGAGAGGATGCCTCAGATATATACTTAGACAGGAAGAGCTTCGCATGTACTTCCAGGCCTTTTCCTCCCTCTGATGAAAGATTGAAAGCTACCACCTTCAGAGGATGGCTTAACAGATTATCGGTAATCAAATATATTTTCTTTTTTTCTGTAAATTTGTTATGCACAAGATATTTTGTCAAAATAAAAGAAATTTTAAAAGCCATATACAATAAAAAGCAACCGACTTCACTTGGCCAGTCTACGACGATAAAATCTCCAAAGACTCAAAGCATGGATTAATTCAAAGTTACACTGAATCTTATCAGAATTATCACATCCTATGATGTCCGTTATAAATGAAGCTTCGATCAATTAAGCTGATATTTTACTGGATCCTCGGATAACCCTTGTTGTTGAGGGACATACATAAACAAGCTGAAAATGAAACTCGGCTCTCAATTAGTTCTAGAAACGATCGAGTGTAAATGTTTAGTGCGCCTAATCGAAATAAATTCGGGGCCCCTTTTTCGTAGCTTCTGAAGTAGCAGCTCCAATTACTGCACGGTTCTCAAAAAAGGTTTCATCGAGCCATCAAACGAAAATGTTTCAGAGGAGAGCAGAATGGGAAGTAATGGCCATAGCGATAAAACGAAAAGAACAAGACGCTGGAGAGAAAAGTACTCAGATGTATATGGCCGACGGGCCTCGGGAAGAAACCATAAAGGGAGTGTTAAGGAAGTGACACTACTAAGGGAAAAACGTATGTGTTGCGAAATAAGAAAAGGAATAGAGTTTCTTAGCGTAAGGACAAAAGGTTCGCATGTTATTACTATTTTAGCGAGCGATTAAGTGGAGACTTTAACGCCCGAATGGGCGGTGATAGTGTTAGGTTTTGGCGGTAGATATGCAAAGAGGTTTAGATGGATGAAGAGAGAAAAGGGGAGGAAAAAGGGAGAAAGGTTAGGATTGGGATATTTCCGATCAGGTGGAAAAAGTAGAAGAATTTTCCGCCCGGGAGCCGGATTTCTGTCATGGCTCAGAAGCGCGATGGCCATATGACACCATCTTGACAAATCCGATTATGAAGAGCGAAGGATGTAGGATAAAGAAGAGGAGGGATTGGTGGCAAGAAAGAAGGGAAAAGGGAAGTGTGAGGGTTTGGAAAGAAGACACACCTCTCGCCTCCATTTCTTGTCCCCTTCTATATTTCCCAAAGCTTACGGAAATGAGACGTATGCAAAGAGACGGAGCGGCCAGCGAAAATTATAACATGACTTTTGTTGGGTGGGAATTTTCTGCCCTGGTGGCTCCACTTAGACAATTGATAAGAACGATCACCCAAGGAGGCAAGGACGCATTAAGGACAAGTGTTCCTAATTTGAGTCACAACGATATTCTATCTGTGTTTGATTCCATCAGATCGCAGTAGCGTTATTTATGTTGAACAGGTTAGATTTTCACATTTTCACATTCGTCTTAAGGTTTCTTCTCTATAGCCCCTGGCAATAAGAAGGAAAAACGAATGGTATGATATTTATCGAAAAGTTTTCTTGCTTTATTATCAGTAAATATTACATATTGGGGTGTTCGAAAATTGGTTAACAAGTAAAAATGTGTGCTTTTTCGAAAAAAATCGGGTCCGTAAGAATAATTCCTATGGAATTTCTAGTGAGATACAATGTTTGTGAAAAGTATCCGTGAAAATAAGGGATGTAATTCTAATTTTGAGGGAACCATCAAAAATTCTCTAACAAAATTATTCAGGGGGTATGAACCAATCAATTCCCACGGAAATTCTATAAAATTTAAAATTTAGGATGGGTGATCAAAGGTTAAATTTATCAGATGAAAACAAAACATTCCTTCGAGAAAAAGTTTTACTGATAAGATTGGTTGAATAGGTATGGGCTATGTAGATTAAATATATGTAAAACCTAAATAGAATTTTTACGTGATATTTCTCCGAAACCTACATTTCTAGCCGTACTTGACTTGCAAATTAGCCCCCAATAACTTCCCCAAACAGAATGCTCTCTACCTATGTACACGTAAACTTATACAACATGAAAATTGATTGAGCTCAGCTCATCGTGAGCTCATCATCAAAATTTACTTCGATACCACAACCACAAGCTTACTATGGTATTAGAAACCTATTCCCTTCAGACATGCTGCTCAATCATCTGCTCAATCTCAATCAGAGCTCGATAATTTCTGGCGTCATTCCTTTCCAAGATAAAAGCAACTCCGATCGAAAAATTCATGACATATCTGTTAACACATGTGCCTAGAAAAGCTTTCGGCCCTCCAATGACCATCACAAGGCAGCCATTTTGATGGTAACGGAACCGGAGCAGAGAAAAAACGGAGTTCGGATCGTGCGTAATTAAACCCCTTGAAGATGTATTGGAAAGGGATGGGAACGTTTTAATGAGGTCCGATTAGCGTCCAGAGGAGTGCAAGAGTGTCGAGGAAAATCCCGACACATCGGTTGCGATCGCCGGGGTTCTGGTTGAACGGTGTCTGCAGCTCTCCAGTGCTTACCGCGCCGTTACCTACACCACGTCGCAAAGATTACCAAACGATTGGAGGCATCAGGAGCTAGAGGGAGAGGGGGAAGGTAGACGGCCGCGAATAGATGTCTACGAAGATACCGCAGGTAATAATTTCTCGGCCGATCAATGAGATCCCACAAGTCTTAAAGCGGCGAAGATCTTTTCTAGAGGTCGAAAATATCGCCGATTAAAGAAGGGGATATAAAAATACGCCTTCGCGCGTTAAAATCTCCGGGACCAATAACTACTGCCCATTCGGTTCCTTCCATCTCTTACCCCTTTCTCTCTGCCGGAGTTTAATTGGAGGACCAAAAGGGACAACGATAATTATCACGCACTCCAGCTTTTTTATCCCGGGCATAAATCTGACTGGGAGGGGAGACGGCGTGGAAGGAGATAGAAGGTGAGACCGAGGAAACCGATCTAATCGGTCTAATGGGCTCTCACTATGAGAATCGATGAGTGTTGAAGAATTATCGGCTTTCTGACTCTTCGGTGCCCATCCTCTGCCTCGGCGTGCGTGGCTGTGTAAGGAGATGGGAAAAGCGCAGAAAAACTGGAATTATGGTGTGGTGAAAATTCATGAAACACCAGTGCTGCTCCAGATCCAGTTTTTTCCCCCATTCTGAGTGAGTATACCAGGAGCTTAGCGCTCGATAAGGATGATTTAACATTTGCGCAAATGGTATAAATCCCAAAGGGACAAGGGGTAAAAAAGTAACTCGTTTCGCAGTGGATAAATTTTCAGCCGGCATCCTCGATAAATGGCTAATTATTGCGGAATTTAAAATCCGATGGTATTTACCCGGCTTTAAATTCGATACAAATCTCTATAATTATTATTGTCTCGGGTTTGTATCGCGTTGGTGCGCTTTATCTCTAAGTAAAGAGACTGAGACTGATGATCTCATTTAAGCTTAAGTTGGGAAGAACTTTTCCTCTCTATACCTTTATAAGTATCAGGTTAATATTGTAATGATAATAAATTTCATTTATTTATTTATAATTGTATGAATTTCCGTAAATTTTCTATCATTTGAGAAAATATTGTAAAGATCATGATAATCATGGAATTCTTCTCAATTCTGATCAAATAGGTATTCCTTCTGAGTTAAAAACAGTAATTCCATGTATGAAAAAATGCACAGTAATTCCATGTATGAAAAAATGCGTTACCAATAAAATAATCATGAAAAGAAAAGATTTCATGAGGTGCGATCCCATGTTTGATACGACGAGCCAAGAATTTTGTCTATATCTACGAATATGTCTATGTAAGCATCCTGCAAGCCACCTTTCGGCGTGTGGCAGGGGGTGCATGCACATTACGCTATTTCCCTAATCGATTTCCTCTGCGTATCGTTCGCGGAAAAAATGAGTTCGGGAATCCGAACTCTCTATTTCTCTGATCGTTCTCGGAGGTGTCTGATGTCCGATCGGACAATTTTTCTTCGGAAAAGATGGTTATTTGGACAAAATCAGTAAACATCTTGCAAATATTACTCTAAGCTTGTCTTCTGAATAATTAAACTTCTAGGACTCTTAAATTATAGTAAAATAACACGCATGAACAACAATATGATTCTCGATATTGATCATACGGTGTTTAGTGAAATCAAGACTTGAGCTAAAATTTCGATTGATATAACGACAATGAATGATACGTAAGCAGCGTAGGAAATTCAAAAAAAAAAACAAACGACCTGCCTCAATTACCGACAGATATCTTCATCCCAGTTTATAGATATTGATTTTTTCTCCATAACGCCTTCGTCACGGAAAAGAAACATAAAAAGAAGAAGCGAGATCGTGAATGAGAAGAGGTTAGAATATTTTTTTGAGAGATAAAAAAAGCGCGGGAGGAATTGCTCCTAGAAGGGCGAATGAAAGGTAAGCTGAAGCGATCGATAAGAGAGATGGAGAGAATGAGTTGGTGGCGAAGAGAGGTTAAAGCTTGAGAATCAATAGAGGAGCAGGGAATGGGGGTGTGGAAGCTCACCAGATGAGGGACGGGCAGGATAGGAAATGAGGAGATAAGGGCAGAGAATTTCAAAGATGAAATCATGTTGGGGGTGGGGATAAGATGGGGTGGGAGGAAGCAATTAAGGTTAAATTACTTCGGATGGCTCCTGAAGAGGGCGAGGCAGCCGCATAAGAAGCTCGCAGCCGCTAAACTTCGATCCAAGATTAAGTCGATCTCATTGTTATCTTTTTTCACGTGCCCTACATCTACATTTAATCGATCTCTCAACAACTCACCGGGCAAGGCTACTCCTTTCAGTGTCTATTGGTTAGGCCGTGACGGATTTTCGCCTTCCTTTTATTACCCTCTCTCCTGAGGAAGCATTAGGGAATTGCGTGGTCGATGAACCGGAGCAGATTCGCTCAGGGGTTAATTTCAATTTCTTCATAGGTTTGCAACTCAAAATTAGATAATCTCCTTCGCACGGCAGTATTCTAAGGTCAGAATGGGGTTATAAACATGATAAAAATAGAAACTTGAATTTCCTAAACCTAGTAACAATCGAACTGTAATTGAAGAAAACCGAAGTGGCCTTATAACTTTATAATAGATAAATTGACACGAAATTTGTTTCAACAACAGTGAGTCTAAAATGTCACCTCTTGTAACTCGCCATCCTTTTCAATGTTAATCTCAAATTAAAAACTTGTTTCAAATTTAGATGGATTAATTTTCATTCTTAGGGATAAATTGAATGAATCAACGGCTCCAAAGTTTCCCAAATCGTTTCAGTACAAGTAGTACAAGATTTTTTCGCTAAAACAGAGAACAGACATTTGCATGTATTCCATCTTAAATGATAGTAAATGAGTGGAGCAGTTGACCTGAAGAAGTTTTCGAATCTCTTCTCCATTTCCGTAGCGTCATCATAAATGGAATAAGACAAATGCCCGGGTAAATAGATAGTAAATGTAGAGTAAACGTCATGTAAAAAGTATTCCATGAAAATAGTATAACTGTGATCAACTTGTGTGTATAGTAAGGTGTGATAATAATGATATGGTTTGTAAATGTAATTAATGCATATATATTTGTAATTGTAATTGTGAAATTGTATGACGATATCGGAAGATTTTGCGGGGGGTTTTCCTCCCGACTAGGGTGAATACCAGGCAGAATAATTCTCCCCCACATAAGTTGATTCTGACTAGGATATCATAATTGTACCAGTAGTGTATTGTGTTATATTGGGGTTGACTTTGTTTAATTCTGACCGATGAATGATGTATAATTGTATACATGGTTGCCACCATGGAGTAGATTCCATATTGCAGCCTTTTCAATAATAATGACGATAATAAAATCCTGAAACTACTGCTGAACGGCTTAAAATACCTTAAAGAATACAATTAGTCTAAATTACCAAAAGTAATTAATCTTTTTTTTATTTTCTTTAAAAAAACTAGAGTAATATCAATATGCACATATCTCTCTGATCGCAGGTAAAGACATAAAGCAATCCGTTCGAAGAAAGAGTACACATTAAAAATCTTATTCGGAGCAGTACCTTGAGTCATACGCTGGGTTTTGATATTCCGTAATTAAATAAATGCTCCACGGAAGTTATGATGTTGGACTTCAATAATACTCAGCATTATTCACTCTTCCTCCTCAAACAGAGAAAGGTGTCAGCGTCGCAATAAACCCATGAGAAGACGGTTTGAGAATTCATCACCAGCTGCTCATCACCAGCTGTAGTTATAACAAAATGCAAATATATGTACTTCTGCTTAATAACTTAATTCATCGTCATGAAAGATTACACAAACGCTTCACCAAAATGATTTTCTAATTTTATTCGGAAGCAATTTCCAATGTATTCATTTTCCCGAATCCTGTGGACTCGCGAACTGCGTACTCTCAGATTTGATTTTTGTAACAAAAATGTCAACTAAGAACTCCACTTTATTTTCTCCGATTCTAACCCCAAATATTGATATAAATTCAATTTACAATTAAAACTTCACTGTATTTTCTTTTTCCAAATAGTTTTGTTTGCAATAAACTTTTGTTTCAAAATAAACTGTCAATTGAGTTACTAAATAGAAAATGGTTGATTTTTCTAGAGAAAAGAAGAAACATTGCGACTTGGCGATCAGGAACTGTCACTAAAAACTATTAAACACAGCTCCTTATACGATGATTGCAGCTAAATAATTCTCGGATGGTCCTCGTACTCTTCTTTTTTTCCAAAACGCTCTCTTTAGAAAATAAATATTTCCGACAACATTTTGGTAAAGAACAGCAGGAATATCATTAATCACATCGTTGAGGTTTCATTTTACCTCATTTCATCAATCCAATATCCCTGTATGACGACCAACAAAGAAAGAACCCAGCACTAAGACACATGAATATATTCTCTCATAACAATTATTAGTAGCGCAATTTATCAATTGAAGATGGTGTTTGCTCCATAAAATGAAACTCTCTGATAATATGCATACACTGAGAACATTTCATAAGCTAATGTCACTCACTCTCAGCAATAATAACAAAGTAAATAACATTTAATCACCGCAAAAGTAGAAAAACGAAAAGATGATATCTATTGGAATAATTATTAGATACATTTTACCTTATTACCTAACGAAAAGATGATATCTATTGGAATAATTATTGGCTACATTTTACCTATTAGTTAAGGCAGTAGCCATACGGGTACCTAAGGTACTCGTATGGCTAGCCCAGACACAGTCTGTCAACTACACCTGTCTGTTAATGTGCAAGGTGAACTTAAGAATTTATTTCTTATTGTATTGGATAAATGATGTGAGGTGTAGGAATTTAAAGACATCGGGGTACGAGTGCCGCCTTCGGAAAAGCCTGATTTACTCATAAAGTGTTCGATTTACACCCCTTATCTAATTTTACACGAATCTCTTCTCAGGTCGAAACCTAGCAATTAATTCAATTACAATGAGAAGATCTGATAATAAAGATGTATAATAATAAAATTTGCTAAGAATATTCGCATCCAAACTTAACCTCTGTAGAAAAACGCGCGAATTTAATAATGAAACCGAAAAGGCCATATTATGCGTGAACCCTCCCCCTCTCTCAGAGATGTGATTAGGAAATTAGTCAGATGAATTCTATTCCAAGACATAGTTATCATTTTAATACCTATGACAACAACAATAAATGTATATTTTTCACTTAAATTAAAAGAATCCAAACAGCAAAACATTTTAGTAATTTGGAAGCAACGGTAGAAGAACATCTCGGAACTTCCGCAGATTAGCATTTTTAATAAAAGTAGCCAGACTTATTCGTTTTTCCATAAATTGTGTGTACACTATTTTTTCAAGAAATTCAGTAAATCCCTATCTAATCAATTAATATACAACTAGACATTAAATTTATCACGAATAACTCATGTTAGAAGAAAGATAATTTTAAACAGCCGTTCTATGAATAGCTAATATTTATTTCCTCCGCTCTAGGTACAAAAACCCCTAAGAGCAAGAAACAGAAATATATTTTGTAACTAATGGCAATGTAACCATGGTAATGTATACATTTTAAACATTTTCTCGAAACGCCTCATCTTTGGGACAGATTTCCGAAACAAAAATTCAGCATGGGAGAGGGAGAGAGTGAATAGGCCGATGGCGATGTGTGGGGTAAGTGGATGGCATCTGAGGAGAAGAAACACAAGTCTATGCGACAGAAAAAGGCGGTTTTCCAAGTAGTGGGATTAGGGTGGAAAGGAGAGCTGTAAGGAGACGGGTGAAACTAAATAGGAGGCGTGCTGATCGGAAGACAGGTAGGCAGTTCGGAAAGGTAAGGAAGATAGGCACAAGACTGAGAGAATAAAGAGATAGAATGGGTCCGAGTTTCGAGACTATCTGACGAGTCACATGGGGTGGGGAGGCGGAGCCTTAAAGGTGGTACAGATGGGGAGCCTTAAAGATTTAGAGTGAAGGATGAGCTGCAAAGATGACAGGATGCTCACCGAAAAAATGCCACGCCGAACGGTGAGGAGATAAGGATCTTACCCCCGCTTTGAGGGTCAGCGAAGACTTCGGGACGGAAAAAGACTTACACAAAATGAGAGCCAAAAATATTAAAAAAGAGGGGGTTAAAAGATGAATGGGACATAAAAGAGGGACAAAACAGAAAGCTCGGTTTTTTTCTGAAAGGGGATATTTTTCAGTGGAGTAAATGAGGCCGCACCCATGTTTTATGTGTTGGCGGAGAGCAGGTGGTGCAGTGGGGAGGGGAATGAGCGATGGCGGATCCGAATTCACGTGGAAAAGTGAAGCGGAGGAAAGGGTTAAAAACCATTGGCCCCGGTTTGATAAAAAAGAAACATGGACTCTCGGAGCGAGTATGGAGAAATTACCTTGGGGACGAAATTTTTAAGAATTATCGGCTTCGTGACTTAGCGGGGATGTTCCGAAACGAAATTCCGCGTGAAAGACTCCGTTTGTCAGGGCTTGGAAAATTCTTTTTTTCCCTGGATGAGCTTTTTAAATTTCGCTTCGACTTTTTGTATTCCACAGAGAAAACTCTTTCAGCGTAAATTATCGAAAAAAACTGGAATACATAAGACGAGTTTTTGCAACATTGGCGTTATATAGATGACTATGCCAAATATCCACTACTGCGCAAACAATCAAGAAAAATATTTTAATTCAAAGACTATGTAAATTAATCACCTCAAAGGCTGGTTGGATCCTCAAGCCCTCAACCATTAGTTATCAAAACCTTTGAGGTGGGAAATTGAGATGAACGATTGATTACATCGTAGAGATCTTGCGACACATCCATATATTATTTGGGTCGATTAATCGATGATTTAATTATAATATTTGCGTAATTTAGACGAGACGTTAAACTTTAAAAATTCAACTCTCATTATCATTACTCCTCCACTATCAGTACACCCCTGCTAACGCTGAAAGTTGCTCAGAAAGTTGCTGGCAGTATTTGCCCGAATTTAAGACAAACTCAATTCTAAAGGAACCTTTCTATCAACTACAGGAGATAATTTAATTAATTTTGAATAATAACCAATGGTGCTGATAGAAATAAAGTACATAAGAATTTAGTCAATTTATTGTTTAGCATATGAATGGAAAGTTATCTACAAAGAGTAAATCCAAATATGTTAAGGTGTATTCATAATTCGTCGCCTGGTTTTCAAATCTAAGGAATGATAAACGAGATAAATTTTAAATGAGAAATTTCATTGTGGATCCATTTACCGAACTTAGTTTTATATATAAGTTCAATATAATAATAAATTAATAATATGGCTCAATGAAGAAGATAAATATCTATATTACGCAATCGAATTGCATTCGAGGATTTTGCTTACGTTTCTTAGATGAGCCTCCTTTTCCTCGGAGGTTCGGAAGAGTAAAACTATCGCCTTAAGCCGTGCAGATACGATACGTAAATGCGTATGGTGGCTGTCTCAATAGCACAATTATCTTCAATTTTAATAATATTTCAACGATATTCTCTAATACACAATTTATTATTTGTAAATTAAAATACTCAGCAAAGTTGAAAAATTATGTCAATTGTAACTGTGATTATGATTTCTTATCGCAGCGAAATACGATAGCATACATACTTTGCTCGTATATGAGCAAAGCCATACTGCACGATTAATACAGCTTATTATCTGTGTTCATCTTAGAAGCAAAGCTATAAGTAGATATATAAGATACAAAATTGAATCGGCGTAGGTATCCGTCATAAGGAACCGTAAAACAAAGGAAACTGAAGAGTGAGAAAATTTTCAAGATCTAATGCACGCTATACGAAAGGCAGCTTGTAAGAATGCATTTCAGACTCTGACAATATATTAAATTTAAAGCTATTTTCAAGATCGATTTTTCTCTTATCTATTCCACTTTCCTTCATATATTCATTTAACCTTCTTTCTAAATCTCTGGATCAATATCGAACCCATCGAGCTCTCTCAAAGTTTAAACGTTTTATTAGCCTTAAGAAAATAATACATTATGTATTATCCTGAAAATATTCTACGGGATCCATTTAAGTCTTCTGTGGCTAATAATGAACTGAAAAGCTTTAGCTATACCTTCCTCCAGTCATTATCTGCATGACTGGATGTTAGTCATTCTTTTTTTTCAAAGTTGATTCTCAAAAAAAATGAACGAATCCTAAGAACTTCACAATAATTATGAAAAATATTAAATTATTNCGCGCTTTGCAAGTATTGTTCTCAATATGTATTTCGACAACTATGTTGCCATGTTGAAGATATTTGCACATTTAAAAACCTTTATATCAGTTTTCCCCAAGATTCAAAACAGAGGTTAGCAGTCCGCGGGCCGAAACTTTGGACCAGTGCTCCAAAGTGTACGTACTCCTAATCAAATGATTATCCCCTGAGGCTGCCCTTAAACCTGAATCACATATACGAGTTAAATATGTTACGTAGGTCTTCTAATTGCATCGTGCGTGCGGAATGTGACGATATACATGATAGTATTTTACTTTATAACTCTTTCTTTCCTTTAAGTTTTCAAAAATCTTCTAGCACATCGAGCTTAATCAAATTTGATTTTTATTAAACAATTCTAGTAACAAATCTTTAAAAATCATTCCAACAATATATTCGCGTAAACTTATCTAACCTAAGACAACGAAACAAATCGAGAACTTTCATCATGTTTCAATATGAGTACATTTTGAATAAATATGAACAATTCCACTTACAAGTAAAGATCGGAATCTCACTATCTTGCATCATTCTTCATTTGACCTAGGCATGCATAAATACGTAAATGAAACGAATACAACCTTTTTCAGAAGCTAATACGCATTGTGTCGCTAAAGACTGATCTCTTTGGTTTTCTCAAGATTTCCATGTATGGATATTGTTTCAGTGTTGTTCATTTCAAATGGTCAATTAAAAATTGATCAGTAAAAGTTACCAAAATCAAATGGCTTATTTCAGCTCTCCGGGCTATCCTATTCCCTACCGCTTCATGCCTTCATTACTCCAAAGAGCAACACAATCAAGCGTCTTTCGTAATTCAACCTAGGTTTCCCTCTATGGCTTCTCTTTCCAACTTTCTTCCCTCCGCGATTAATTCCATGCTGTCTTTAGCAGTTTATCATGCCTTTCTATGTGTTCACTATATGCTATTTTTCCTTTCAAATTATACTTCCATTATGAATATCTGCTAGAGCATTGCTCCCCAACTGGTGTGCCGCAGTACAGCGGTTTGCTTTGAACTAGTTCTTGGTGTACCGTATAGTGGACGAGTATGATATATTTTTCAAAGTTTTATTGTATAGGCGCTCTCTTTTTCAAGATATTCATAGTTAAAGTAGAGATTAAAGTAAATAATTCGCCTCCCCACTACACGCTTGCAGGTTATTAATGTAGATGAATAAATCATTAACCCCTTCCCTGACGAAATTTTTTATCAGTTGGACATGGAAAAAATAGTTTTTTTATTTGTTAATTTGTGTGTAACTAATAACGGAGAGATTATCTTTTTCCCCTTAGAAAGTTATTTAATATTATGTTTCACTTTTTTGTTTTCTTGAATTTTAACCTGTTGGTAAAACAAGAGAGACGTACAAACAAGCTCAATGCTTTCGAAAGCTCGACTAAGATATTGTTTTGAAAGTAGAAAATCGTCAAAAAGCAGAAAATCCTAAATACGAGAAATCTCGGGCGTGATATCTCGGTGCGTCAGGGAAGTGGTTAAAATATCTTGTACCAAACTTGATGCCTTCTTAATTTTCAATCTTGATATTAAGCTATGAAATATAACCGTGCGTTTTGAGTGTTCTGCTAAGTTAGAGTAAATAGCTACGTTTGCGATGAAATCCAGAAAAAGAGGAGGCACCTTTTAGGAAAACTCGCAAGGTTATGTTTCTTGATATGAGAAAAAACCGCATTATCAAGTGCCGCATTGAGACGGCAAAATAACGCGCAACGAGAGGACATAAGAGCGATCTCCGAAAACGGAATAGGAGCTAAAAGATGTTGTCCTGAGAAGAGAATGAATAGAGAGAAAGATGGAGTGGGATAAAGGGAGGATGAGAAAGGAAGAGGAGGAGGCGGCAGGTGCGTGGAACAGGAGCAATCAGAAATAGAGAGAAAGCAACCGGTTTTTACGTGGAAAAGGGTTTTTACGAGAGAGAGGAGAATAAGAGCAAAAGAGCCATCCACGCCGACATTCTAAAAACAAAAAAGCTCTAGCACCATGTCACGTTTTTGGCCTAACTATATATCCGGACAGATCACACTTAAGACGTCGGCCTACGAGGTGCGGAGAGAAGGAAATGAGGTAGGAAGAGCCTCGCAATAATAATGAAATCCGTGGAATACATTGGATATGAATGGAAGAGGAATGTGGGAGAAGAGGCTCCGAGGGAAACAAGGCTCTATAATTAAGTATCCCCATCAATTTCCGAATCGGTCCATTCATGACGAAACTTGGTCTGGCGGGATCAGCATCCCTCCAAAGGTTGGTCCCGTTTCGCGAGGGAATTGAGACCGAAATCGTGAGATGAACGAAGTTTGCAGAAAGCATCAATGGAAATGGCAAAATGAAAACGGATAAGGGTGATGTAGCGCAAGATGGTGCGCACCCAGGAAAAATCCCAAGGAATAATGGACTTAAAAAAGTCTAACGGGACCAGGAATCGAACCCGGGTCTCCCAATAGCCAGTTGGATGCTCTGTCCGTTGAGCTAACCCGGCAGAACATTTTTCCAAGCCATTCGGGAGACATGGAAAACTGTTCTGCCGGGGTAGCTCAACGGACAAAGCACCCAACCGGAAATTGGGAGACCCTGGTTCGATTCCTGGTCCCGTCAGACTTTTTTTCAAGTCCATTCTTCATTGGCAATGGCAAAAATTAACGGGAATTGCTCACATTCTGATCAAACTTTTTCAACCGTTGATAGCTTATCAGCAGTCTTTCACTTCTAGAGAAAACGATACTTTTAAAAGCCTTCCCAAGGAAATTTAACGATCTTTCATCTAAATATTAGATGGTTCTCAAACAGGTTAAGAAAAGTAGATTAGCAAATCAAGTTTAAAATTTATTTTCAGCAATTAACAGAGTATAGTATTTAATATACACTTAATACACATGGATCAATAAAATTATTATTGTTGTTGCTGTTATTATTGTTTTTGTTATTATTGTTGTTATTGTTGTTGTTATTATTATTATTTTTGTTGTTATTGTTGTTTTTTATGCAATTGTTATTGCCATTATTATCTACACTGGATAAACAGTAATAGTTGGAAAAATCGATGCAAAGCATGGCTTGGAGCAGCGATCACCAATCTACAGACCACTGATGGTCTATGAGATGCTTTTGGTGGTTCATGAAGAAATTCGGGCATTATTAGCAATTTTTATGTTTATCATACCCTTTCATTATACTCTGAATTCTTTTAGTGTCACCAACGAGCGACATCAATTGCATTATGAAAATGATAGCTTAATTATTTCACGTATATTTGCATTTATAAGGAAAAGGAACACGGCCGCGGTAAGACATTGGAGTTGGATAAAAGCTCCAAATAGCCGTTTGCGAGAAAACTAACCGTTGAAAAATTCCCACCAGCGGGGGTTGGGGTTCTCTGTGGTCGCAATTAGCAACTATTGTTCTCAATACGTATTTCGACAACTATGTTGCCATCTTCTTGCCATGTTGAAGATATTTGCACATTTAAAAACCTTTATGTCAGTTTTCCCCAAGATTCAAAACAGAGGTTAGCAGTCCGCGGGCCGAAACTTTGGACCAGTGCTCCAAAGTATACGTACTCCTAATCAAATGATTATCCCCTGAGGCTGCCCTTAAACCTGAATCACATATACGAGTTAAATATGTTACGTAGGTCTTCTAATTGCATCGTGCGTGCGGAATGTGACGATATACATACTTCATATGTACATATACTCAAGTTTTCTATCGTGGGATTGGTTTTTACACGTTTCAATTACCATATAGTAAAGTTCATTCATTCACTACAAAGGAAAGATTTGTAGCTCCTTACACAATAATCCCCGCAACATATGAAATGTTAATTGAAATGTTTATTTAAAATGAAGGTTAGATGATCAAATTAACTATTTCATGGAATTTCTCAATGGGCGTCACCAATAGCTATTAGGAATACAGCCATTTTTATACGATAAGTTCAACAATAAAACATACTTCAGTGACCGCATCCTAATCAAAATATCGTCGGAATTCAGTGAAACACATTACGCGAACAACAGTTCAGTGAAAGTCACGAAACCATTTAAAATTCATATTCAACGAATTCTTAGCATGCAAATGGTCGTGTTTAAATCTAGAGGATGTAAAAACACATTACGTAACAATGAGGTAATAAATATTGGCTTCATAACCTACTTTTACCCGATAATTATCGGGTAAAACACGATGCACATGAGAAGTTACGAAAATGGAGCATTCTTTCCACGAATTGCGTCAGGAGAGCAAACAATGATTGCCGGAGGGCTTTGATAAGGTGGAACAACTTCGCGTGTCCTAATCGTTGCGTTGGCGAAATTACTGCCGAATTCGAAGCATGGAACAAGTCGTTAATATCGCGATGAATTTTTAAGGCATCTGCCTTCGTGCTTGCAGCGATATTCTTTCCGGTGTTGGTGATGTCCATAGGAACATTAATTGGCAATATAACTCCGATATTTCCTGCTTCAACTGGGAAAACACAGGTGGATGAAAGAGTCATGTTAGTAAAACCACTATAACTATCTGTAAATTGGAACAAATGCACATATACATTGTAAGTATGAAATATATATTCACATAGAAGAATTCAGCACTTCGTTACAGTTCTCCTGAAATAGCCATTGGATGTTGTTGCAGTATTAATTTTGATGCAAACGAATACGGTGGCAAATTCTAAGACGATGATAAATTTTTTTCCGTTTTTTGCTTCCGTTAGTATAGTATTAGTATTGTTAAAAGTGCTTCCACAGCTTGGGTCATTTCGCACGTAGGCTCCCACCGTGAATCGCTTTCGCCGAAGTCAAACGCGTTGCCAACTTGGCTATCCGGGAGCACCCGCTTCCGTTTGCAAACAATCGTGAAACATTTTAATAACGTTTCCAGTCGATCGTTGCCTGGCTTCAACTCTTCATCATCTATAATAAGAAATCGCTAGAGGTCGGATATTACGCAACAATCCCCTCCAAAGAGAATGCAGGTGGTTCTGGAGTTACGCCCTCAGAGAGCGATCGTACGTCAAATTTGGACGTAAAAGAAGTAAATCGGTCAAAAATGAACTATATACTGTTTATATTTGATTCATTTATCTACTTTAGAGGTGTTATAAAAGAAACTATTGAAATTACGTGAACAATATTTATTTAACGACGGAAGTGTGAAAGTTGTGTGGGTATTGACTCCTGGGTTTTAGGCAAGCATACGTACACGAAATAAGAAATTAAATTTGTCGTTAGTGCGAGTGATCGCTAGTCGCATAAGTTGTAAGTGGAGAACCACTCGAACATCTTATAATGGATATGAGCAATGAAGATTTACTTTTTATTGTTGTAGAAATTTCGATCAAGTAACATCAACTCACTTTTAGGTCAAATTCCTCCACCTGAAATGTATATATCAAGCAGGAGAGGCATCCTTCAACCGTGGAGAGATAAAAGAGCGTACTATTTGTATGAAGTCAAGAATAATTTATAAATCACCCTAATACTGTGGCTGGTATTTTAAGGAATCCTCAATTACGAGCGTTATCGCGACAACTTCAATAAATCCCGTCGTATCAAAACGTAGCGACCCTTCGCGAACAAAGAAAATGGGCTGGAAACACTCATTATCATTCACCAAGTGTATCTGAATGTAATATTTTTTGGCAAATATCCTCTCCCGTGTTTTGAGATGGTAGGAGATACATAATGAAATTTCTCGCGGGTGAAAAACAGCGAAGATATTAAGCTACCATAACCAGGGTTGGCGAAAAAAAAGTCGCGCTCCATAATCACTAGACCACACCCGACATAAAGTTTGCTGGTCTCTAATTATGACATTCATTTTCAGCGATTGCTGTCCATCGTTCCAATTAATGCTTTTTCCTCGCCATTCCCCTTGGGAGGCAATCAAAAAGACGAACTTGTTCTTTCGCACTGAGACAGTAGTTTGAGCACCGTCATCATCTTCGGCGCGGGGAAGAGGTTCCGGTAGAAACTATTCCCTCGCGATGAGCTGCATGTCATTGCCATAATAATAACAGACGCTAATTCTTCTGCGGTCTTCCATGCGAGTCTTACGAGAAGGAATGGCTTTGTCTTCCGTAACGCCATCAGATCAGATAGAAATTTATGAGGGTTACGAGGGTTAACAAACAATGAGAGGTCGTGTGAGAAAGTAATTTTACGGATTTCCATACACTTGCGCATCCCTTCAAGGCGTCAAACGTTTGGTAGTGGATTTTTTCAGTAGCTCCTTCTTTATTCGCCAAATTTTCTAGCATGATGAGTTAACTCATAGCAATAATGTCGGAAATGTTCTACTTTTTGAGGGAGGCGGTTACATTTTAAGACGTTTTAATTTTACGTAGATTTAATGTTCTCCGTCGTTATCTGAAAATTATTCCAGGCAATTACTTGAAGAATAAGCCAAGACTGCTTTACTTTACATTGTAACATATTCATGGCGTTTTTGTTAGTGAAAACAAGCGATGAGAAGTTTCCCACCTCATAAAATATTAATTATTATAATTAAACGTTATTCATCATTGTTAATTATTATTGATAATGAATTAAATAATTTTGATTTAAGCTTAGAAATTTATTTGAAATCAATTAATGGGTTAGATGGTACATGTACATGTATATGGAAGTAAAATTGTGGATTGTTTAATAAAAATCGATCGTATTAGGTGTAACTGTACAGATGTCATCAACCTGGGGTTACTGCACCTCTTTACCTCTGGTACGATAAGCATGTCCATGAGGTCACAAATTTGTTGCGTGCATTATACTATTGAATAACTCCAAAAGCGTCTTATTTTTTGGCACATTGACGAGCTGTCCCACCTTGGCTCTGTCTGTAAGCCACATCTGTCTTTGAATATGGAAAAGAATATCTAAAAAAACGTCTGATAGGACTATGCCCTGGTCCTGATAGACTTTTTTGATGTTTGTCTTTATTTTGAAAAAAGGGTGCGGGATTATCTAAAAAAGGTCAGGGGTTTATCAGGAGGTTCTTAACCATTTTGGTTGAGAACCTTCGATCTAGGGAATCGACATAGAAATGCTGTCATGTGTTGCATTTCAATGACACATAACTGGAGAGGCTACTGAAGATCATAACATAAATCGTGTTTTTCCATTTTTGAGAATCTACATTTCGCGCCATGTAACGCTCTTCCCCTCCGCATCTTACCCTGCATATGGGAATGCACTCCTCTACATTCTCGTTTCTCTTTCTCTAAGAGAAACGCACAAAGAAAAGAGCGTGGCGAAGTTGAAAGGAAAGACATGATGGGAAAGAAGAAAAGGAAAGATGAGGGAAGTGAGTTGCCGCGTATTACTCCCTTAATCAGTTCCTCATAGAGAGAGAAAGAAGAGTTCCCTATCAAGATCTCTCTGCCACCATCACATCCGAAGAAAGATCTCCGGAGTTAACCCTCGGAACATAAAAGAGGTTCGAAAAAAGATAGCGGCGTCATCTTCGGCGAGCACCATCGACGGCCGAGATTGGAAAGAGAAGGCGCGGTGCATGACGGGAGCGTGGGACGGACTGCTTGCGATAATGGACTCCTTCGAAATTAAAAAGTCGGCGTGGCTAAACACGGGTGCCACCGAAAGTGGCCACTGGTTGCTGCCTTCATCTGAGGAAGATGGCGGGCAGAGATCTGCCATCAAAGATTTCGACGGGAGACATTTTCTGCTAAGTTATTGATGCGGGATTTTTATGGGGAAAAGAGCTAATGGCGCCGATAAGATGGTCATTTGTATCGCAGTAACCAGGCATCGTGGTTCTGCTTCATGGGGATCTTCCAGGTGAAAAGTCTTGTATATTCTAGTTCGCCAGCACCGCGTACGAGTAAGGCGGGGATAAAAAATTCGCCAAGAGTAATGTACATTTGAGAGCAAATATTTTGGATACTTTCTACAAGAATCAAATATTTGTATCGATAAATAAAATAGATCTATAAATATAACAATAGTTGTAAAAAGAAATAAATATTTTCATTTCAGTGACTGCACTTCTCTAAAACTATTTAAATCTGATAAACGATAAAATAAAATAAAACCTACAATAACATAAACATTTTGTTTCTCACCCAGGAGTGTGTTGTACTCGAGTCCCCGGATTACCAGGTGGGTAGCGCGTTCGCCTGTTGTGGCGGCCCCAGATGTGTGACATTTATTTAGCTCTTGATGCATTTCTTAAATATTTCCACTACTATATTGTATTCCCTGCTGGTAAGTGCGGTCTTTTCAATTAGTTTCAATGGTGCTTAGAATATCAGGATTTTGATACGTTTATACGTGATCATAACTCTCCAACGGCGAGGGTAGACGCAATACAATTATGAATCCACAAGGAAAATGTACAACGAAATCTTTTGTTATTTTGGTATAAAGTAAAAGGATTAAATTGAGTCGCACAGTTTACCTTATAAAACCATTAAGGATATGAGTGTCAGAGTCCAAGTCATAAGATTTACTGATATAATTGGAAAACGTGCATATCGCTTTCGGTAACCAAGCGTCCTCTGAGACAGTCATTTATCAATGTGTTCTACCCTTTAGATAAATATTTTTCTACGTTACCAGTTTATTTATACTCTCTATTTCTTATTACATAACCGAAAATTTTTTATTAACGTAACCAAGGTAAAAGCCACGAAGTATTTAAGTAATTTACGACTAAAGATCTTGAGTGAGTTACTTTTAAATATTGCCTTGATAATTATTCATAGTTTCGGTTTAAAGATTTTGAAGTTTCCATAGTCTTTCGCTTGAATTTCCATCAGAAAATGAAGTAATCAAACAAAATATCTTTGTTATTTTCACTAACTAATTTTAAGGTATATCTTTTACTGTCCTACAGTTTTTAATCCCATTTCACATTTTCGTTTCATTTTCTCAGAGAAAGTGTGGCCACCGTAATAATTAGAAGAAAAATAATTTATTCTATGAAAATGTAAAGAAAGGTAGTAGAATATGTCTATAGTGATATGTGAGCATATTATATAATGACGCAGAGCGAAAGAAAACGTGTCTCGTTATGTAAATATCACACATTTACTTCTATATTAACATGATAGATTCGAATTCTAATAAACTTTGATTGCCTATAAATAATTTTCATTCTCCGTGAAATTTTATCTAAAATGTCGAAACAATATTTCAAATTGAACAGAAAACTTTCTGATATTGAATGCTTACTTCAATTCTTCAATAGAGTCATTTCCAATCAGCTTCTACAATTTTTCTTTGGCGTAGATATTCTTATTTGATATTATATTAAATAGCGGTGTATTTTACACTTTTTCATTGTTATTTCAATGTTATTTTCCTTATTTTCCCCCTTCTTTTCTTTTATTCTATTTTATTTTTCTGTTTATTTCTTTCGATTTAAATCCAACGTCTCTTCTTGTCGGGACTTATTGTATGAATGTGATTTTGTATTGCGATATCTCAGATTTGCTGCTCACAATCTCCTTTTTCCTCTTTTCTTCTCTATTTCTTCTTTTTAAATTTTAGTTCCAACGGTTAGTAGGTTTTGTACTATATATATAGAGGTATATAAAGTTATATACCCCTCCTCGTGTGTTTTCTCCTGCGAGCCTTTGCTTTTTTTCTAAGTGGAGACTTGGGTTTTCTATAAAATCACAAAAAATAGTACCCTATTTCAGTAGCTTTTTCTTTTGTTTAACTTCGAAATATTATCTTTCATAAAAATCTTCAATAACATAGGGAAAGTTGTAAGAAGATACTACTAAGTCTCAATTTTTCCTCAAATGAAGACGTACTATTATCATTCTATTCTCTCAGACGAGGGTAGATATCTATCAACTATTACTCTTATTATTAACTATTTAACTCTTTCGGTACATAATTACTTTCGGGTAATGTGGTGATTCATTCACCTATTTCTTGTTATTCGATTTGCTTCTATATCTATAGAGTGCATTTCGACTATTTAATGTACTCAAATTATCTATTTTAAGATATTTTCTGTAAGAAAACGGAGTATTTTTTCGGAATTTCCCAAACAAACAATAGAGGGATAGAAGAATCTAAATCCTTATCAATTTGAGCCCTCTGCACTAAATTTTTCCTGCTACCATCTATAAGTGGAAGAATAGTAGACGAACGAAACTGAAAAAAGACCACCACGAAAAGAAAATGGGAAGGAAAGGAACGAGAGGGAGATTAAGTAGACGTTAAAGGAGAATGAGAGAAAAAACTGAGCGGCGTATGCTTCCTCACTTCGCATCCGTGGATGTCTGCCTCGGCAACCTCCGCAAAAGGTTATCAACTCCTTCAGTCTTAAGGAATTCACATCTCTCGCTCGTTCCAGAGATGACTAAGAAGAGATTAATATCTGCGATCTTTTCTGTTTTCACTTATTTTTATCGAAGATAGCATCGATCGAACTCTGCATGCACCGAAGCCATAGGTTCCGCGAACTCCAAGATGGAGTCGGCGCGCACGCGGTAATAAATGAGCAAAGCTCGGATTGGCCGCTGTGTGGTGTTGCGTGGTCCAAGGACGCGAGTGGAATGGGAAGGGCAAAGGGGTGCAGAAGAAGGGCAAAGGCGCCGTGAGTACACAGGGGAGGGCGTCTGGAAGGGTTTGACAGCAAGAGAAAAAAGCTCGGGTAGCAATTGCCGGGGTATTTATGAAAAGTGACGCCGATCCTGTTCTGGTCGCCATAATCATGAATCGGTCACACGAAATGGTATTTATGAAAGGACATAATGTGGGTGTATGCACATCTAGATTACAAATCATGATATAATTACTTTAGAAAACATTTGCAGTCGAAGGAAATTTTAAATACTCGGATTATGTTGCTAAGTACACGAACGCAGGTGAAAGTTAATTAGAAACGAATTTATGCAAATCTAGATTCCAAATTATGCTATAACTAGTAAACGCCCCCGTCAAGCATGACGGAACTTAATTTAGTTTAAAAATATATCTATTATCTATATCTGGTCCTTCAAAGCACAGAAAAATTCCGTCGTAAGATCATAACAACTCAATATATATCTTACCATTATTTATAATACTTATTGTACTGTTTTCAAGACATGAAAGCCTACTTTACGTACATTTCTTATAAAAATTATAAGAACTGATTATCCCCGTGCACTTATATGGGATAAAATTAAATCAACATTCAACAATGGCATTAGTCGTCAAAGGGATGGTTTGTTTAGACATTTGCTTCTAATATATATGATTACTTTAGAATACATTTGTAGTTGAAGAAAATTTAAAATACTCGGATTATGTCGCCAAGTACATGAACGCAGGTAAAATCTAAAAACAAATTTGGCGAAAGTTGGTTGAGAGATTTGCTTTAAACAAAAATTCTGACGATGATATGAGGGTAACATGACTGATCGTGAGGTGCAAGACACAAGAAAGCCAAGATTTTACTTTTCTTGCCCGAAAGATTAGTCATGAAGTTCTCGAGATTCGAAGGGGCCCTTTCAGAGTAAACAACAACTGCCGAAGGGTGAAGATATACCCATTATAGAGGTATTACGTTTATTTAGTACTCATGTCGGTAGCCTAGATATTATTATAGATATCAAAAGGAGAGATCTTTAGAAGCAATACAAAACTATACTGTGAAATAATTCACAACTGGGTAACAAATTACGTGCGATCGATATCTTAGAAACAGTGCGAAGGTTTCCGCTGCAGTTGCTCCGCATAGTATATCAAGTTTCTATATCTGAACCTCCGATAAGCAAATCATTGGAAACTGTGTACATAAGGAGAGAATAAGAATGATGGACCTCTAAATTTCCCAAGTTCCAAGTTGTTCATCAATCTATCCAACATCTGTGGGAATGATTCACAGCGCATTGGGCGCCATCCAAAGCAGAACTAGACCATCAAATCATCTTGATTTCCCCCTCTAATCTTTGTCACCCAAAGAGGTTTACCTAATAATCAGAGCCTGTGCTACGCATGATCATCACTTAAATAATAACAAGTGATTACAGTAGCCGCATCTGAATCGAGGGCCGTCTCCGATGACGAGAATCAGCCGAAATGAAAGACAATTGTGCGGCAAGAGTGCCGCTAATGACCAGAAGACGATGGTCGAAAGAAGAAGAGTCGGAGAACGCATCAAATCCGTCCGGCACCGGAAAAAGGATGGTCGCGATTCATCATCGGTGGCAAAATGGAAGAGCGGGAACAAAAAATGCGGGCCTTAATGAACCAGGATCAGCGCCACCGGAAAATAGAGCGGCAACAGTAGAAAACTCCTGACGAAAAACCTATCCATTTGCGCCAATTTTTACTCTCAGCGCATCCTTTCCAATACCTTACTCGACCGAACCCTCTCGGGAGATGAGTTATCTAACAGCGCTGAGGCGCAATAAGAGTGAGCAGACAGGGAGGAAAAGAAAAGAAAAAGCAAGGAGAACCAAATTTCCGACCGGCGCCATTTTGATTCGGGCATTAGCCCTGACGAACGATGGACTCTCGAAAGAAGCCGGAGGCTTACAAAAAAAAAGAATAACGAAACAAAGTACTTTTGGGAGGGCAATCAGCAACCCAGAAAGGATCTCGCGCTCTCCTAAAAACCATCCAGGCAGCCCTTATATTCCCAGGTCCTCTTATTTATTTTTTCGGTGCAGTAATGAAGACAATACGATAGGCATTCCGGAGATCAAAAGCAGCCTCCCAGTAGACGGAGTGATGCTTCGGATGCCAACATATATGCCATTTAGGCGTATCTTTTAGAGGTTTACAAAAAAGGTCTGAACACTTATTCATATGCGTGTTGTAGCGAGGATGACGACGAAACTATCTCCATCCTATTATATTGTATCACATCCGAGCGATAGGATGAAAAGGAGGGATGGAGGATTGTGTTTTTTTTGGTACAGGAGTTTGGTTTGAGGTATCAAAATGGAAGTTTATTGCTGAGGGCCGTGGGCCTGGAAATTGGAAGGATAGCGATTTGCCTTAAATGCGGGTGGAGGGCTGATGGATAATTAAGACGAGGAAATGAATTACCCCGCCATAAAATGCCCGCTTGAAAATTAAAATGGGGTTTTTTTATCTGAACTAGTTAGCATTTAAAAGGAAATGCGAAGGTGGTCATAATGTACGTGAAAATCGGCTTCAATCCGGTGGAAATTAAAGTAGGTATCTTAGGTTCGGTAAAATGACCGATTCCTTTTTTGTCGACTCCTCAGCCACGAGAGGGATGTACCGAATATTTTCGAACATTGACTTTTTTGAGCTTCCAAAAATTGGAAACTTCTTAGATTCGCGACTCAAAATGCATTATCGTAATACAGGTATCGCTGAAAAATGGCTACTTTAACTGTTACGTTTAAAACTGAGATTAAGTTATCTACTAGCCATTTGATGTCCTTTTCGTAAACAATCTTTCACACTCACATTGGTATCCCGGCAGATTACGACAAATAAAGAACACGCTTCTCATTACACCTTACGTAATGAAATAAATTTCGTAATACATGCATAATACCAATTAATAACTCTTGTTCCCGTATACTGTCTGCACATATTCCGACACGTACCACAGTAATTGGCATGCGTCTACTATACTATCTTGTTATTATTTTCCCCCTGCATGACTTCCAAAACATGGATGCGTCTTAGATTCGGGAATATACGGTTTATCATTAAAAGGCTTGCAATTATTGGATGCAATGGGGAGATATTTAATTACGATATTATCTTATATTGTACGCGAATGATAAAAGAAAAAAAATCGATTGAGAAATATCGCAGAAGGTTGATATTACTCTGGGCGCATCTGCAAGATTCGCATTAAAACTTTCAGGAATGAATAAATTGTTACTAGACTAAATCTAATATTTTAGTATCGAATTCCAAGAATATACATTTATAACGCCTGTGATTCTCCGAACTATTTCCGCTAAGGTTGCATAATTTATAAATCCTTATGTGCTTTTTATTATTATCGTTGATTCCAAGCAGAACCGCGCCGTCCTATGGGTGCATCGCACCCGGGCGGTGGCATCTAAAAGGATCAACAGAAGCGTAGCCAACCATTATTATTATTACAACAAGATTATTTGCTGTTTTCTGTATGCTACACACGACTTATCTAGGAAAGATTATCATTGAGGGCTTTATCATTTGCTTGATCATTGGTATATCAATGGTGATAAGTATTATGATGTGAAATTAAAGATCAGCAAAGATTTAGACGAAAAAATTGCGGATAACTAAAGACGAGAAAAGGTGCGGTGGATTTAATCGAGGAATTAGAATCAATAAAAGATTTTCTGGTATCAAAAGTAAATCCTCTTCAGGTTTTTAAATACATACTTTTCTAGAGATTTGATCGGAGTCTTTTCTGATTTTTAAGTAGCTTTGCACGTTTTCTTAACACATCCGGAGACTGTTGCTGCTAAGGTAATGATATTCAAAAGTAATGTGAACCATTAACTCATAATGACCATTCACTATGTCAGCATACGGAATATGCATAATTTATTGTTACTGATGTTTTGTGACTAATTTAAGTTGGAGAAAGAAGTCATAAAACAATGGTTTTTCATCTTACAAAATAATTTTTACCTGGAAATCAGGGTATGTAAGGTTTTGGTGTTTAATTTTTAGGGGCGGCAAATAATGTTAAGACCCGGGCGGCAGATAGGCCGGGTGTGGCTCTGAGTCCAAGTAATGCAAGCAATAACTTGAAATTACTATCATGAAAGTATAACTGTATTGGTCTCAGTTTTTAGCCTTCCTTTTAATGCGAGTTTAGATTCTAAGGTTCTTTCCCTAAAAACCTGATAATTTAAAATAAAAGAAAAAGATTTTATTTGATAAATCATGCCGAAGATTAGGAAACGACAATATGATTAAAACAAAAGGCCTCAGTACTTTTTGGAGGAGTGTTATGTAACATATTTAAGTACATGTATTTAAGTCGAATCTGAATTACAATATTAAAAATTCTCCGCCAAAAAAATTCTTAGGAATATTGTATAGCCACTCATCTTACGGTTTTAAAACCATTGCAAAAATATCTGTTTTCACGGGATATTTTGGTTGTCTGAGAATGCATGTTAAGACATAGATTGAGAAAGTGCTGAGACTTTTACAAAATATATTCTTTGCACATAAATATACTAGTGATTAAGATTATATGGTGGGTAAACCTGTTAAAATAATTGCGTTTCTAAATATCTAATGCTAGGAGAGTATATAGCTCTTATGCCTTGGAAAACCCTAAGAACCGATTCCCTCACGTGTCCATCCCTCGATGGCAAATCTCCAACCAATAAGAGATCCTCATTTTCGGTGAAAATCTGATTCTCGAAATTTGGTTTTGAATCCGTCATTCTCGTTTGACTTTCAATTTGCGAAGACTCTCCTCCATCGCCTTACAACTGCTCGCGAAGAGAAATGAAAATGGTTTTGAAATTTCCGATGAACTCAATCGTTCGTAATTATAGGTCCAAGAATAAAGCACTGATAAAATAGCAATCTTCAAAATCAAGCCTCTTTCAATAAGGGAACTCAGGCAGGAATATAATTTCTCACGTCTCTTTGAGGATTATTTCCCAATGGTATTAGGTAGGTGGGACTTAAACAACATGTAAAGCTTAGAATCTTATTGTGACTGAAGTAAGTAGATTTCGTTACATTCTCTTCGGTTCATCATCTTCACACTTAAATTGATTCGTTGCAACGAAATCCTCCAAGATAATCGCTGTCATGCTAAGACGGTACCTGGTTGGCACTAAAGAGAAACTGTTGCTTTCAGGCTAAGTAACCTAAGTTAAATAAAGAAAATGCATGAATAAAAATGTATTAAAAGTCCTATCAAAGTCATTAACACATTTCCAGTGCATTACTTCAGTAAATATTTTTCAGTATACATTCATTACATCACTTCGGTATAAATCAGTATAATTTTCATATATTTTGCGTATACGCTCGGTTCTACGAGGACGATTGGGTAAACCGTCCACCTCATCCAAAAATGTTAATTCGAATTAGCTCTGGTATTTATGCTTCGTGTATTCAAGTTATTCTGAAGGAAAGTTAAACGCAGATTTATCAATAATGACGATCTTGCATTTAATTTTATTCTGACCGATGACTAATTTATTATAGGCTGGAGAAAATTTACTTTTCAGGATTGTTTTATTCCAGAGGATTTAAACTCTTTTTAAAAAAACATTCGAAAGAATATTTTACCTGAGAGAGGAGTACGTGAGAGGAACCATAGTTTTCCATTTTAAGGTAATAATTGCTGCGACGAGTTTTCCGCGAGACTAATTTTATTACATAAGAAGAATATTCGGGAAAAACTCCAAAGCTATCAAAGAAACCTTACCTTAACTGCTTTTTGGTGTGCTTTATTATTATTATTATTATTATAGAACACTTTATTCGGCGAGGTTAGGCCCATGTGGGCCTCTCTTACACCTAACCTCTGCAGTCATACATTTACATAGAATTTCAGAGATTAAAAATTATATTAAAAAAATACATTAAAAAGTAAAGGATAGGGTTGCGGGGAAAAATCTCCTCGGCTGAAGGCCTTCAGAGAAAAACCCACGGTGCGGGAAAACGCTCACTTAAGAAGAGGAGCGAAAAAAAACCGCGAAAACACAGACAGAAATGAAATATTTTTTTTATTAATTCAATAAACTTTATGACCAGTCAGTGTACTGCTTTAAGATATTTTAAACTTTTTGCTTGGATTTCACCCATGCTTATGGTGGGCTTCTAACCTTTTCTCGGGACTAACCTTCCTTATGTTGATATGGTTATTTGCTCTCATTATCTGGATTTCACTATCTGCCATTTTTAGAGTGTGTGACTTCAGCTCCACCTTTTGGAATTGGGATTTAAAAAAAAAACTTCTTTGATAGCTTTGGAGTCTTTTCTGAATATTTAATATTGCTATCAGTGGTCCAGAATATTATATTCTACATCCAAAGTGTTTAAAGAACGTTACTGCTAAGAAAAACATTCTGTGGATCAATTATTTTGGATCGCAAAATCCAATTTTGGATAGTGATTCGCAGTAATTAAAGATTTCTAGGTGGCGGGACTGGAAATGATGTTCTATTGCTCCTAGATCAGGCTTTCATGTCATTCATCAGAAAACTACGTATTTCCTAAACATAATAATACATTAGAATAGAATAGAGATAATTAGAAATACAAACTCTTTGCACGATGATGACCTTCGGGGGCAAGATGTTTGAGCTACATAAATACATTAAATCTTACGCACCAAAATATCGATTCCAACCTTTAAGACGGCGTGCAAAACCTTTCCCTAAAGGATATTCCCTTTTCCTCCAAACACTAGGAGACACCCTCTAAATACGACTCTCGCCCACATCCCCCAACGTATGAAAAAAGGAAGGGGACGCGCATAAAGAAGAGAGAGAGTTAATCCGAGGGGAAGGCGGGGGTGAGGTAGGCGAAGGGACGTCGGAGGAGTTGAAAACCTTTTTCGCCAAAAGCTCACGTTGCAAACACTCCATTAGGAAGGGAGGCTGAGAGAGATAGCCGAGAGATGGAAAGGGGGCTAGTGAGGGGGGCGGGGGAGGTAAAGCAGAGGGGATATAGAGGACTCGCGTGTGATAAGGGCGCGCTGGAATCGAGCATCGCTGTCCTCCGTCTCCCGGACGATATAATAACAGTAACTCACGTCCGGTGCCCACGAGCTCACCAGCGTCCCACACCTTTGTCCCCACCCCGCCCAGGGAGATGTCCGCAGCATCCAACCGCACGCCGATGTACCCGAGCCGCAGCTGGGTGCCGACGGGAGGGAGCGTGGGAATGTGGAGGAGGGAACATCCATCGGAAGTACAAGAGAACGGGTTGGGTTAAGGAGCACTGTCCTCATCCCTCGGTACGAAGCTTATCTTTGGGAGATGTCTCCGAATGGCTCTCCTTAAAGGGGTTGGATTTCGAATATCGACGCCGCGAGCGGGTTTTCCTCGAGGGACGATTGTGTTTTGTTTTGCGAGAGATGAGATGCTTCGGAAAGATAGGGAAAAGGAGGGCGAAAAGTGCGCTCTCGCAAGAGGTGGCGTGAGCTCAACTTTCGGAGGAACGTTCGCACATTAATGTGCCAGAGTACTAAATAGCGATAAATCTTCGAAGCTTATTAAGTATCTGTCAATGCGTCTAACATGAATAAAGTAATCGCAAAGAGATAAATAGTCCAGATACTAAAGATCAAGAAGAATATCAAAAGCTATTATATAGATCGAAAATATGGGTGAAAACAAAGGCCCAAAACAAAACCAAACGGATCTCTTCGCCAAAAAATATTCGAAAATGCAAAAACTGAAAATGCAAATTAATGCAAAGAATTTGCAAAAAAATTCGCAAAATTCCCAAAGAGTGTGAAAGAAACGCGGTTTGGTAATACAGTGGTTAGAATACCTGCCCGGAAAGCGGGAGACCTGGATTCGAGTCCCAGTCATGTCGCTATTTTCACACCTGTTATTCCTTATACATATGTTACAATTGGACTAATAGTCCAGTAATAACTTATTACTTTTCTACAATAATTAACAGTACATCACTATAATCATATATAGTAGAATATACGAAGCTAATCTCAGTAATACAACGTTTTTGCCTACTGTAGAACATCTAACATCAAGCTACACAATACACTATTATAATACATACTTATATTTTCAGGTTACAACAATAGATTATTACTATAAATATATCAGCTAGCTATAAAAATACGTAACAATACATCTGCCTTCTAGCTTAAAAATACATCAATTCATTCCATATATTTTCCCTAAAATTAATACATTTCCACTATTTAAAAGGCCAATACATAGTAGGTATATTTGGGAAAACATGGAAGAAAGGAAATGCGTGCTCTAGATTTTCAACCACGATGTTAAAAAGCAGGATAAACAGAATTTGAAAAGTAACAGGAGACAGATTTAGAAAGTTTGAATCTGAAGGAGGATGGAAGAAATAATAATTATAACTTACAATACATCTATCGGAATCGTTGAGTAAATCTAATACTGTATGTCCAAGCCCAACTTTGTGAAAGGGAACCATAGTAAATAAATAATAGAACTTAGTACTTTCCACAGAAAACTATTGTGTGGAAAACTTATTCTCTGGAAAGTGCCAAGTTCCTTTATTTCTTTAGTTGGAATCTTTGGATGTAACTACATTCACTACACATACAAATTCGATATATTATTCGAAAATTGGTTGTTTATGAGAGGATAATTGATCAATTTATGGAATAAAGCGATTAACCGCAATAAAACCTTTATTCTATCACCAGTAGCATACTGTCATGGTGGCAATTTTAGTATAAGGATACATGTATCATCACCGACTGCAATAATGGGCCTACGGATAGCCAAGTGGGTAACGTTCGACTTTGATGAAAGAAGCCCCGGGTTCGATTACCGGTTGGGAGGTTCACTTACGGAATGATCTCCGCTGTCGAAGCACTTTTAAAATACCACAATGTACTACTGAATGTAATAAGATGAATCCAGCTGAAGATACTTTCTGGACTAAATGCGGCTAACGTAATATTTATTCTATTACTATCTAAGTCGTCGTAGATTTTGCGAAACGAAATAATTTCTAAATATAAATATTTTAACTTCAAAGGAATTAAAACGACTGAATACGAACTAAATTGTGACTATTCATTGGGAATTGGCGAAGAATGCTCATAATTTACGAGGTTGTTGAATAATTATTTAGTTAGTTTCACTCACTCATCAAATGTTACCATTAATGAAACTCTGTTGAAACCGAAGCTTTGATTACGCACCAAACTGACGGAGAAATTATATTCCGATATTAAATTCCTCGACACCAGACCACTACAGAAAGAGGCATTCCAGTAAGGCGGGATTCAAGGCGTAAAAAACTCGGAAGATCAAGATATGTTTTCGAACTCAAATATAAATCCCTCTCCACCTATCAAGAACAGTAAAGGTGTTTTATATATTTGAAGAAAGAAGCGCCTTTAACACGCAATTAAGAATTCCACAAATAATAAAATAAATCAAAGGATATCTCCCTCGGATTATTTCATATGTTCTCGCCTATACTTGCTTGATTTATACCTCCAGAAATCCAGATAACATTCTCCGCTCGCTTCCAAAAACCAATCGAGATTAGGCCCAGCGGAAGAAAGAGTTAATAGCCGTCATCTGAGAAATCCGACCAAAAGATAAATCCGGCACGACCAACAGAATTCCACCATTTCCCCAGACTGTAAGAAAACCATTCCGGTTGCAGAGTTGGAGCTGAATCGAAATTCGTCGAGAGCGAGAAATAACGACACTGAAATGCTGAAAGGGAGCATGGAGTTTTCAAGAAAGAGTCCTTAATCGCGATACTTTCGACATTTGATCTGCAGAAACTTGTACACAAAGAAAAATACGATTGATGTTTATGAGCCACCTCAAGGAAACGATCAATGACCCCTGATTTCGATGTATTCGAGGTATGAATTATATACTTAAATCTGTCTTTCTCATAACGCCGTTGAAGAATCTGTAATTACTGGGTAATAAATAAGATGCGACATTCTTGTTTGGAAAAATATAATGCAATGCAGAGAGATGCTGGTCATGAATGTAGTTTATTGCTTCGTGTAAAAGTTACAACTGTGCGAATCGCAAACATATTCGTTCTCGTATATTGAATTGAATTAACGATATTGTTTCCTCTTTAAATCATGATCTATTTCGTTAAATACAATGCTCAGCTGAACGCAACGTAGGTATAGTGATGCCATTGCGTGTATTTTTTTCATCGCTTAAATTTACAGATAATTTTTCAACAAATATTTAAATTACTCTACGAATAAAAGTCACAAATATATTAAATGTGACAAATTTATTGATGTAAACCTTTCTATAATTATAGATTATTATAGATAGTTACATTCCGTACCTGTTGTAGAACATCACTATCTGGGCATGCATTACTCAACACAGAGAAATCAGAGCTAATAAACAAATTATCTTTAAATGTTTTAATAATAATGTACCAAAAAAATATAAAAGTAGTGCATCTCATGTCAGTTAATATTTTTACATATTTTTGTCCTCATGAACAGAAGAATTAGTTAAAAAAAGAAGTCCCAAGGAAATATATTTCTTAAATTACGTAATTCTCTCTTTCTACAACGAAGAATACATTGCGCATGTAATTTCGCACACAAACTTAAAGTTAATATCATAGAAACGAAAAATAAGAAATATTCAAAACAAATAATGACTGACTATATTGTATGATCCTTAAAGCTGCCTAATATCATAATGTAACAAGTAGGTAAACCAGACCTTATAGTGTTAATGTCGATAGTTACTGAGTTAATTCCCTTCAACCATAATACATATAATTCATTTCCCTTATACATCGCTAAATATACAAGAAGAATGAGAATTTTTATTTAATGCACAATACAAAGGAATTTTACGGTAAAATTATCAATTCAAAAATACTTCTCCAATTATATCGACAGTCAATCCGGAAAAATGAGCCCTTGGTTACCAAACTACTACTTCGTTTACGTATGAAAGAGGTCCAGTTCTTAAACATGAGAATTTAAGAGGAGAGTGGAATCGTGTATGTGTAAAGTAAGAGATGATGATAAGTTATACGTCGTGAGCCTTTTTCACAAATTTCCTCCTACCAGCTCCCATGCCATCGGCTATCGACTACTTCATCCCCGATTTGTAAAAACAGAGCAAAAAAACCGATGCCGACCGGTAAATCAAATCGGGAGCATACACGCACATACGGATTCAAGCCCTTTCTCCCCTCGGCCGCCTTCTCCGCCACCCATCCTCCATCTACCGTCCGTGGGAAGTTTTTTCCACCTAACACGAAAGGGGCTGTCAGAGACGAAGACGTATGCAAAACAGAGCGGGAAAAAAGTCCTCCCACTACCTCCATGGCAGCCTCATTCCCAAATTCGATATGGTAAGGTATGAGGAAGCTCATCTCCGAGATGGAAAACTAAAATAATTCAAAGGGTAATGTTGATTTCTGATGGCGTAGTAGAGGCACGGATGAGAAAGGGCGAAGAGGATGGAGAATGAGATAATAAGAAGAAATTACGAACTATGTGGAATGCGGAGTTTCGCATGATTTGCGTAATCAAGCAGAAGACAATGAAATTTGAAAATGTTAAAGTAAGTTTAATATCTGTCTGTATAGTCATCAGCCCGAAGACTGGTTGGATTGCCATCCCCGTCCATCATATGCCGCCAAACGACTTCAAAGGGGAATGAGGCGACAAGACAAGATGAGGAATGAGGTAGTAATTTTAATGAACATCATTTTGACTGGCGCGAAAAATATACTAATCTTAATAAATCTAAATCTAAAATCTAGATCTAAAAATAGTTCTATAGATCATATTGACTAGTATCTCTGTGTATAAGGATTTAATACCACATAAGAACTACTGGGTATGGATTAGGGTACTTATTTTCTTGACTAAATTAATGTTGACATTCTATTGGAACTTTGGCGTTGAGGAATGTCTGTGAAACATTTCTTTAATACTTTATTTTAATAAAAGGTTTTATTGAAAGAAGAGTTATGATTCCTGAGAGCATTATCTGCATTGGTTCAATGGACCTCAATGAATAGCTGCGCTCGGTGGCCTTAGATGATATAAGATGCACAAGGTATTTTCTCGGCAGATTGGTCTGAAGCGTTATCATGGCCTTCAATTCCTACTGAGCTAAATTGCGATATGATTAGAACGTAAAATGTAAAGTCCATGGAGCAACATCCACATGTAGGCTAAGGACTAGCCTAGCGGCGTTAACAGCGGGTGGTACGTGGTCACAGCATCGACTTCCAGGCCGCTTTATATTGGTTATTCCAGAACCTATTGAAGCCGCTATTCATTAACTCAGGTAGCTTTTAAATATCTTTCACGATTCTGGGTCAAAATCATGCCACCCACTGGGAATCGAACCCAGAACAGCTTTTACCGGAGGCGAACACGCTACCACTTCGACAACCCGGGGGCGGTGCCTTTTAGCAGCGCAGGGGGGTGGCTGACGGGCACTACCCCCCCGCTTAACATTATGTCCCTCAGAACCCAATTCTAAAGAGTTTTATCAATAAATATGTGGAAAACATTTCTTTGATTGCAATACTTTCTTATGACGAGAATCAATAATTTCGCATTGCAATACCGAGTGTAACAACTTTATTAACCGAAGTTAAGCCCTCCCAAGCGAAAATTGTAACTGCTCCCCTGTTACAGCGTTACGATGCAGAAGTGTTAGGAAAACCTGCGGATGTTTTTTATGGAAAATTTGTGGTTTTTATATTTTAAATACGCCAGCCTCCCAAATTTAAAACACCATAATTGAGAGAAACTACCAAATAAAGGATTCGGAAACTCTCCTGCAAATAAACTATTCAACTCCATCGACGAATTCACGATTTCTGCTTGAGAGGGCTGAACTTAAGATAATGAAGATTTAATACTGAATGTTTTAATTCAAAATTAATGATTCTCATCCAGGCGCGCACCCAGGGGGTGGCTGACAGGCTTATGCCACCCCCACCCCCAAGTTTATACAAATATTTAATTCGGAACCAATTTCTCAAGAATCTAATAAACAAATATTTGAACGCATAAAATATAACTTTATTGGCAATACATTCTTATGATACGATTCAATTATTTCACATTACATCGTAAATTGGAGGGAGTTCAAGAGATTATTGGTTACAATCCCGAAGTTCAGCACCCCAAAGTGAAAGTTCTGGGTGCGCCCCTATTCTCATCGTAAGAAAGTGCTGCAAATAGACAAATTTCGTAAGTTTTCCACAAATGTTATTTTGCGTTGGTTAGGCCTCATCTTGAATATGCATCAAGTATATGGGATCCGACAGACGAAACATGCATCCGTGAACTCGAGAAAGTACAACGGAAAGCGATACGTTTTGTTAAGAAGTGCTACGATAAAAAAGCAAGCGTTACCAAAATGCTGTCAGATGCAGGTTGGGAATCCTTAAAAGATAGGAGACTAGAAGCTAGATTGAGATTGCTCGATAAATTTAGCGAAAGTACATTTGCGGAAGATATAGTAGATATTATGAGACCCCCCTGCTACCTTGGGCGATCCGACAATGAGCGCAAAATAAGAGAAATAGATGCTAAGACGAGTCGTTTTAAGAATTAATTTTTTCCGCGAACTATACATGATAATAATAGGCTAAAAAAATAGTCCGAACGCCCGGTGTTTTCACCCCTGCCACACGCCGTAAGGCGGCTTGCAGGGTATTTATGTTGATGTAGATGTACATATGTATTGATAAAACCCTTTAGAATTACGCTCTGAAGGACAAACTTTTAGAATCTTAAGGGGAGACTAGCCCCCGTCAGCCACCCCCCTGGGCATGCGACTATTCAACTCTAATTAGCATTGTAAAACATAGAAATCGATCGTAAAAACCTGTAAAAGCAGTTATATTATGGCACATTACATAGCTCTCGGGAAGTTACGAAACGACGTAGGCACATTTATGCATATTTTTTGAAGGATTCCCTAAATTTGGAATAAAGAAAAGGGTGGTTAAAGGTGGAGGATTTAAAACTGGATTAAAGGAGAAACAGAGACGAAAGAGAGGGGAAAGGAGGTGAAATGGGGAAGGAAAAGAAGGAAGTAGTATGGGAGATCGTTATGTCCAGCAAAAGATCCATCTGGAGACCCATCGGGTGAGGTGTGGGTAGGCAGAAGAGAGAGGGAAAGAGAAAAAGTTAAGAGGAGAAAGAGAGGGGAATAGAGATGGTAAAGGAGAAAAGGGAAATGGAAATCGGAAGGATCGGATTGGAAAGGGATGAGAACCCTCCGAAGACATTAGAGATTTACGGGGAGGGATATCGAAAGAGACTGAAATGAAGGAATGGAAGAGTACGAGAAAGGGGTCGAAAGGAAATTGAATCGTAAGAGGAGGAATTTAAGAGACGGTTCCCCGACGTGGATTTTTTGTGAGACAATAGATACAGTTTACTTCTGAAATGGGGGCGTATAAAAAGTAAAACACTGAATAAGGATCCGAAAGGGACGGATAAGTTTAAAGGGAAGACACGAGGACGGATGGAGTTGAAACGTTTGATCAGAAATGGAATAAGTAGAGTTTCTGGATAACTATACCGAATGGAAAAGATTTGGAGGGTCGCGGTAAGGTAAGTCTAACATTAAAACGCGGGAATGTATTTGAAAGTGAAAAGTGAGAAAAGTGAAAAATGGGAAATAAATAGGCGCCAAGAAACGTGTGTGTGTGTTTGTAAAGTATTCAGTACGAAGGCCAGTTTGAACCCTAACCCCTGTACATATAGGTGGCCTTCATGCTTACTTCAAGCGACCCTTTTCCCATCTATAAGCGTATAAACCCCCTTCCTCTGCTTGCCAATATTGCTGGTATAGCTCTAAGTGCGTTCCTCCTATTAGTTCGATTTCTCCCCACTATATCACGACACCAAGTGTTGCTTTAATTTTGGAGACCACTCTACGTTCAGTTCAGCTGCATGAAGGAAGTAAAACACAATTAAAAATTAACTTTTGTTGTTGTACGGTCATCGGTCCGAAGGTTGGATGATGAAGCCCGACACCATCAATTACCAAAAGCTTAGGAAACAATGAAAATTAGAAAAAACTAAAATAGGAAATGAGGCTTACTAGATAAGGGGAAGAGTGAGGTATTTTGCTCTTGCTTCCTTTTAGAGCCTGAATGCTATGAGTGGCAAACATAAATGAATCACCGTTACCGCAGGAAAAATACTTTACATAATACTCAGTAAGGCATATCCATGATGAACATCATAATTTAGTATAACTCATCCCTTAGTAAGTTTTATGTTATCGTAGCCATGAACAAGATTGAAATAGAAATAATTAGCATTAGGTAACAAGAACGAAGGATGTTTGAAAATATATTGGTTTAGTTATTATTTGAGAGTTTTAGAGATGTTTAATGATTGAATCCCACTCACGGTTGTTAATCACGACTGTGCCATAGGAATCGCATGGAACTTATAAATTTTTTGCACTCTAAGAATGCTGACAGACACCGTTGTGTACCAAAAATGACGCCTACACTTAATAGCCGTCGAATAAAACTTTTCCGTAAATAAAAGTCAAACTTTTAGAATCTACCAATGACCAGTTATTATAGGGCGCCTATAATTCAAATCTAAATTATCATTAATTCGTTAATGATGGGAATTTCTCGGTGTAATTCGTGAATGGGTTCTTTCTTTACTTTCAACTGCTGAATTGCCGAAAAACAATAACCTTTGAGGGGAAAGAAAAGAAAGAGGCAGCGAAGAATAAAAAAGGAGGTTGGTAAAGAGGGGCAGGGAAGGAAGGGGTCAGTTCGTGGACATTGACTAACGATCTAAGAGGAGTGAGGGGTGCGAATGGTACATAAATTTCGGAAGATACGCGGGAGAAGTGTGGGAAGAGAGGGTTTGAGAGGGAGGGAGGTTAGGGTGAGGATAAACCTAAGGGATGAGGAAGGATTGAAAATTCAGAGTGTGAGGCCGAAAGAAATAAGATTCGTGAGAAAGTACGGGAGGTGGTTATGAGAAAACGAAAATGTAAGGAAATTATTGGAAGCGCGAAGACGAAACTATATGAAAGAATGAGGGGTGCGAGTGATATTATAATCGCAGAAATGAGAGGTGATATTTACTCATCCTCAGTAGAACTACCGGTGTGAGACGAAGGAAAAGGGTTCTATCGTTCTATAATATTTGCATGGAACACTCTAGCCGAAATTATTCTTAAAGCATTATTCTCCGGGATGAGACCACAATTATTCAAGTTCCGGTTTTCTCTCCTGCTCATTGAAAATTCCTAATTTCTGTTCGTTTCCGGTTTTGCTACCGTAAAAACCACCGACCCAGTTTGAACCGACCTTTCTCTCCGATGAAATAATGGGCTTTGACCCTATTTTTCTTCGGCACAAACCGTCGAACCGGTTAGAACCGGTATTTCTAAAATAATCTCTATGAAAGGTTCATATTATACGTAGCCCTCACTCAGATTTATAATTACAACCAAAATTAAACAATCGATATTAAAAAAATAAACAAAAAAATCATGTTATTAGAATATAAATGTTAATAAGTGAGTTGCAGGTCACTGATGTGCATTCTTATGAAATATAACTTCTGTTTCCATGATGATAATGAAAACCAAAAATCAAAATGGAAAAATTCGTTTCCGGTTTCGGTTCAGATTCAAGGCATATAATTTTTCGGTTCAGGTTAGATAGGTATACTACACTGCGGCAGAAATGACGGTTTCTTCGGTTTTGCTTTTGTTCTAGCTCTCTCTGTTTATTCTCTTCCATTTATTTTACAATTCAAATCCTTGGCAATAGAACACGTAATAATATCCGAAAGTTGATGATTTTCGTAATACTTTCTCATATTCAAGCTTGATTTTTTAGAGGTTGCTTAATTAATAGGAGACTTTTGAGGGCTTCCTGTGTTTTCCAGTTATATGCTGCTTCGGTGAAATATCCATACGCGATGAAATCATGAATCTTTCATCCATTCCATATCGTTATCATTACGATCAAATATTCACACCTATTTCAATCATTAAAATGAATATGCAATTTTTCTCTAAGATATAACATGAGAAGATTAGTAGTTATTTTCTTCAAAAGGAACAGCACGCCAATGATTTCTTTGCGCGACAACGGTTCATTAATCCAAAATTATAATTTCAGCCAATAAAACTGTGATTAAATATTCATCTTTGCGGGAAATTGGTATACTTTAACCCTTTCTAGGATATTATGAACTATGGCCGTAGTAAAAGCATCATACCGTGACTTTTGGGAGAGAATATCCTATGCTTTGGTTTTCTAGATTCTTTTTGGCACATGAGTAAATTTTTATGCACCAACAGTATGAGAAATAATACTTTAATAATTAAGAATAGTAAATTTACTTTTGAAATAATAAGTTTACCACCTATTTCGTGAGTATTTTCGTAGTCGCCATCACAATAAGAAGCAGAAGTTATAACATGGTTATTCTGCCTTTAACGCTAGAATGACTGTGAAATGGACCAGGTATTGATCCCTATATTTACCTACTACATTCACATCCTTCCTTCTGAGATACACAGTTCATAAATCGAATGACATGTTTCACATCATAATATTCCCCTTAATTTTTAAATTTATTTTCTCTAGACCTCTTTGAATCTCTTCCGTCAGGTATAACCTGTCGACGGAATACATAGTTACATTAATTTTTTTTAATAATTGTAGAAAGAGAAAAGAGATACTCGGCTAAGGTTCAGTACTGCTCAAAGTGCAAGCCTTACACCACTCCTCTAATAAAGCAAACGAAGCTTAAGATATCAGATTTCCAATAACATTCGACTCAATAGAAAATTTTTCACAATTTTTCCTTAAACGACGGCTATTCGCTGCATCTGATTCGTAGGGAAAATTTCAAATAAGTTAACCAAATTTTAAAGAAATGTTTCGCCAAATCATCGATTCGAACCACTCGAAGTCGACTCGAACTCGACCACTCCCGCTCACAGCAAACACTCGTCCAATTCAAAACAATGCATCGGATAGCGACGCGATAACCCTCAAGCGCGGACAAAAAACCAAGAGTTATGCGAGAGCGCGCGGAGCAAAAAGGTAAGTATCGCCAGACGTCTTTTTTGTTCCGTCGGGGATCACGGGCAATCACGCAGTCACGACCTCCGCAAGGGACGCGAATGCACCCGCGCCGTAGAATAAAAAAGGCACGAACGCGACGACCACGAGGTTGGGAAAGGGACAAACGCCACCGCAAATAAACACGGCGTCGGAGACGAGAAAAAAATCGCGAGCGGGAAAAATAAAAAGCCACCGCCGGTGGAGATTGGTTACAAAATAACATCGGTTTGAACAATGGGCAGTACTAGAGAATAAGGGGCAACAAATTGGTGAGACAGGGGATGCTGTCCTTCGACGAAAGAGATCCCGATGGGAGATAATCCGCCGCCTTCCCAACCTTTCGCCGCAGTTTGGGAGTTAAACGCGACCGTAAGTATACCGAGGCTCAGTATCCCATTAAAACGGGCTCTCCGGATACATTCTGATCCTTTGGGCCCCACGTGGGAACATCCGAGGTCCTATCGAGTCATCAATTGGGTCTCCCTGACTCCCACGAAAGAAAGGGAGGACGGCGACGGGGTTTTTTTATCGGGATCATCTGGTTTCTGTGTTCTCGGGGAAAAACCCGGGTATGTGCGGGAAAAAGGACGGCGAATGCGAATGGGACGGAAATTGATGCGAAAGGGTGCGCTTTCTGGAGCAATTTGGATTCGATTGAATCTGTATCGAGACCTTTCCTTCGGGCCGGAGTAATGGAAGGGATCTCAACCCGTTTTTGCTTCATGCGAGGATGTTTTTGGGCGACAGCCAACTGCGTTGAAGCTCACCTGAATTAAAGTTTGATTCCTTTTCGTATCTCCGTTAATTGAATTCGGAAGGAGACAACCGAATTTCTTCCAGGACGTGCCCGTTTTTGATGAATGGGGCCGGAGGAGGAAGATCAATGCTGATCAAAACTGTTTTTTGTTCTCCGCTTATTAAATTCCGGAGACTAATCACGAACGACGAATTGCGGATCAGAAGTGTCCCCTAAGCGTGACGCGGGACGATTCATCAAGATGTTCTTGATCGTGGGCGTAAGAAGACGTGTTTACAACAAAAATGCGGGAAATACGTATGAAGTTGACAAAATCGAATGTGGAGGTTATGTAAGAGAATATTGGGATGGGATGCGATTCACTACAAGAAAATGGATTCTGGAGGCGTGTATGTATCCAAGGAAGAAAGTTATAACAAGGAATTTCCAACTTAATAGGCCGGGAGGGTATACTAGAAATGTAATCAATCATGTACGCCTACGAGGCTATCTGAGCAATTTACGGCCCAAACGCAAAGATCAGACTGAGGTCCCCACTAGGAATTAAGAGGAAAATTGGAAATTTTCATAAAATTTACTAACATATATCCCATAGAAATCTCAGCCACTTCGCTATGGCAAGAATCAACAAATGAAACAACAATAGGAAGAATTCCCGCACAATGGGATTTTTGTCTTCTTCAAACTTCAGTTGTTAAGATTGAAGAGGCCTTCAGCTAGCGTACATAATTTTATATAGTTTTGTCCGCATGTTTTTATTATTTTTTTTTTAGTGTAGCTATACATCCGCTTTCTCACATAAGAAAAATTCCTAATTTTACAGGTCCTGATTTCCTGAAGGAATACACAGAGATTTCAGAGATTAATTGCTGTTCTGAAATTTGATACCAAATTTTTACGAAGCAGAAGTTTAGAATCACAATAGAGAATTCACATCTGAGCGGGTTAGGGATGTAGTAGGAATACGAGTATTATGGAAAGAGCAAGATCAAAAATCGAAAAAGGATGATGAATTTTATTGTATTCACGACGCATAAAATAACTTTCCTTTTATTTTATCATTTAAATTGCTTTCTTTAATCGTAACTTTCTCGCTTTGTTCCGACTACAATCAATATATAATTTACTGCAAGAATTGCTCTACCCCTTGCAATTTAAAAGCCTAAAATGCTCTACCAATAATTAAAATACATTTTAGACGAAATATCTATCGTTAAATGTGTGACTGTGTATGATGTTTGATAAGTTACACCAATTTAAGCTCCATGTGTAAGTTTCTGAGATATAATTCTTTCTTCAAAGTTTGGGAAGGTTGGCGAGCCGTCCATCAGCATGGTCTGTAAATTGGAAAATCCTATTTTGCACAGTTGGTCTACGTATTAATTAATGATAACTTCAGACCACATATAGGATGATCGCATATTCTGCCATTTTTTAATGCAACACGTAGTTGTCGCACAATTCACGCTTCGTACAAGACTCGAGGACTAAAATTCTTGGATTCAAAACAGGCTAGTTACAAAATCTGAAGTAACAAAAAGATATTCCCCCGGTATTCTTAACATAGTCGTGGTTATTCCACAAGCGTGTCGAAATTCGTTGCTTTAATGAAATATTATATCTGAATGTCTCATTGTTAATATGTACAGGCTATACTAATCAGGTTCCTGCTACCATACCCTGATGAATGGGATATTTTCCATTTGTCTTTTGGAACGAGATAGAGAAAAATGTATCTTTCATTTACTTTTTTCTCAGTTTTGTTCATGGCTGTGGTAATATGAAAGCTACTGAGGCACGATTGATGCTAAATAATGCCATTGATTAAGGTCTCACCTTTCTGAATGCTGTGAAAAGTATTATTTGTAGTCATTGTGCTTCAGATAGGTGGACTTGTTCCGCTTATAGCATTCTGTCTCAATGTGAAAGGCAATGGCAAACAACCTCACTCCTCATTTAGCCCAGTCGCCTCAGCCCCATCTCCAAAGCTTTTCTTAGCTGATGGTGGTGAAGATGAGGTTCAAATCAACCTCCGGACTGAAGAATTTACTGACAATTACTCATCATGAATGCTGAAAGAAATGCCGAAATAACTCATGACCATGATAAAATAATATTAACATAATAATATATAGTTAAAACATAAACAGGAATAATAACAAAAAATTAAATACTGAAAAAAATGTCTAGAAGCCTTTAAGTTTTTCGGTTAAAACAGTTTGAAGAAACCACGTCAGAACTTATCAAAAAAAACTTATTGAAAACGAGACAATTCCCAATCTTTCAGATAGCCCTAAGTCGAATTCAACAAATTATTCGCTCGCGATAATTCATGCAAATTAATTGGACTCTTTCTCTCCTAAACCTTGTCTTTCGCGTAACGGAGGTTATTTGAAACATTTCGCCGGAGCGACGACGAAAATGATGAATCACTGAGGCGCGTAGACGAGTATCAGAAAGAGACGTAGGTGCCACTTGGCTCTCATCTGCGATACAAAGCCCTCTTCCCATGGAATGGTGGTTCCATTAACATATTAGTCGCTACAACTCGTGTTACTCGGCTCCCTGGGAAAATTTCAAATAAGCTAACCAAATTTTCAAGAAATGTTTCGCAAATCATCGATTCGAACCACTCGAAGTCGACTCGAACTCGACCACTCCCGCTCACAGCAAACACTCGTCCAATTCAAAACAATGCATCGGATAGCGACGCGATAACCCTCAAGCGCGGACAAAAAACCAAGAGTTATGCGAGAGCGCGCGGAGCAAAAAGGTAAGTATCGCCAGACGTCTTTTTTGTTCCGTCGGGGATCACGGGCAATCACGCAGTCACGACCTCCGCAAGGGACGCGAATGCACCCGCGCCGTAGAATAAAAAAGGCACGAACGCGACGACCACGAGGTTGGGAAAGGGACAAACGCCACCGCAAATAAACACGGCGTCGGAGACGAGAAAAAAATCGCGAGCGGGAAAAATAAAAAGCCACCGCCGGTGGAGATTGGTTACAAAATAACATCGGTTTGAACAATGGGCAGTACTAGAGAATAAGGGGCAACAAATTGGTGAGACAGGGGATGCTGTCCTTCGACGAAAGAGATCCCGATGGGAGATAATCCGCCGCCTTCCCAACCTTTCGCCGCAGTTTGGGAGTTAAACGCGACCGTAAGTATACCGAGGCTCAGTATCCCATTAAAACGGGCTCTCCGGATACATTCTGATCCTTTGGGCCCCACGTGGGAACATCCGAGGTCCTATCGAGTCATCAATTGGGTCTCCCTGACTCCCACGAAAGAAAGGGAGGACGGCGACGGGGTTTTTTTATCGGGATCATCTGGTTTCTGTGTTCTCGGGGAAAAACCCGGGTATGTGCGGGAAAAAGGACGGCGANATCTATCACTCATCTCTTCCCTCAGGATGAATTAACCTTACGATTCGTTCATACTAGGCATCTTTCAAATTAAATGAATCATTGATTCCATATTAATTTGTTTTGCTGATTTTCAACTTGGCTGCGATTTGCGCATAGGCTTCGCACGTAAGAGCCATTTATATATGATTAATGCGAAATCTAAAATAACCACTCATGGTTATTACAAATTTAGATCAATTTATTTTCAACTAATCTCTTCATAACATTAAATAAAGATTTTCTTCGATCTTGCAACCTCTTCTACTTAGCTCTCAAGAGGGGATACTTAATGACCGTTAAAAGGAGTATAGTTCACAAATTTACGAGAATCTTTGATTGAATCGAGTAGCCATTCATTAACATAAAGTTATTCTATGTATAAACACTTAAACTCCTCTAATAACCTACTTATAACTATTTTATCCCTAATTGGAAATTGAATTTAAAGTATTCAATTGCATACTCTAAACGTACTATTCTTGTGAGAGAATAAATGGATGAGCAAAGGAAATAGATCCAACAACAACTTTTGAAGCAATTCGCTCGAGCAGTTCCATCGTTATTAGCTCCCCCAATTGCCACCAAAACTGCATTTTCCGCTGCTCTCAATCCGTACTTTCCGATGACGATGCCCTCAACTCCTTTACGATTCTTATCGCACGAAGTCAATCTCGCTTCGAAGTGCGTAGCGGGAAGATAATGAAAGACATGAAATATGACGATGGGACGAAACCTCCAGACGAAGTGTCTGAAAGACGTTGCTTCGGATGGGAGAGAGAAAGAAGGGTATCTTCTGTTGTAAAAAAGTGAGCGTAGGAGTGGTGGGAGGACAGGAGAAGAGATCTAGACCTTTTAGCGTCACCGTTGAGCAGAACGCTACTTACCAGGATACATGGGCGCGCCGCATAACTCATTATCACCGGCAGACGTCGAACGGAAAAAAAGAAACACCGGAGCGAGAGCATCGTCACCGCGAGGGGGCGAAGTAATCGTGGGGGCGGAGGAAAAAAAAGATGGGCGCAAAAACGTTCCGTAGCAGATGCGAGCGTAGGAGTGGACATATTTCGGCCGAGTTGATCGATTGGGTTTCGGAAGGGAACATCTTTAAGGGTGAGCTGAAGGTGGGGAGGTAAACGACTGAGGTTGCCCGTCGCGAGGGACGTTTTAATTGGGGTGGGACTAGATAGGAGCCTTGTGGGACGTGTTACAAAAGTTTCGCGTCCGCGTAGATGGCGCGAATGAAGGGAGATGTAGCTGAAGCGGGAGTTGAAAAGGCAGCCTCTTTTAAAAGAGCTGAAAAGTCTCGGTGTCGGACGTGGGACGGGCCGAAATTGAGAGATAAAGCTTTGAGGTACTGGCTGTTGATCAGATGTCGGAAGGCTGTACATGGTGAGGGCGATTGGGACCGGTGGAGAAGCTTTCGTGATGACGGAGACAAGCAATGTCATCGTCGGATATCGCGAATGATCCACGATGTTCCGTCGTCTTGCTCGAAAAGTAATTCCGATTCGATTTCTGAAGGGGCTCTTAAAAATACTGAAGCGGCACTTAACAAGGAGAACGGAAATTTTTTCCACGTGAGTTGAAGATCGCTGCGTACAATTTTGGAATGCTTCCAAGGAATTTTTAACAGCTATGTACCCAAAATAGTGTCCACTTATGTTACTGTTGTATGTTGTACATACAATCAATGGAAATGAGTTTATTTTCTATAAAATTTGAGAAATATTTTGAATAATCCAAATTAGCCAGTTATTAAATAACTAGTAGAAGTGATAAAGAAGCCTAGAACCAAAGATGACATATATTATAGGATAAGCAACTATTTAGAAAGCAGGAAGTTAAAACTGGTTGAATGAAGAGTAAGATAAGAAGATGCGAATTATCAATATCTAAACGAATTGGGTTACAAGGAACCCAGCATCAGAGAGATAGCGAGGAAATCTGAGAGGCGAAATCGGATAAAATTATTAATTATTAAATAATTTAGGGAAAATACAGCGAGCATTTTGTGACAAATTACTATAATTGATTAAAATGTCAGAAATAATTTCAACCTGATGCACAACAGCAATTTGTGGTTCTATAGAACAATAATTTGTAGAAAATTAAGAATAAAAAACAAAACGGTGAGAGCAAAACGGTTTTCCATTGTGCTTCCAATCCTCGAAAAATACAGTGGTATATACTTGTGTGGTATCTGATTCGAGTAATGGCTACCTGGGTTTTTGTAAAAAAAATCCTATCTGACTGAAATATTTCGTCGACAGTCTCATATTTGTCATTTAAAAATACAGAATATAAGATTGAATAAATGAAGAGTTGGAGAAGAATTCTCTACATTGTCTCTAAATTCCGAAGTGTGGGTGCTAACCACAAGAAAGCACACTCAGAAACAGCTGAGACCGGCATAAGTGTCAGCTTGCTTAATATGGTTAACAGTATTTGGATATATTTTCCACCATTATTTTCAAACATTCTTAAATGATGTTCGCAAATAGTTGTTGGAATTAATCCACCTTTACCGTGAAAAATTTTAGAAACAGTTCTTGTTTTCAGGCTCTTTTAATAGATTCTCTAATTTCAATTACCTACAGCTTCAAGGAAGTATGGATTTCCAAAGAGGTGTTCATTTTTGTAAACCTAGAGTCGAATTTTTGCTAAAAAGCCTCCAGTAATCGGGATAGATTAGCCACGTGGTTGAGTGCTTGAATATAAGAGGAAAATGTCGGGAAACCCCTCCCACATATATAGACTCCCATATTTCAATTATTTATGTATGTGCGTTTTATGCTGTTTACGATGTGTCGTGCAATGGGTTTCTATATTAGGAATATTGATGTTTTCTATTTTAAATGTAGAGACTTCTACTTCATCGGTCTGAATTGTAGCTGAGACTACCGAACGAACGATTTAAGTTTATCGCGAACAATTTTTGATGACAATTGAGTTGGTGCCATGGATGAACGGAGAAGATAAAAGAAGGCTTAAACCTGCTCGATAAATTCAAAGATAGATAGTTCCGTGGGATAAATTGCGGACATTATGCGTCCTGCCATTACATGAACCGATCTGATACTGCAAGAAAAATTAGGGAAATTTATATTAGGACTATTCAGTACGAAATTTCATTTTTTTGCAGACGATATGGTACAGTAAACCATAAGAGAAGACGACTTATGATGCGTGAACACTTGCGGAAAATCCTCGGGAGAACTACCCTTGAGTAGGCAGTAAACTAGCGAAACACATTACTAATTTAAGGGTTTATTTAATTTTTAAAGGAGACAGGATAAATATAGTGAAATCCGTTGTGCGGAGCGTTTGGTGAATGTGTTTGAAACGTGAAGTTTGAAATGTTTTAGTAGACCTTTTGCCAATTCTTCCAAGTCTTACAATTGAGAAAGAACAGATAACTTTCCGAATTTTCGACCATCGCCGAAAGAGCGAATGAAAAATGTGGTTTTTTTCCCCTTTTCCGAAGCGTGTCTGAGACTGATTAAAAGCCATTCTCCTCCGTCGCCTCCAATCCCTCATCGGCTGTTAACCGCGCGCGACCTTCCTCTTGCAGAGGCCAACTTTTCGTCGTGGTGCAAATCTCCCGTTCACTCATTAGACACGACCCGGAGAAATCCGTGCAGAGAGTAGGAGTCGAAAAGATACGGGGATTCCGCAGACCGCGGCGAAAAGAAAATTCTTTTCTCTCGGTGCGGGATATCGGATAGTTCCGCGGAGTTCATTAGGCAGCTAAACGCCGCATCCGAGAAATCCTTTATTTATCCGTGCAAAATTAACGAGCCCTCGTCAGTCTCGGAAGAGGAGTGCGCTATCTAGTTTCAGAGGGCGATATGTTACTTGTCCAGACCCTCCGGCGACTAATTGTTTTTTCAGCCATGCGTATAAACTGTTGCAAAACGCCTCCTTTTTTGCGAACGAAGTCGTTTTATCGGAGGTTAAAGAGGGTCCGCTAACGAGTATCGCCTTAGTGGGAGATGGATGCTACGAAAGAGCATGAATGACGATTTGAAGCGGATCTCCACCGTTTCTTACGCCGTGTTTACCCCTTGATATCCAGAAAAAGCGAGTGTTTCCCGTAAAATCTTCGCGGAGTTTGTAACGTTAGACTTAAGCGGGGGAAAAGCCTCGTGGTTAATATTCGTGTTAGTGATAGTGCCTATGTTGCGCAGTGCTACAACTGAGGTATAGAATTCACTTAATCTGCTTGGAAGGTATTGACTTTAGCCTCATAAAATCTTTTTGCTGTAAAGGAATGTATATTCAGTCGAGAGATTCTAATAAATACTTCGATTTATGTTACAGAAAGAGATATTATTGTAGCGTAAGTTATAACCGAGGGATCCTCTATTAATTGTGAGGGAAAATGTTTTCAAATGACAGATCACAAAATGAGCCCCTCATAGTTTACTTTCAACCTTGAGCTACTGGAGTACAATTGTGTAAACGAAATAAAGCACAGTTAAGAATTACCTTCTTAACTGTTGTATTTGCATAATTATCAGCCAGTACGACGGTTAGATCCTCAAGCCCACTATCATTAGTAGCCTAAAAACCTTGTGGAGATATGAGGGGGCTAGACAAGATGAGGAGTGAGGTATTTTGCCCTTATATTCCTCACTGAGCCACGATGCTACTTGCGGAAAACATCCACAGGGCAACGACCCCATGAATACCTTTTTTCGTAGCATCCGATAAGCAATAATCCAAATTAATTCCATTCTTTGTTATCACTTAAACCTCAGTAGTATCGCAACACAGCCATTAACAACGGATAAATTTTAACGAAACACACTCTATCCTTCCGTAAAAAAAAACGAATAAAAAATAATTACGTTGTGTTATTAATCATCATGATGCAATAGCAAGACCAAATTTATCACCCATCCATCACATTTCAATTTAATTACACTGTAAATAAGATACACGAATGTATTTATCTAGGTATTCTAGGTGTTGATAGCTAGTTTTTTCAATACGACTTCATATTTATTGAATTATGAAGCAACCAATAGCGACTTAAAATAACGAGATTTCTTTCACTGTTAGCAACGACAGAAAATGGCATTTTCTGAAGTAATGTGACGAAAATAGATCATTGTTTCAGTGTAAAATGGCTGTAATACATGGAAATCAATAAAATAAAAATATATGAGTTTCTTCGATCAATCTTACTACCCCAAACTCGAGGGTTAGGGAAGTCATTCATTAATATTCATTAAAACTAAGAAAAAAATATTTTGGCTCTAGTTTTAAGGAGTTCTATGTCTTCATTTTTGCACTTATCTATTAACCCTCATCCTTATTTTATTTAGTTCTCTATCTGAGAATTTCCGAGTTTTCATACTGACTTTTCATTTGAACCCCAAATAACGCACTTTACCAGGCTTTTGAGAAATGACCTCCCATCAGGAATTCATCTTCCGCTTCCATAGTAAGAAAATTCAATTTTAAAGCAGTTCCATGGAGCAGAGAAGGTTCATTCACTACTTGAGAAAATTTTTAAACCTACAGCCTACCTAACTATATTTATTTTTGAACCTATTTTACCACCCATGATTTCGTATTGTGTTTGTGAAATTATGCAGAAAGTATCTTACAATCAACTTAATTCCAAGAAATCCGAAAAAAATACTGACACAACGAATTTGAAAGTAAAGATCTCTCCTTCCTAAAGGCTGACGTGCTTTGCAATCTCGTAAATGAACGATTGTATTGCATAGGCTAGAAAAGCTTACCTCCACAGTATCAGCTCTTTAAGCCCGTAAAATCGAGGAGATCCGAGCAAGATGCGTCGACAACTTTCCCATGGTACAGAAGAAGTTCGTAGTCAACTTTACCGATTTTGCACACTTTTTCATGGGACGCGCTTGTCGACCACCCAAGGTACATCTAATCAACGCTCGGATGAGCCTTTATAGCGTTCCTGGACCACTTGGTGCGAGATGAAAAAGTTTTCTGGGTGAAGTCTGACCATCTCACGAATAAATCACCCTCGCCGTGAACTTATCCCTCCTGCTCGACCCCTGTGAAAATTTTTTCGACCGCTCTTCGTCGACTATTAATATGGTAGACTGTGCCCGAGAAAAAAAGCTATCCAGAACTCGGACGTAATATCTAAAGGGAAAAAGTGAAATTAATCAGAAGACAAGAAAGGAATGGGTCGGAAAAACTTACTTATGCATAGCACTTTTTTGTCAGTTCAAAACAGTTTCACACTCAACAGATGAGTTGGATCTGGTGGTGATTGAATGAAGGTTGGTTTTCTTTGAATAGCCATATAGTTTTCAATGTCTACGATATTGTTCTAAAGTTTTGTACACTGAAAAGTAATCTCGTATTTCAGACTCCAGAATCGTTTCTCTCACAAGGGAAAGAATGAAACAATTATTAACGTCTATCGCCGTATGTCATTTAGCGATGAAAACACATGGTTCGCGTACTTGATTTTAGATGAAGAAATAAAATAGGAAAAGTCTGCTGTAGCCGGGAATCGAACCCGGGTACCCAATTTCCGGATGATTGCTCTGACTTCTGAGCTACCATATATGCCCAATATGCAATACAAATCAGCATATGCAATGCATATTGGAATAATATCTTAATGTATTATCTATTTTTATCAAATATTTATGAGGGAAAAGGTAAAAACTTAGCACTTCAAACAGCGTGGCAGGAAAGCCAAGGAGAATCATAAGTGAAACAGCGACTTAACTGGGACTCGAACCCAGGTCCCCGACTCTCCGACATAAATACCATCTAACTTCTAAACTACCATGCCGAATCTACGCAATATTGTTATCGGGGTGCTTTGTGAACAAGGGATAAGGTACTCCGCATAATGGCACCAACCAACGTAAGAAGTCCTCATCGAGGTGGCCAACTCATATATCTGCCATAAAAATAAGGGACCTGTGTTCGAGTCCCAGTCACGTCGATATTTCTCACTTTTATTTATGGTGATTCTTTAATTTTTATATCTAAGAGCGTTTGTCCAAAAACGAAAATACATGATTATGAGGTCTAAACCAAGGGTCGAGAACCTGTCTTCCTTGGAAGGCCTCTCGTTAAACGATTTGGCCCCACTTGCGGTGAGTGATGCCCGTATCTGAAGAGTATTTAAGGAAACGAATTTAATAGGTGAGTTAATCATAGATGAACATAATCCGTTTCATTTCCAACCTTTATTCCAATTTGACGAATGAGTCAAAGAGGCAGAGTGTCTTGGACTTATAACTCCGTTTGCATTAAGAACCAGAGAATAAGGCTATATGGGGACTTAGGGTAGCAGAGTCCCCTACTTAATATTCAGCATTCCTTCGCTACACTTAACTTTTATTTAAGATCATGAATTTGAAAGAAATTTGTGAAAAATACAATTTTCCAGAGTTCTATGAGAAAATGTTTTGTTCTTAATTCAAACGAAGACGAGAGTGATATTGCTAAAAGTTGTTGTCAATGGTAGTATTTCTCACCGAAGGCGGACGCGCTACGTACTTGGCTATCCGGAAGCCCACGATGACAAGGGATAAGTGAAATAATAACTGTCAGAAAAATAAAAATTTTTAAGAAGGAAGTTACGAATGATTCTAATGACCCACAGCTGTACACATTCAAGTAGCAGTGTATTAGCCGTATATGGTTCTAGTAAAAGTCTATAATACGTTCTTTAAGGTCTTCGTTAAGGCAAAACTGAGACTAAAAACTCTTTTCATCCATCTAATCTGTGGTCATGGTACTAATAAAAACATAAACAAATTTGTAAAAAGAAATAGAGAAATAAACTTGGGAAGAACATCTGGACGTAAAATATCTAAGTAATATGTTAGGAAAAAAATATCCATGGAGAAAAACTCCCACCAAAAAATGGGGAGTGAAAAGTATTACTAAGCCCTTACTGAGGGATAAAATTTGTTCTAAACTATGCCAGATTAAGGCAGTCAGAGGCATGTGTGCCTGAGTCAATTCAGTCTAATCCCAAACGTTTGTTTCCAATTCCTCTTTACGTAAGATAAAGAAGATTCCAAGAAAGAATTCTGATTGAAACACACTCTTAAAGCAAAAATCTAGTCTCGATGAGAATATTACCATAGGGTTAGCATTAAATAGCAGCTATTGGCACGAAAAAAGAATTAAATTACACATTCTTAAATCCATGCTTTTAAATGAAATGTTTCTTTCCTCTAAGAATCCAATAATATATTTTTTACAAATCATCACTATCACGAATCTACACGAACATTTCTTGAATAATTTAAAAGTATTTCTCTTGTGTAGGCATACCATTGGTTGAATAAAACAAACCCTCGCCTCCTTTTTCTGTTTCCTTCCGTTTAAACATTGTCTCCTACCAGTTCCGTGATGCCAGATGATAAGCTTATTACCTCGAAACCGGTCGCGTACGTTTTTTTTCAATTTATGGACTTCGTCAAATTTTATTTCATAATTCTTAATAAATTAATAAAATGATATTTTCTCTAAATATCTTTCTGATTCCATCTGGAATTGCATACGATTAAGTTAGCTGACAATGAGATGGAATCCCACATTTCATTTCTGCTCGTCCCCAAAATGAAAAGTCTTGTGGACAGCTTTGAAAAGAAGCTGTTTACATTCCGAACTTTGGAATCATATAATCTGAAGAGAAAGTGAAGTTTAGAATGTCATTGACAGGGTCTTGCGTAACATGAAACGGCCAGCTGTTGACATTCAAAATGATCGAAGAGGCCCGATGAGACGGAGAGAGTTCTGAGAATGTTCGATCTTGATGTAAAGAATTTTGTCTGATTAAACCCAAAGAAAACTGCATTCATTGTAAGCGCCATCATTAAAAGTGGAGAAAGCGTGATATCGTACACATTGCCAGCATTCAACTATAGCATTCATTCACAGATCTTAAGTTAGCATATTAATTCCTCCATCCAGAGCGTACAGAGCGTATCCTGGTAGTTTGATTTGTAGCTATATCTTTCTTAATTTACAGTAAAATTAACATTAACGCCGTCATTTGAGAAAAATATGTTAGAAATTCCCAAGAAGAAACAAACAAGAAAAAATGTCTCCCAAACGGAAATGATAAATGTTCTGGTGGGATTGCTCAAGAGATAGAGCAACCAACCGGAGACCCAGGTTCGACTCCCGGTCCCGTCAGACTTTTTTTCATTTCCATGTCTCCTTGGGAATTTTCCTAGGTGCACGCCTTATCGCCAAGTCGCCTCAACCCTATCCTTACATGTTAGAAAGTCAAACGGACAAAAATTTGAAAGATAAGTTAATCATATCTTTTCATATTTATAAAAATTTGAAAGAAAAGATAAACATATCTTTGAGTGCCTAATATTTTAGGTAAGGGGCTCCCGGTTAACCATGTGGGCAATTCGTTCGGCTTAAGTGAGAGCGACCCCGGGTTCGATGTTCGGGTGGGAGCTTACATGTACGAAATGACTTTAGCTGTCGAAGCATTTTTAAAAAATACTACTACTGCGATTGTGTTTTGTGTTATTGCGCATTGGCTACTACTTCAACCAATAAGTTAGTAAAATATTGGAAGGATAAATATGTAGTTATTTCATTCAATTCTCCTCGAAATATTGTGATTCCCGGTGGAAGCCAACGTGCGAAATGATCTTAGGTGTCAAACACTTTTAACAGTACTACTACTGATTCCCTCTATTCCATTTCAGGGTAAGCTCGTTATTGCCTGGTTTATCAACAAGACTGTTTCTTACTTTCCTAGACTTCCATACATCTTTCGCTTTAGACGCATCCGCACATCATTGCATTAACTCCTTTTTAATCTTCAAGCGACGCATGACTCCCCTCTTCAACAATTTTGAACTTTCAAGCAGCAGTTTTAATTATAGTAATTCTTCGATCTCTCGGTCATACTTCCGGGGAAGGAAATTTCTCCTTATTTGCGTTCGGATTACTAGACATATTCTTGCTATTAACCCTGATATGAACTCTACTGAAAGTTAAAGTCGTGTTTTCTATATGATTATAAACGTTCGATGTATCTTGCAGTTTCTCCCAGGGATCTAGGACCCAGCGGCCAATTCTTCGATTACGTTTAGGAATTGAAAAGAAAAAAGACCGTTAGAAACATTGCGGACATTGCTTTAAAACTCGTCGAAGATGAGAAAATTTGTCACATTCAATCAATCAAAGAAGTGATTTTTGAAATCAGAATAGACGGATGTCGAGAGAAGAAAAGGAATGAATACCGCCTTCATTCCCCTTGTTTTATCGTTCCTGAAAATGATATTTCGCTTAAATTTTGATAAAAATCACTCCTTGAAACCAAGTTGCTCCTAGAAGAAAACCTAAAATTATCAGCCACCCAAAACGCTTAATTTTCAAAAACAGTTCCTCGCAGCAGAAAAGAAAATTATATTTTTGGTTTTCCTTGGGCACGCACTCAAAAAAAATCATTTATTCGAATGTGTCAACAATAAGTACTTAAGAGTATGATTTTAAAATGTATACTTCTTCGAGCGGGATAAAAATTTTAGTAAAAAACATTTTAAGCTCTTCGGGCACTGAGATAGATTCCTCATCCTTCAAAAAATAAGCGATTTATTTCGACAATGCATCAAGGTTAGCTCAAAGTACGCCGTAAGAAATTTTTCTGTGAGACTTTAAAGCAAAACATAACGCATGGTGAGCATGTAAACTACACCAGAAATTTGTCTCCAATTCTTTAGAGCAGGGTTTCCCAAAGTGTGTTCCGCGGAACACTGGTGTTCCACGAAGAGTTTTTAAGTGTTCCGCGGAAACTTACGAAGAATGATAATTCTTCGTAAGTTTCCGAATTTCAGTTTTGAATTAAGAAAAAGTAACCTACTAGTAGGTGTTCCGCTGATATCATAGAATTGATAAAAAATTCCGCCGGAGGAAAAGTTTGGGAAACTCTGCTTTAGAGGTAACTTCTGATTCAGCGAATTCAGTTCATTTTTGTCACTCACTTGTCAAATTACTTTACGTAGAATTGATCTTTACTGCTAGGATGCAGCGGTTTACCCAGTCAAGTCTCGAGGCTGATGAGATAGAATAATAAAATAAGCTAAACGTACTTCGTTAACGTCTTGTGGCTTCAGGTGAATTACCTTAGCATTCGGAGGCGCCAGTGACGTTCCACGCAAAAACGCCGAGCTGAAAATAAAAAACGGCCTTCGGTGGAAGAGGAGAGGAAGTGATAAAGAGAATGAGCGGGAGGCGTGGAAGAAACCAAATGAAAATCGTTCTGGCGCCATTTTTTCCCGCGTAACTGTCGAGCGGCGTGAGCAACAACGTTTGAACTCTTAACCTCAGAGCGCTGGCTGCCGTTGATGGAGGATTATGGGAAGGCGGATGGGCGAAGCAAACGAGAGGAGGGCAATTGAGGAGGGATCGACGGCACCTCCTCAACCCATTCGAACGCTAATTAATAGGCGGGATGAAAACAATTAGCGCTCAAGTCGTGATACGGCGGCCCCGAGGTCAGAAAGCCGTATGAAAAGGTGGGCTGGCCGTGAAATGGCTCGAATAAGCCGACAAGGCGGTACACGACTCAAACAAGAGGGGGAAAAGATTTCGCCCGTATTTGAATATGATTAACTTCCAGCCTGATGTGTTTATTACCATATACCACTCCAAAGCGGGCATATTTCAAGCCGAGAATATATGTGAAAAGGCGGAGAGCTTTCTTCGTGCTCGCTTCTGATAAACCTCCATCTTGAGGTTTTAATATCCGTGAGATTTATACCCGACCTTGCATTCGAGAAAGGAGTTTATAATCATCTGTTAGAATGAAAATTAACTTTGTGTTGAATTCTTATCTAACTACTACTTGTCAGTGAACCTGTGAGCTTCGGCCAAAGGAAATGGTATTGCTTCCAAGAAAGGAAAGAAGTATTAAGGATTGAGGCGATAAGAAAACCGCTTGTGTGAAGATAAAAATTATTGCAATTATGAAAACGACCTCTACGGGGAAAAGGTTACTGCGAGAGCCTCCTACCACTACTTACCGGCATCAAGATATGAGAAATTAGAGTTTAAAAGAGCGATTATCCATAGCTGCATAGTGGAACTAGAAAGTTCCATTTTTGTTGTCGTTAAATTGTAAGAAATGGGAAGCAGCAGTATACGTGAATGAGTGAGAATCGTTACCGTGATCAATGAAGATCACTAAGACGTCTCAAGCAAATTAGAAATTATACTAACTTAAAATACATATAATCTTAGATCAGCATGGGGAAGGGACGCACTTCTTTCCATTATTTCTTCTTCATTTTGAATTAAAAGTAGGAGAGTAAGAAGCGGGGATTATTCCAAATTAAGTGAAGATGAACAGAATTCCAGCCACAAATAAGGATTCTTTAACATCAGTTTTCTTTGAATCAGTTATACCGTTTATAGAACGGGAAATCAGAAAAGAAAAAGCAGGATGTATTTATAAATTATATTCTACTTCTATAACTTCATTGGTCCTTCTACAATTTCTTGATGAATTAAATATTTATCATTTGTCTTTTGGTACGGGATAAAGAAAAATGTATCTTTTTATATATTTTGTCTCAGTCTTGTTCATGGCTGTGATTATATGAAAGCTACTGAGGTTTGAGTCGTTCTGAGTAATGGCAGTAATTAAGGTTTCTCTTTATGCAACGTTACGAAAAGTGTTACACCTAGATTCATTGCGCTTCACTAACGTGGGCTTGTTCTGCTTACAGCATTCAGGCTCAGAAATCTACCTGTTTGTGATTAATAAATTATTATTATTATCATTACCTCACTTCTCATCTTGCCTAGTAAGCCTCATTTCCCTCTGCTAGCCCTTCGTAGCTGATGGTAGAGGGGATGAGGTCCCAAGGGGCCTTCAGGCTGATTACTTTACAAACCAACTTTCTTATTGTTTTGTTCCTTCTAAATAGCTCATCTTCACAACCTGTGTGGATTTATATAGTAAAATTTGTAGGTATGTTTATAGGACTCATCATAATTTTATTAAGTGTACTAATATAAATGGAGATATGTAAGTGACGCGAAGAATGCTGTACAATTGCCTTATGGCATATAGATGAGTCATTTAAACTATAATTATTCCGCCTAAATTTACTAAGAAAATTAATGTGGCAAAATACGATACGTACTACATAAACTCCTGGAGCCTAAAACAAGCAAGTCCAGTTAGGGCTTGGCCCGTTGTTTTTATTCCAACAGATTTTTTCGAAATTTGAAAAATAACCTTTATTTTCCAAAAGTCCATCTGCTGCCCGCGATCATCTTTTACCAAATTCATTCGGCCCTCCTTTCTCCCTCTTTGTGTAGGCATACTATTAGAAGAAAAAAGGTTAAGACATACAGAATAAGGCTATATAGCGTGATAAAGAGTGTGAAGAGTGTTGCGGGTGTATCCTTGCTTTTTTTGCTGAGTCAGAACACTATGAGCGGAAAACGTTCACGTGAGAGCAGTACAATGACCCCATGAATAACACTGTTCATAGCCTTCAATGATTGACCTACGTAAATATCATCTTTCCACTCAGTAACTCTCATATCATCATAACCATGAATAGGCAGAGACAAAAATAAGTTTAGGACATTTTCCAGAATCATGTGTCAAAAGACAAATGAAAAACGTTGCATTTCTAAGGTACGTAATACCTTTATACTCATAAATTTTAGTACTGAAACTGTTACATTACGCAGAAATTTCGTCCGGATGACTAAATTAGGTAGAAATTACACGTGGGGTGATTCGTTATCACACGGAGACTAGCATTTCATTCAGGAGTATCTAACAAATGAAAACTGGTCACATAATAGTAATTAATATCTTATACGAGTAGCAAAGGAAGAGAAATACGTTTCAGAGAGGTCAAATCTCTGAATGCGGTCCTGAAAATCGTTGTAAGATGCGAACTGTAACAGCACGGAACACAACCTCAAATTCTCTTCATAATAGAATCGCTATCCCCGAAAAAAGCGAGCATCAGTAGCCGCTCTTCCCCAGGAATAAAAAAATAGCAATCGCAAAGGTCGTTTTGCCTCCATCATCCCAATTTACATGCGCACGATAGGAAACTCTTCCGCGTATAATGAGAGCGCGTGTGCTTCCTCTTCAATGCGCGCTCTGGAGGCACCAAAAGCTGTGCGGGGGGGAGAGGATTGATGGGGGGGCGTGGCAGGGAAGAGATCCGAGGCCACGCCCCAAAGACCACGCCCCCCTCCTCCCCCTTCAAATACCCCCTCATGAAAAAAGTACCAGCAATGGTCAACGCCATCCATGCCAGTTACGAGAGGAAGTTGGAAGGCAGAATTGGGAGTGTCGCCCGACAGGAGGCGATGTACTGGAGTGTGGCTCTTGCTACCACATCTCCATGAATGGAATATTTTTCACTTGTCTGTAGCCTAAGAATAAAGGAAAATGTATTATACATTTTTGTCCTTTTCAGTGTCTCAAAGCTGAGATAATATAAAGACTACTATTGAAGTTTTAGTACTCTGATTTCATTCCTTGTTGAATGCTATGAAAAGTATAAATCATGAAATCATTATGTTACCCTCATGTGTAAGTTTTCCACTTAAGCATTCACACTCAGTGAGGACTTCAAAGGCAAAATACCTCATTCCTCATCTCACTTGACTTGCCTCATCCCCTCTCCAAAACTTTCGATAACTGATGGTTGAGCGGTAAATGGTACATAAAGGGTTTGGGCTGATGACTTTACAAAAAAACGAGTGATTTTTCTCTGTTCAAGCACAAACGGGTGCTAAAATGGAAAAAGTCCTTCAGTTTCGGAAAGGACGGCTCTTCAAGTTCAGGGTATGCAATAATATTCCACCTCCGACCCAGGGATTCACCTTCCCCTTTCCATCTAACCCACAATAGGATCATCGCCACACAGGACTATCATTCCAAGAACATTTGTGGCACAAAACACCAATATTTACATTTTCAGTCGACCGCTGAAATGTAGACAATTTTATAGGCAAGTGCAATTTTCGGGTTGAATTCGTTTTAGGGAGCACAGAATTACACCGAAGAATTCGACGAAGTATTAAGATGTTTATTGTTTCAAATCCAGGTGTTCAAACAATTGTTTTGTAAGATTTATTGGTGACGACCCACAATAAAGGCTTCGCAGTAGTCATGAAAGACTCGTATACGCTGATGTTCGCTTCAACTGTAAATCTTTCCCTAAAGTTTCTAAATGGAAAGGCTTCTCTCTCAACGGTACTCTTATCTACATCGAATATTCTGCAGAATATAAAAAAATACCAGAGACAGATCTTGGAATTTTCGAATAGGAAGGGTACGATTTAAGACAGTTTCCATTTGAACTCATCTACGATTAACATTTTTGTTAACAATACAATTTTGTCGCGATTAAAACAGTTGAAGTCTAGTTATCGTGGAAAAATTTACGATCAGATTTTAATTCAATCTCCTTGTCTCATCCTAAGTAAACTGATAGTACTACAAAGTCATCAATTGGGGTGGTGATCGCCCGCCCCTTCGCCTCCCTCCTGCATCCGGCAATGAAACACACTAATTACAACCATCTTCTCCTTAGGCTCTCCCTCAATGAGAGTTTTGTGTAAAGCACATTCCAAATATATCCATATTTCATGGATAACAAATGGTTATTCATGAAATGGTATTCTATAAACTATTTTTCATCCATGAAATGACATTAAAGTTACCTGAAGAGGGATGCGTTGCGATTGAATAATTATACAAGTTCGCAAAATTTGGTAAATACCATTTATGACCTTAAGTATAAATAATGCTCAGAAAAAATAACTAATCGGCACCTTAGTTTTTGAGTTCTGTAGAGTTCTTATGGAATTTTTGGAAAGTTCTGTATAAAACGTGCAACTGCGGAGAAGACATTTTCGTACTCATTAAGGTCAATACTTAGTTGTAGACTTTCGCCGATGATATCTAACTGAAGTGGTTTTTATGTGAGATTCCCCAGAATATTGGGAAGCATTATACCGACCGATATAGATCTCCTTTTCATCGGTGTTGCGTCGTTCAGTTTTGCGATGAGTGGGAACACAAAAGAAAATATGTATTTCTGTTACAGAAGAGTCTATGTTTCACTCAATATACCTATTTCAATCGTAGTAGGCTATTTCGGAATAACCGAAGGAATTAAGGATTAGAGGTATAAAAACACTCCGTAAGCCGTTACTCACTCCGTTGCCTTTCGGCAAGCGGAACTCGCGCTCAGAGACAAACGGGAAGCTCCGGATTACCGATGAAGCCAGAAATCGGTAATCCGGAGCTTCCCGTTTGTCTCTGAGCGCGAGTTCCGCTTGCCGAAAGACGGCTTACGGAGTGTTTTTATACCTCTAATTCATATACAGCCGTGCTCCAACCTTCTCTTTTTCTTACTGAATGTAGGATTAATAAAATAAATATTACATAATAATTTAAATATCTGCTCTTTGAAAAAAGTGCCAAAGATATGCGGTTAATTTTTATGCTAAAAGTTAATTAAACTCATTCGATTAGCATTTTACGCTTGTTTAAGATACTAAATATATACTATATAAGATAATATTATATTATCGTTATAAGATAACGAGACTAAAGTAACACATAAACGACCTCATTTAACTGTAAACAAGCTTCAATACAATTTCTATCAAGACACTGCCATCTGTTTTTCTTTTAATGTAAAAGTCATTAAAATCATGGAACCCAAAAAAGGAATAATATAGCTATTATTTTTAATGTTATTATTCTCATCATCATCGTAAATAAACTGCGGTTAGGCCGTATGCCTGGTGGCAGTCTTATTTTCTCATAATTACGTGATATTTACACTATAAATACATACTCACTACCTATGTGCTCATATTAAACATAGAGATAAATATAAAATATATGACACATAAGTAACAAAAATAGTAATTCATGACAAGTAATCTGCTTCTTCTGGATTTTACATAAGTTTTCATAGTTGATTTCTTAGAAATGACATTGGAAAAAAGCCTTCACATTTCGGATCGGCTTCTGATTTTTTTCTAAAATTGGGACTCAGAATGGTAATAAAATCGTCCTCATTAAGTAGATAATTTATTAAAGTCCGAGGAATTAAGAAGGGGCAGTTCAATTACCTCGATCTTAATTCAAGCCGAGAGAATGAATCCGATTAATAACACGCCCCCTCATTTGACATCCCTTATTAATAAACTCCATCACGTCACAGTTATATCAGTCGACGGCTATACGAAAAAAAGACGCATTAATACGGAGCTGATCCCGAACACGGAAAGGCAATCCTAATCACGCAACAGCGATCGCGCTAATTCAAGCGACCCCAAATCAATTTTTTCCCAGGACCGAATCCACGCAAAAAAAGAATAAATCCCCCTATAATGCGGCGTGGGCGTACTGGTACATGTAAGGTGATAAAAAGGAGAAGCTGGCCCGAGCATGAGATGTTTTTGTTTCAGAAAAGGTTTCGGGACGCTCATCAAGGTTTTTCCGAGTCGACGCTAAAGCTCCAAACTCCGGGAGGAAAGGAGCAGCGGATGAAAAAATTGAAGGGCGATAATCAGACCGCGGAGGAAGCGCTAAAGACACCACATGATGGATTGCGGCAGCTGAAGGAACGAGAGCGGACGAATCGAGATAACTCTCACACTGGTCTACCGGAGGTCGCTGAATAGTCGTGAAGCAACGAAAGGGGTTTTTTGTGGTCAACAGATAAGAGGCCTCCGGACGGAGGTGGGGTGAGGGATGACGGGAAGGGATCTTAGGGGGTGGGGGTAAAGGCGCGGTCTACTCCAGAAGGGTGAGGTGCCTTCAGAGAAGGGCATTGTAACCTGCTGCGTGGAAACAGAGCTCCGTCTCTTGAATACAAATTACGTCACATTAATTGTGACCATAAACCCAGTGGGGAGTTTTTCCCCTACAAAAGGGTGCTTTTTTGTGGATGCTTTTAAAAGCGGAGCGGGAAGATGAACCGTGGTGCGTATAAGTTTATCGGAGAGGGAAGGAGTCGGGTGATGAAAAAAGGCTTGGCATCGCCTTTTCATATGGAACGATTTTAACTAGACTTATCGAAACGCGGCAGTTGAAAAATTGGAGCTATCGTCGGGAGACTCACGTTTGCATTAGCGTGAATTATCGTGGATAAATATTTGACGTGGGCTGCTTTCCATGTAAATCGCTCTCGGAGGTGCCCCATTGAATAATGTTCGGCAATATGGAGAAGAGTTTTTTCTGCGTTAAATTAATTAAAGAAAAATCGACTCGGATTGGGTGTTAGGGCGAGATCGATGCCTGGGCAGATAGCTGGGGTCTTAAACGCCCTCCGAGGATTCTGTCAAATGACTGGAAATTAATGTATTCCGAAAATGGCGTTTCAGATCTTTTCAGACGAACACCGGGACAACGGGTGGTTTTTCGTCGTCTTTACGAGCTTCCAAGAAAACGCCTCCAAAGAAAAATTCATTGTATTCGAGCTCTGTTTAAGTTCCCCTTGGGTGTAAAATCTGACGTAAACCTTTTCAGTCCGTGGGAGTTTTCACCACCTTATTCATCAGTATTATAGCAAAAGATTCTGTCATAAAAGGAACAATAGAGAGGGGTATTCTTGTGGATAGAGCGACAGGGATTCGGTAATCTTCCGGAAAGAAAGTTTCATTGGATAAATTAAGCATTTTCGAGGAATGAATAACTTCAATCCAAAGTTCTTTGACTTTCTGTACCGTTTTCAACACCCTTTCTTCTAAAATAAAAGTAAAAATCGATGAAAGAGATATGTGCATAAACGTGATATATGTGAGTAAAAACTGCAAGGATATAAATATATTGGCTTAGGCAAGCAAATATGCTTCTAAGACGTTTTCAACATTAAGCATGGTATGAGATGACTAGAGTTAATGCATCGCTTACCGTAGAATTCACCAGTGTCCTTCGTTTCTAGGAAGATGCTTTCTTTAAATTAACGTAAATGAATACGCGGATATGAAGCGCGACAAATATATGCGATTGGTATCTATCGACTACAGTGTATTGAGATCAGCTGAGAACAACTTTTAATGAAAGAAATGAAAATTTCAATAGGCACCAAATATTCTCTTTAATTACACTAAAAGTAGAGGTAAAATATTCATATTGAAAGTTTTTAAAGTTAAGGCAATTGTTTCCTCACCATTTTGATTAACTATGAAATAATATTTTTTAAAGTGTAATTTCACAATCACAGAGTTTCTAAAAAGTTTCTAAGTTATTAAAGTTTCCTCCATTTAAGAAAATTCCCCATATATTTTATCGTTACTAAATTTTACATTTAATATTAAAATCACTCATGTTACTCATTCTACCGAATATCTTAATTTATGTTTATTGTCTGTAAGACCACCACTTGCAAGATTTCTTCAGGTGTGACTGCTCAGAATTTTGCAAAAGTAAATGGCTCTGGGCTAAACCCTCTTAATGCCTAAATTTCTGGAAAATAAAACATTTCGGAGGCAGATTCTTAGACATAGAGCCCCATATACAAGGGATAAAAATTAACTTGACGTAATATTTCATTTACCGTGAATCCCATCACTACTATATTCGGAAATAATAGAGGTAGCGTAAACCGTACATCCTGAGGAAGTTTTGAGTTTTTATCGAAATTTCAGTTTGACTAAAATTGGCTTTTGATGTAGATGTCCAAACATAGAAAGTAACCTATTTACGGCCAGAAAAATTTTAGTTTACCACATTTAGAGTAAAGTAACGAACTCTGGAGTAAGATTTAGTTCGAGGTGGTGAACTTATTGCACGCCTATCAAAGTGGCACGGGGAGCCTTGACGTCGCTATCCCTGTAACTTATTTTCCGTTTAAAAAATTAAGCTTCGAAGTAAGTGCGAACTCTGTCAATCGATATTAAGATTTTGTTAATAACAACATCCTAACAACATCACATCGACGGAAAAGTATCTCGCTAAGGTTTAGTACCATTTTGGCCGGGTTCGATTCCCGGTGGGGGCCCATGTGCAAAATGACCTAAGCTGTCTAAGCACTCCATTTATTTCATTAAATATGAGAGTATTACGACAAAAAGGTTATTCATTCTTGATCTACGTTGAATTACGAAAAGCAGTCGATGAAAATTTTTCAGATAGAAATCAAGAGGAAAAGAAGCGATTGGCAGCGGATAGGATGGCTTGGAGAGCTTCAAATAAACGATCCTTGACTTGATTAGCCTTGTCGATGAAGATAATTAAATAGGGGACGTCACGACGGAAATTGTAAATGAAAACACTTTCAACTGAAGTTCCCGCAAGGTCCTAAAAAGTTACCAACCCACGTGACTGCAGAAAAATTGGACTTTGTACGGTTTTTGACACGTGTAATTGATAATAAATTGAGAAGGCGTGCATTGGTGGAAAGCCATAGTATGGAACATTAAAACTTCTTAGTTTTCCACAGGATACAGTTCCACGTGACCGGCACCTCTTCCGAGAAAGTATCTTCATGACAGTAAGGTTAATAATTTAATTACACAATAATATCCAAAGTTGAATTGCGGAAAACTTAAAGTTTTTACATTACATGTGCGTTTATCTATTCTTCTGCATATTTTCTCGGGTATATTCACCAAAACATGTGTGTATTATTTACGCACAAAATATATATCCACATATATACGACTGTATTATCATGTTTGTGATATTGTAATGCTTTCTTGTATTTTTAAAGTTACTTTTTACTTATAAAATTAGGTACCTTTAGATGAACCTTCTCTGGATCAGGCGGACCTAGCTGCAAATCTATTCATATGCATTTAAATGCATATATCTTATGACACGAATGCAGATAGCTGCAAATCTATTTGGATGCATTTAAATGTATCTTTTGAGATGAATGCAGTACATTATAATTTGAGAAAAGCTAAAAACCCCGTAGTTTGCCAGCAAAATAACTGTTAGGAAATTCCAACCAGCGTAGCCGGGGTTAGGGTTCTACGTGACGCGCTTTGCGGAAGATTACTGAAACAAAATCTAAATCTAAAAACAGTAATCTAAAATCTATCTAATAACAGTAATCTTCTCTCCTGAAGATGACAACGCAGTTGCCAAAACATGTAGTGAGAACAATGTCTGCAAAGCACGGCCATAGAAAACTCCCTAGCCCTTGCTGGTTGGATTTTCCTAACGTTATTCTACTGTCAAACTACGGGTTTTTTTTAGCCTTTCTTCAACTCTAATGCCTTATCATGGCCGTGTTCCTTTTCTTTATAGATTATACATGGATGCAGGTTATGCTCTCTGTATTTTTGTCTATCTCAATGTATGAATATAAACCGTGCTTATGCAATAAATCTCTTAACAATATCAAGTGAAGTATCAATTCAATAAGATCGGTAGCTTCAAACAAGCTCTAAAACAAGCGATATATCCATGAATCCTGCCTTGTGAATTCCACGAAATTTAAAACTTCTCCGGTCAGACGGTCTTCGAAATGGAGGATTGCCCACACTCCGCATTAACCACAAGAGACAGTTTCCCCTTCTCACACGCCCGATAATGCCCCATGCACCACTCCACCCCTGACCTCTTCCACATCGCCACCATCCCGCCTTCTCAACTCCAGGTCCAGGAGACTCATCAGTCACCGCGGAGGAGCGGGAGAAAGTCCCGCTCGCATCCCTCACTTTACGAGATTCCATAATTTTCACCAAACCGAGGTGGACGGAGACACTCCTCGAATAGATCCGCTGCCACGCATTAAATACGCGCACAGGCCCTTACCGGACCCCCCGCGCCGAGCAATTTTAAGTGTCCGATGACACTCAACTATCATTCTTATTTCCAGCGCCGCTCTCCCTCCTCCGTGGGAGTGATGGCCGCGGTGGAATGGATTCTCCCGAGTCCGTGGAGATGGTCGACGGGGATTCGGACACAATGGGAAAGAATCCGAGGAAAAAAGAGCGAGGGAACAAACGAGCAAGGAAAGTATGGAGCGTGGTTAAAGGATACCGGGCGTACGGAGTGGGAGACGGCACCTCGGAAATCAATTTTATGGGTTTTTCAGTAGAACACGACAGAGAATTAAAACGCCGTAAGTCACGGAAGAAGGTCTTTTCCATTAGGCGACGTGGGATGTCCGGTGAAAAGGAGTTTCGGGACGCGGCGGGAAGCGTCGCTTTGCCCCTCGCCGAGTTTTTCTTATCCCTTCGCTTCTTCCTGCGCATTCGCCGAAATGATTTCTTCTTTGAGACGGTGAATGGCCGCGAGAGAGAAAAGCGAAAAGGTTTGCGTATCTCATCCACGGCTGTTGCCTCCATTAGGTTTTTAAAAATCTTGCACGCCATCTGGATTATTTTCGCCTAGTTGAAAATAATCGGCTCGGTTAGAGAAGAGGATATCTATATAGGCGGAGAGTTTCCGAGAGAGGGATGGTAAATAGAAAGATGTTGATTTGAGTTATTCTTCGTAAGCGGGCGAAATTGCATTTGCAATAACATTCTTGGAGGAGAAAAGGGAAATGATGGGGCTGAAAGGTGTTGCTGGACCGTCACGAATGGAGAACATATATGCCAATTTAGCGATTTTGTCGCCATATCTAGCAACTTTTTCCTCTTTTCAAGACTGCTTTCTATTTCAGCGATATCTCGTTCTCCATCCAGAATACTCTGTTACGTACACACTCCTCTAAGTTCTAGTCATAATCTCCTCTAATTTCTCGTCGTTCAAGCATAGCGTAGACAAGTGTTTACTTACATATGAATAAAAATAACATTACGTTTACTCGACAAAAGCATTAAAGTTGATATCATCTATCCAATTCACTTAAAATCTGAGCTGGTATAATATTTGTAACATAAAATTCAAGCCAACATATTTTTAACTACGTTTTTATGAATGTATGCATCTTGCGACATTATCAAAAATAAATTGGCATCTGTGATGGCAATATTAAAGTTACAACTATGACTTTCTATAAAAATGAAACTTATTTGAATTCGCAAATTTATCGGCTTCAATAGGTAATAATTCTCCAACTAAATCTCTAAGAATATATGCTACGGAGAAATTACATACCATTTTTTTCAAAACTCAATGTTACTTCTATAAAAAATTGAATCGATTTGAAAGTTAATTACAAATCGTTGTAGAGACCTTTTTGTAAAGGCATTTCCTTCACTAATGAGTAAGGTATCAAATTTTCTTATTAAGCCTGCTGTACAACAACAGAAATCGCTATTTAAGTTTTATGACTCACCTTCGTCAAGTCATGATGGAGCATTCAAAGTTTTCAATAACATTAACTGAATCCAATTTTAAACAGGAGTGTGATACAACTAATGAGTTCAGACTTAACTTTTAGGTGGTAAGAGATAGAAAAACTCCATAATGACAGTCATACTGGAGGTTTAGGAGTGTGATAATGGGATAAATTGGAATTCATGTATTCAAATAATGAAGAAAAGTTCGATGATACATTATTGCATATTCAATTTATTGGTTTCCGAATGTTAAGTTGTAAATGAAGTAATTTTTTGCCGGTAACGACTGTAGTGTTCAAACCAGGGCATCGAACCGGAGCCGAATAGAAACCGAAAAAAAACGTTATTTTTGCCGGAGTTAAAACCGATCCTGAACCGAAAAATTAAAAATCTTGACTTAAACCGAAAACCGTTGTTTATTCCGTTCAGATTTTCGGTTCCCAACAATGCACAATTTACTTCTAAAAAACTGTTCAAACCGGTTAGAAGTATCTTATCGAAGGAAAACCGGCACTGAACCAATATTTGTTTTATTCTTGAATTTGCTTCAGAACGTTATCTGAAAACGATACTATGAAATTCAAAAAAATCGAAATCTGTTATATGTATATTTTAACCTGGTGAAGGAATATTCTTATCTTTAAATTGAGTGATTATAAGAAAATGCCATCACAATATATCGAGTTGCTAATCTTGAAATGATGTACGATGAAGAATCCTGTAATGTGATTTTAAAACTGGAATACGAAATACTGAGTTGAGATAAGAATTTTCTTTCGATGATAGTGTTATTTCTTATGACTTTCAATCAGTTATTTTTAGATAGAGCTTCAACAGCTAGAAGCGTACATTCCTTGCACTCGATAAAAAGAATATTGTTGCCGTTGAGATGAAAATTTTATTTTATAGATAAATATTTCCAACTAATATGACCGAAATAGTGCTAGATTTCTCAATTCATATCTCAGGAAAAACTATGTGGCCACTTTAAGGAATTTTTGATGCCCAGAAACCAATATTATCCAATTTGAAAGAAGGAGGTCAACGCAAAATGATATACACTTCCCTTAAAGACAGCGCTGCTGAACTTGTACATTGAAAGATTTTTTATTTTCCCTATATAAGTCCAGCGACCTCGACGGGGACTCAGAAATCATCTCAGGAAAATTTCCAAATTTCAGAGATCTAAATAATCACCAAAACCAAAATTAACGTACTTAAATTTACCGTAACATTATCTCGGTGCGTAACCATTAAGTAGCAACCTCGTCTCATATTAGAACGAAATAAATTGACAATGATTCTCGTGTATATCTCACAATCAGTCGCAAGGAGAAAACCCCTCCCAACTTCATTAACAATAATAATATTTTCTTAAATGGAAACAATTTTCTTTAACAGGAAGGTAGTCCCAATTACATCCATGTTAATAATTAATATCATTGATGAACACACGCTACCATATCCTAACTAGAAAAATTCGGTGAGCCCGGACTCGAACCTGGGACCTTGAGGAACGCCAGCAGGCAAACCACTCCGCCAGCGCATTCAGTCTGAGATAAGAAAGTATGAATGAAGATAATGAATCATAGAACCGGTGATAGGACAATTATCCATAATGAGCGCCAGGACTTCATACAAACTCTCTGAGCACTGGTTTAAAACGACTTCCTCCATCACTACAGCCACACCTCGCATTATGAAACTCCATTGTAACGGAGGAGATTCGGTACCATTACAGAACACGAAATAATTACGAGCATCCACGGAAGAAGTGAGAGCGAATTATCCCCCTGTAGACGGAGTGGCAAAAGGTCCCACTGAGAAACCGTTACAGGTGCTACGAAGAAAAGGAGACAAGCATATTCCGCGGAAAATATATGGTGTTATTTGCGTGAGAACCAAGAAACATTATCACTCTCCTCCGCTCCTTACATATCTGAAAAGGACTGGGGGCGAAAGTAGAAAATGTGGAAGATCATAAAGACACTGCGGAATGCAGTTGATCGTAATAATTTCCACGATGCCGCAAACTGCTATTTTCTCTCGATATGTAAAAACAACGGGAGGGAAAGAGATTTCAACGCCCGATCTCCTCCCATCCCCGGTGCAACGCTTAAAAAGGTATGTTAAAAAGATGATTGATACTTGCCATTTAACGCAAGCTAAATGTGACTGCGAAGGGTTGAATCTAGAATTCTTCTGGAGTGTATCATCGCTACGAAGAGAGGATTGGTGATGCTCATGGAAATACTAAAGACGATTGTCTTTCAAGTCCCTACCACTTGCGAAATACAAACTTTCGATGGAGATTTTCTCGTGACGTCTTCGTGAACAAAATAGAAAATTGTTATGCAGGTGTGATTCTAATAAGGCTTTTAAACTATGAACGGAAGCCTTTACCGCGGTAAGATTAAAAATAATAGAATTAATTGATACCGGCGTATGCTTACATTTGCACGCAACAAACATACCAGCCGTTTTTACTTATTGGGGAGATAAATCCGTAAATAAATTATGACTGACTTTATAGCGCATAACAAATACCTTCACTTTCTGCTTACGATTTTCGTAATCGAATCAAAATGCTGAGTACACTAAAATAGAAATACATATATTAAGAAGCTAAGGGTTTAAAACGTGAGTGAATTGCTTAAATTTTGTTGTTGAAAATCATAAAGCAATGGTTCAAACGCAGTCTTACTATACATAAAGTAAACCGTAAGTTAGAAATTCAAGTTGCAATCTAAATTCGATAATCGAAAGTACGAGATGCGCTTAAATTCTATAGTCTCATTTTTTCTGAAAAGAACTTCCACCGGAAAGTTAAAACTTCTGTTACTTCTCGAAATAATCTTACTTTTTCACAATGTTGTCGCCGTGTTTCCATGGCTGCTGAGAGTACTTCTTTAGGGAAGTGTTTTGTCAACCTGAAAAACATCTTTTCAACCTGAAATCGAGGTTCCATCAAGTTCTAAGATCTACGATTTTTAAACGCAAGGGAAAGTGATGCCATCTATGTTACCAATTCTGAAATAAATTGCAGGCTAAAATCTTAAGACCACATCTTTTAAAAGCAACCGCATCTTTTTACTGATTCTTAATGCTGATGAAAAAATTGAAGACCTTAGAACTTAAACGTTTCCCAGTGATTTTCCAGTGGACAAAACAAACCCCTAAAGAGGACATTTCAGCAGCCATAGAATCAAGGTGACGATGTCGAAAATGATATGCAAGTCTTCATGGAGACTGCGTCGATAAGTAACTGAACTTTGTGAGGCAAACACTTTTTTAGAAAAAAATGGAGACTCGTAAAGATTGAAATAACGTATAATCCGAGATCTTATTTTCCTTTACTTGATAATTTGATACCACTATATAAAAAAATTGATAATACATAAGTTTATGGCTTAAAACAGGAGTAACGCTAAGGAGGAAAGTCAGTAGAAACAAACACCAATTTAATTGATCATTTTGATCATTAATCAAATTGATTGATTAATCACTGATGTTTCCGTTTACAGACTTTACAATGGATATTTTAATTGATTTTTTTATCTGTGGCGAAAATCAATAACGCAGGTCTGATAAGAAGTAAATCATAACTTTCAAAAGAAACAATGACCTAAGCTTTCCTAAAATAACACGATAACACATGACGCGAATCTTTAGCTCTTTGTCAGTCAAATTATTCAGAAGCTCCATTATCACTCTCTGATGTCAAAGCAAATCCTTTCGCGTACAATTATCTTAAATAGCCCTCGCATAAGAAATGACTCAGGTTTTATTAGTCATCCTGCCGCGGCCGTTCATCACAACTGATATCATCAATGGCAAAATTTCTTTAGTAAATTTAAACAGCTCCACCTTCAAGTTATCGCAAAGATCTCTACTTAACTGAGTAATAGTCAACTTTATCCTCGGAAAGACATCCATGTTCCCGATCCAATTCATCCAAATACCTCCGAAACGCATATTTCAAGGGAAAGGCAGAGTTGAAACGGAGCTGATATTCGGTAATCCATTTTCCACTTCGCTTTTTAGTTTGAAAGCCCGTAAAACGTCAGGATACGTGTTGCAACGGAAACATTAGATCACAAAACGCGAAAGCGTTTCAAAGACAATCTTCAGTCGTTGAGGATGACTCTAGAGAGCGATTCAGTCTCTCTCCACAATGCCGAGATTGATGTCCGAGATAAGTGCTTTCAATATCCTCTCTTCTATCTTGGCCAATTTCCTGTCGGAGAGCATCGCGAAGCGCACTGAAAATTGCTGAAATATTGCTATAGGGGGCGCTACAGTCATATCGCCCTCTGCGTTGTGCTTCCCGCGACCACGATTTATGCCATTTCTCCCCAAGAGGTTCATGCGCCCCGCAGATTTCCACGGGACTAGCGTTGGAAACAAATGAGCATAAGGAGGTTACTACCCAAAAGGAAGATTCAAAATGGAGGGTTGGAAAACGATGGGAAAAACAAAAGGAGGATGGGGTAATGAGTTCGCCAAAAAAAGATGGGTAGGATCCGTAGAGGAAGAAAAATATAGCTTACAAATCGAGAGGGTTTCGAGAAAGGAGAAAAATCTGAGGTACGACCCGTAAACAAAGCAATAAAGCGTAATCGGATAAGACGAACGACAAGGGAGACTTCATGAGGCCATAAGACTTGACAATAAGGTGAGATAAAGGTGAAACGTGTATTACTTTGCCGTGTCGCCTGGAAGATCCTCCCCTGCGGCTGAACCATCCTTCACCGACCTTCCCCGTGGTCTTTTCCCTCCCTCCCTTTCCCACGGGGTACTTCTCCTCAATCTCCGACAGGGATACACTCTACCGATGGAGACATCATTGAAAAGTGACGGCCATGCCTTACGGAACCCCTCGGGAAGTCTGTTGGTCATTTGTACACGCCCTGCTCCTTACTCGGCCGCCGAAGATACACATCGCAAACGCCGTGATTTATGGAGGGAGACATCGACGAGCGACTTGTAAGGCCGACTCATCTCCATTAGACTGCTCTGAGAGGTTTAGACCTTTTCAGATGCCAAGCGAACGACTTTTTCCCCTTTTCCCCGCTATGTCGAAGGGAAATGCTCGAACAGACGGTGGGTTCTCAGCAAGAGACGTCGGAAATTGGTCATTATGACTCGTTACTTGTTAGAGAGCAGAAAGGTCTTCAACGCCGTTTCAAACTCGTGACCGGGCATCTACTTCTAAAGTTAGCAACTAATCTAATGCACAGTTGAGAATAATTTTAACATCCACGTCTGAATTGAATTCTGCTCATTACTGTACCTCAGCAATCGGGGACTGCAGATTTCCCTTGCAGTATCAACTCCTTCCAAACAAAGCGGAAAATCCACATTATGGGGCAGCACTAAACACATTTGACCTATGGTGGACCTACCCATGGACGGACCATTTGTATGTAGAGTGCCACATTTGATGAAATGAACGTGGCGTGAGGATAATATCCCTTATATTACGTATGTTATTACGTCATATAAGGGTTAAAGATGTTGTTTTGGACGAAAACTGTTAATTGACGGAATTTGCAATTATTTACTTCAACGTTAAAATTATAAAGGGAAGGACATAAAATTAATAGAGTTCTGCGTGATAAAATATTTCTATCGCGTGCCACTTTGGACACGTGAGACATAGATTCTCCGCCCCCCCACCTATGGGTTAAATGCATTATTCCCCCGTTCTATTGGGTCATTCACTCTAACAACTATTTTATCTCGTTGTAAGCATTATATATGTTCGATATCTAATTCATTTGTCTTTCTACCCATTGTTTATCATCGAATTCCTTGTCTGAGTATATGGCTTGTCCCGCCAGCTTCCTAATGCTGACTATTTTTAAGGGAAGTTGTTTCCCTGAAATAGCCCTCTAACGTCTACCGTACCTGACATCATTTACCTTCCCCGACAAGGGCTGTATTTTGTCATAAAATATTGCAAACACTGGACCGCACCCGGTGAAAGACATCTGTACCTGAGAAATGTCTTTCGTGGAAGGTCCTGGGATTTTCAATAAAATATTTTTTATTGTATCACATGTAATTGGGTTCTTCTCTAACCTGTTTGTGATAAATAATATATTATTATTATACATTTAACGGGATCGATAAAGAAGCTTTTTAAAAGATCTATCATATCTGTCTGTCGTTTAATAAGGAGCTAAATTTCGTGACATCTTGACGGTTAATATAAGCTGTTTGTTTTATGAAGAAGGCTTTGATTCTGCTCGTCTTCCAGAAATTCAAGAATTTCACCTGCATTCTTAGGATTTTGTAATATCCTCTGCTTCAACTAAAATAAAAATACACTTCCAAGCATAGGTATTCGTTCACTTTATCATAGAACGGTATCGAAAAACCGTTTTAATAGATACAGCATATCGTGTGACAATGGAAAATGCTCGAATGATTTCATTTTATAATCTCTCAATATAAAAATGATCGTGGAAATGAGAAAAAGCAGATAGGTATTCTTGCTTACCCGATAAGGAAATGCATATCTGCCACGACGAAGTGATATTCCCCTCAGAGGTACGTCTACTTGACTGGTCTTCCATTTCAAGACGATCTTTGGAGGCTGCAACACGTCGCTCAGGCCATTCGTCAAAATAAGAAGCTGGACATTCTTGAGGAAACTGTGGCTAAAATCGGCTTCTCATTTCTACTTTCACACTCGCTTTTCAAGTTCAATTTTCACCAATGAGGAATCATGTGGAATCCTGCGTTTCAACAGCAGCAACAAAGAAGCTAAAGAATTACTTAGTGTACCACAGGAATGATATTCATTCTCTTTGCTAGGTCGATCGTCCACTCGTATTCAATGATAGAAGACTGAACAATGAAGATTACAACGCTTTTATGAAGTATTATTCAAGGAAAGAGATTCATCCACCTCAGCGAAGAGCAAACCTGCAATCAATTAACTACCAAAGCGACTAATGTTTCACACATTTACAACTTTGCAAACCCTTCTCGCCTCCACAGTCGCAAACCCCGAGAAGGGAAGGCCAACGACTGAATAGAAGGAAAATACCTTTAGCGTAATTTCGCGAACAGACCCACCGAAAATTAGGTTCCTCTAGCCACGAACTCATTTGTGGAATGTAGACCTTTCCGTCCTATTGGAAAACATGCGAAGATAAAATAATTAAATCCTACCATAAAACATTCCGTGAAATATAAAACGGCCGTCCGGAATACTCGTCTTTTGGTCCATTTGATAGCACCCCTGTCAAAATTTCTCAAAATTTTTAAAGTTATCGATTCGCTGAGAAGAGATAGTGAAAAAAAGCTCTATACAGAAACTTTGTATGGCATTATTAATGCAAATAATTTTATTTATGCCAAAGTCTTTATTTCGTAAAAAAACGTACAATATGAGAAAATCGTACAACAACATCGTGATTCAAATAAATACAGTTATGGAAAAACAGAATAAAGACAACGATAAATATTAAATGGAAGAATCGTAACTTTATCAAGAAGCTAGCTCATTAGCTAACGCTTTCAACTGAATAGAAAACTGAATCTAAATAGATTGCATGGATCCATTATTAAAACAAGTATGGAAATGGGAACGTTCAATTTTCGCCTAGCTTAAGCTTCTCTTTAACTTAGTATTACAGCAATACGTCATTATCGGATCATGATAATTATGTGATTATCTGATATAAATCAATATCAGGTAAACATTGTCCCCTAATAAAGAAATTAATAGCGAAATAAATACATAAAAGTAAAAAAGCTATGCATTTATACCTGTAATGACATTTTATCGCTTTTGTCTTATTTTTATCCTTTTTCTGTTAATAATATCCCTTATATCGTCCAACAGTGATTAATGGAAAAGTGAGATATTACTTCAGACGAAGCACAAAAAAAGATACGACAGTATCTGGAGGAAAGTCTCTCAGAAAGACCTATTTGTCTCCTTCGAAAGACTTCTGATATGACTTATGAATTTATTTTCAGCTGAGTAAAAGTTGTTTCCCATAAATTTCCTATTTCTCCAGAAAATAACGACGATGAATTAAATCAATTAAAATACACATTAATCTCTCAATCAGAATGGTTAGACGTGAGTTTTCAGCTAACAAAGCGAAGGAAATGTCAGCTCCCTTAAAGTAGCGTTTCTTCAATTTAATATCGCTTCGGAACCCATGGAAACCGAAATACTTAAAGAAGCTCATGCAATTATGTTGCATAAAGTTAAAAATTAAAGCAGAAGTAATAAAGGATAATATTAATTTCTTTCAACATTATTCCATTTTATAGGACGTTACAATTTGTTTAGAATAAGGTCACAATTTCTGGTTGAATACAGTTTCGAGACTGCATCATAAACTTCTCGCGGGGCCCTCGTCTACATTACACTGAATTCTAGAGCGCCGTGGTTTACCTACGAAACACTGGATTAACCTTCCGCAAAGGTAAATAAAGGAAAGAGAAACTTTGAGCCCAGAAAATATAGTGTAATAATAAAATAACCTTGAGAAGATGTCCATCAAAAGTCAAACAAATTGCTTATTTTCCCTCAGAAGGCCTAGTCTCGAATACTGCTGCGCGGATTGGGATCCAGATGAAGTAGGGTTAGTTTCAGATTTAGAGATGGTCCAACGTAGAGCAGCTCGTTTCGTCAATGGTAACTTCAGGTTCGACAGTAGCGTTACGGCTACGTTATGATAAAATCCCTCGGGTAGAATTCGCTCCAAGTGAGAAGATCGGATTATAGACGAAAGCTTTTCGACAAATTCATCGATTCAGAATTTTTAGATGAAGTGGAAGACATAGTTATTCCGGTAAACAACGAGCGCGATCTCCGATAGGTGACGACCAAGCGTTACAAGGAAGTAATCGCTAAAACAGACGGTTACTTCTGGTCGTTCTTTCCGCAGAGCATTAGAGATGCGAACAGGATGGATTAGGTTAGGTCTTTGGTGTTGCTACACCCCCTGCCATGCGCCACTGGCGGCTTGCGGGGTATGAATCTAAATCTAAAATCTAAATATCCTAAAATGTACGAAGGTAAAGAAGTATGGGGTAACTGGAAGGCGCCGTAGGACCTCCTCCATGTGGGCACGGTTTCAAAGTCGGTGAAAGCGGTTCCAGGTTCGATTACCGTTGGAGGCTCACATGTGAAATGGCTTTAGCTGTCGAAGCAATTTTAACATAACTACTGATGGAAGACGGAAGCCATAAAATTTAAGGTTTACTTTTCCATTGGTTTTCTACGTGAAATCCTTAAGTAGATGTAACCTTCGATGACTATTAAGATGAACTATGAATATTGAATGGTAAAAGGTAATGGACTTTTGGATTTTCAAAAGGGTAGCGCATTCGCCTTCTAAGAATGTTGTTTCGGAATGGATTCCCGGTGGGGACTTATATGTGTGAAATGGCCTCAGCTGTCGAAACACCTTTAACAATACTACTAACACGTATTCTGAATGCTTTTAATCCGGACTTCCTATCTCCTCGTCCCAGACTCCTTCTATATAACGGGAAATCGCGGAAAAAAGGGAACCATCAGGATTTGGAAACAAAAGCTACAATAATTATGATTAAATAAAAAGGATGTACCAATAAAAAATCTGCTCCCATCACTTATGCCACTTCTGCCAAACTAACTTTATTTGCAGCATGAAAAGACTCAAAAAGACGACTGCACCAAAGTGAAAGTTGTTGGGCGAAAATCAAAGAAAAATAGATTTATTCACAATGACATCCGAGGTTTTAATTAAGGGGGTGTAATCCAACAGTTAAATTTTCAAGCACTGAGGCAAAGGTAAAGTCATACATTCAGGAAGGAAACTTTTTGTTCTCTATCCCCTTTCTTGATATCAACAAAAACTTTGCTTGTAGAAATGGAAATCTTGACTTGGCGCCGCAGTATATAATTTATTAAAACTTATAAAGCACACTAAAAAGGCTTCTATTCAAAATGGTAAAGCTAAAATTCCATAACACTAACCATAAAAAATATTTCGCAAAATATAAAAGTGTTCGTCATTTCCCTTCCTAAAGAAGCTTAATATATTATGAAAGCTATTGCTTATTTCACTTTAAGTAATATCTCAGGAAAGTCCACTTCGTTATGACAATTGCACGTTAGTGTTATCCTTCCTCTTATCTATTTATTCAAGATAATAGATTGTATAAAAGAGAAATCTTCTATAGAAGAACATATTTCTCACGACCGTGATCTTGGAAAGTGCAAAAATGAATAGACTCAGTCAGTTTATATTCATCATAGGACTGGCAACTTGTTACGGTAAGTGTCGGTAAATAGCTTAATTATTCATTCATACTCTCAAGTCTTTCCCTAATTTATTAAAGTACGAGGACGAATCAAAGGTCCACAATTTTCAGTCGAAATATTAACTATGCAGAACAATCAAAGTATATATATTCGACGGTGTTCTCTTCATTATTTCTCCAGAAAGTTTACGCAAAGTTTCGGGTATTTCTCCAACCCAAAAACTTGTTTGAGATGCCTCTATTGTATAAATTAATTAGTGCGAAAGATTTCTTGATTCGTTCTCGCAACCCTGTTTCTAGGAAGCAGAGATTCCGGAAATCACTGGAATAGTTTACGTGGGAATTTGTCTTAAAATACTGTTCACTTTTCTTGTTCATTGAATTATATTGCTAACTCAATCAAATCAAATCAAAGAACTTCTTTATAAAATGTAAAATATTAATAATTATGAATTTATAAGCTGTTAATCCATGCATATCATTACGCTCCGGGGGTAGTATGTTAAAAAACAATTCACTGAGGGGATATTATACGTAAATAATTGTCCTCTCCTCATTAATTTTTCAGGAAGTTTGCCAAAGCATTCAGGAGCAAATTAATGTACGTAGAATCTTCCTAGCTCATCTTTTATTTTGTATTATAATTACGGTCGTGTATATTTTTATTGATCTGATTTCTGTGACTCCCATACAAAATGCATTGAGGAACCACATTTCAAAATAAATTACTCTCCTCTCCGATTAGAAATTAAGTACGATTTTGTGAGAAAGCGAAAGAGACTTTTTCATGGATGGACATTCGCAGTTGCTTTTAAATTGAATTCAGTCTTGCCTCACCAAAACACCACTGATATATTAATTATCACAACATCTAAATCATAGCGCAGTAAAAAGGAGCATGAAACATAAAATTCCATCGCAGAATAATGAAACTGCGAAGTGACATATTTAAATGAGACGATCCAGCCGGAAACCTAAAGCATTAACGTATTCTCAAAAAAGTGCAGATAAATATCTTGTGTGATATATACGCTTTGAGTTTGTGTTCTTAGAAATGCATACCAGGAAATGATCGAAAAAAATACTCCTCAACCCACGTACTGCACCAATTATTCACGTATAGGACAGTAGTTACGACCTGTTCTGTAGAATTTGGTTCTCCCAATATAGAAACCTGTCGAATTGCAATAAACTTTTAAAGTGATTAGTCTTAGTGTCTTCTAAAAGACAAATTAATTCAATAAATTAAACCATGTTTCATAATTCAAAAATAATTCTGACAGCATAATTAAACTTCATGAAAAAGGTGATTTCTTCGGTTAATTCCTCATTCATTTAGCACCTCAGACTCATCAATACCCGGGATTGAAACCAAATATAACATATTCCTCACCAGAAAACGAGTTCAACCCGTTTATGCTGGTTTCCATGGAGTTTATCATGCTTTATTGAGAGGAAACGATATACTAAATATTTCAGAAATATTATTAATCAAATAATATTAATAATACGATACCAAGAGCTAGTCAGGAGCTGGTCACAACATATACTTTATAGAATAGATAGAATCCTTTTAAATTTCTTCGTAGATTTCTCTTCAAAAGAGGAAAATTTTTAATTCCTTTAAAAAAAAACCTTATCTCTCCTGATGCGCATTACAAGAGGAAGTTAAGATGATAGCAGTTTCAAGGAACGATGAAAACGACTTTCCAGGTGAAAAGTAAGGAGATAAGGATTCTTAATTAAACGTATAGAAATCAATGTTATAATGATAATGACGAACGGTGGATAGGTAAGGGGAATTCGCATGGATTTTAATTCGTATGCTACGACAGTTATAACTCTAGTAACTAGGTTTTTCATGCACAACTTCGTACTAGGTGTAAGGAAAGTAATTGGAACACGGCTACTAATGAATTGGAGGTTCGATGTTTGAAGATCCTAGAAGACAGATTAATCCGTTTCCTTTCCCTTGTTTCCAGACTTGGTCACAGAGGTTAGGCGCGGACTTCCAGCAAAAGGCTCTTAGACCATTTTAAACCTCTAATTAGTGGAAGTTCTCAATCATAATATAAAAATAGAAACAATTTCGAATTAAAAATCTTTCTTAACAGTTAATTGTATTTATCGTGATACATTCTTTAGATCAAATCATCATAATCTATACATTTGGAAAAATTATTTCCTGAGCGAATAAAGGCAATTAAGCAGTGTACCTGTATAGGTGCCAATTTTGATGAAAACCTTTCTAGTTCCTCAACTCAATTCTCATTGACGCCCCCAAATGATGATTTCCCAGCATGCGTTCAATGCACCAATGTATATGCAATATGAATACCTGACGCTTGGAGAGAAGGTCGTTTATTAATTTTAATTGGTAAAGCAATTAAAATACATTACTTTTTCCTCCTTTTATTATATACTGCAATACTGTAAACAGTAAGTAGTGAATGCATATTAGTTTGGAATCTCTAAGTAGAGAGCTAAACATAAGGCAATACGCCACAAATGCAACAACGCACCAATGTATATAAACCCACCTTTGCCATCACAAAAGAATGAATACATCTAGACCCATCTGATTTGCAATATGAATACATTGGACGCTTGGAGAGTAAAGTCGTTTATTAATTTTAATGGTGAAGCAATGAGCAATTTATTGCTTTTTTCCCATCTTTTGTAATACAACTGCAATACTATAAACAGTTAGTAGTGAATGCATAGTTGTTTGCGTTTCCTTAACAGTCTGAGTGAAAGAGAAGATTTTCCATGGTATACCATTTAATGAAAGAGATTTTGGCATTCATAGACTAATGATAGAAGATACAATCAAAATTTGCTTTAAGAAAAGTCGCAGATTTCTTTTCAAAGCTCCTTTTGAATCTTTGATGAAATCATCTGAGTTACATAGTGATTAATTCATCCAAAATATTGTTAATAGGTTTAATATATAATAATTAGTTACTAGGAAAGAATAAAAACTTTACTTTTCTTTTTCATTCAATCACTTGCTATTCTAGGGAAAATTGCATCTTTAAATCATACATTTATAATGGAAATTCTGAATTCATTCACCTTTAATTTTGAAGAAATGCATTTAACTTTCGAACTTCACCACAGGGGAGGCATGTGAGGAGACAATAATCAAGGAATGGCCACTTTACTTTTATTTCATTTTTAAATTTCACATTTATCAATACACGATTCTCCTGCATTCCTCACACAATTAAATTTCAACTATGGTTCCATTTGCCTTAAATTTGATTACATGATAAAGTAACAATTGAATTATATTTCGGAGGTAATAAGTAGGGAACGAAAAATAAGTCACCTACTGATAAATGATACTACAATTCTTTTACAGGAAGGACATTGCCGAACATTGATCCGGACACGAGGATCGTGAATGGGACAGAGGCAGCACCAGGGCAATTCCCATTCGTGGTAAGAAATGCCTTTGAATACAATAGTAATGATTTGAGCCCATTAACGGTTGTTAACCGACTTAAAAGCTTTGATGACCTTCGATCAATTCGTCATTAGGAAAGTGTTCCATACTGCACTTCACTATGAGATTGATAGTGAGTTAGATACCGACGAGATGCCAGTTGAAAAGCTAATCAAACCATTATTACCTTTAATAAGGGAAGAAGATTTGTTCGACGACTCCTAACTATGAGAAAATGAACCAAAACACCTGGTACTCACTCTGAATTCGAATTTACGAGAATTGGGTGAGCATGAAGTTTTTCTACATGTGTACTCCGAATCTATTCTAGGACCTATCGAATCGTTTATAAGCAATTTTTCACAGTTCATAAGGAATAAAACAATTTACAGCATATCGTTGGCTATAGACCAGTTAACATTAGGTTATGCCAAATAGGTCCACAATATATCCTCATTTCGGGTCCAGACGAAAATTAATCACAACCTGTTGTTTACTGCATTACAATTGTAGCTACCGTAGTCATTATTGCAGTGTATTATGTAATAATTATTTATGTAGAAACTTATGAGAGTATGTATGAAAGTAATATATCTGAATTAAATCTGAAAAAACTGTATTTTTGACAATTATAAACCAAATACCAACGAAAGCATAAAAGTTTCCAAACATATGATCTGTACGTGAAATTGAGCGAATGCCATTGTGTAAAGAAGTAGATACATCTCCTCACTTGTAAATATAAATAGTGTATCGTAATAATAATAGTAAATATAATAGTATGAATAGTGTAATGTAACAGTCCGATCATTATTCCTATCCCAGCTTTTCCCATTCCTTTTGATCATGAAAATGAAGAAAATAAAAATAATATTAAGTAAGTATTACAAAATAATATTTTCTTTCTTAACAGGTAACGCTTCATTATGATGGCACTCAATTCTGCGGTGGTTCCATCTTGAATGAACGCTGGATCATCACAGCTGCGCATTGCGCAGAAGGGTAAGAATCCTACCATTTGTGAAGAAAGTTTTGGAGAAATATTATTAATTCTAAAGATTCGTGTTAATCCTAATGACGTATTATTGGTTTCAAGTTTGGCAAACCCTCATTAAGATTTGCAATTGTTTCAAGATCAATAGCAGAATCTCAGTTTGTCCCACTTTGGCCAAACAGCTATCAAAGTTCTGTTTTCTCCACTGATTTCTATAACGCTCTATCTTAATCAAGAATATCTTTTTGGTTTCATTAAGTTTCCAGAAAAAGCACTTCGTCGCTAATTTTTTTCAGAACGTAATGCTGGTTAGTTGATATCGAAAGAACTTTTTCGCTACATATATTCAGCACGTAATGCTGGTTAGCTAATATGGAAAAAAACTTCACTGATTACCTTATATCCTCCAATATTTCACCAAGATATTCCATTTACACTTCGGATCACGGTACACTAAACCAGATCCTGTCTTGAAAAATACCTACCAAGTCTTCTTTCGCTTCTAACTGTCGGGACAATGCAACCACCAATTTACGTTCAACGGTACATACCTAAATATTTTTCATTTACATCCTGGGTTAGATTACCTACCGAACACATATCAATCGTCGCTGGTACCGTGGACTACAATGTTGGAGGTGTTCACGTCGATGCCGAGGATGCAATAATGCACGAGGAATTTGACGATATTTATTTGGCCAATGACGTCGCCCTTATTAAGGTGAGTAATCACAAATACGCGTCTGCCTTTAAATCATGATATATGGAATATTTCTCATGTATTTTTGCTGTAGGATGAAATAACATTTATTTTTATTCACTTTTATCTCAATCTTTTTCATGGATATGATAAATGAGAATTAATGAGGTACAAAAGGTCATCTCCTTCACCCCTCACCAAACGCCATATAAATGTCTTTCTTTTTCTCATTGGTGTAGTTGTGCTCATTGTGTAGAGTGCTGCTCTTATAAAACATTATTCTAGCTCAATTAACTAGCAAGCAATCCTACCCCACTCCTCAATTCATCTGGCAGGCTACATACAAGGCTTTTGGTAGTTAATAGTGGCTAATAGTGAAACCAGGCTGAATACAGATGGATTTCAGAAACGACAACAATCCTACTAACACAATCAAATTCAGACAAGCGATACATGTCGGTTTTTCCACCTGTATGAAGATAACAAGGTACGTTCCGCTGTTTCTCTGAACTACATTGAGCTTGATCTTCACGATTCCCTAGTTCAGTGGAGGACCAAAGAGAGAAGTAGGCGTATTCGTGTGGTTTTCTGTTTGCTCNTCAAGTCCATTCTTCCTTGGGATTTTTCCTGGGTGCGCACCATCTTGCACAAAGTCACCCTTACCCATTTTCCCGTAATGACTCTGTCATATTGAAAGACTTTTGGAAGTGATTATACAGAGCTCCATTCTACAGATCAAGGAGTGTTAAGAGTGTCGCAAGGGCATCGGGTATTGAAAGGATTTTGGTTGTAAAATCAGCTAAGGTGTCCGTTTGCAGAGGTTACTTAATTTACAGGGAGCAAAAAGCTGTCCGCGTCTGCTCGAGAGTGTCCGGTGAAGAGGGGTTCAAAATGTACGTAAAATGCAATAATTCTGTTCGGGACATCATGAAATTGTCCATTAGGAGTGGTGTCCGTTTTAATGGGGTGCCCATTAGGAGGGGTTTTATTGTACACAGAAATTAAAAAGGCTCTAAATAAATAAACTTAGTCATATACCCAATAAATGTTATGAAATTTCCATTAGGAGTGGTGTCCGTTTTAATGGGGTGCCCATTAGGAGGGGTTTTATTGTACACACAAATTAAAAAGGCTCTAAATAAATAAACTTAGTCATATACCCAATATATGTTATGAAATTTCCCTATAATCTCATCCAAATGTGATTAATAATTAGGTAATCATCGACCAATAACAACCACATGCATATAAAAAATACCTGAATATTGGTGAAACCTAGCCAAGTAAACGAAAATTTTCAATCCAAAAATTCTCCCCCGAATTTATCTAGCCTAAGACAAAATGGAAACTTTTCATAAAATATTTTCTATTACAAATTTTATTATATTATACTATCTGTTATTTTTTATCTTACTAGATAATATTCTCTTATATTAAAATTTATTTCTCAATTTCATTACAATACAATACAATTACTATAAATTCAACCATCTTGGCTTAGCTCATTAACACTTCTGTTGATAAAACACAAATTTATTCTAAACTAAACATGAATTCTAAAGAAACAGTACCAAAAAGAGCATTTCAACAACACTTTTCAGCTCCTGGGTGATAGGTTATACTACGTAGGTGGAGATTTTCCTTGCCTCCTGTTATTTATGTTTAACATAAAATTAAATTAGATAAAATTTAAATTATATTAAAACTTGAACATCATTTTCTGCATCATTGTCTTAACTAACGAAAAAAAATTAGACGCATCGCTAGTGAGTGAGATCACTCTAAGACACTGAATAGAAATACAGCACGAATGAAAATTAATTCGACTCCATACCAACTGTATTTTATACTTATGTCCGATCTAAAATCACAATATTACGATGAATTGTTGAGATAAAACCAAGGTTTTGAACAACAAAGAAGATAACTTTAAAAACCTTGATTTTATTTCAACAATTCATCATGATGTCAAGATTCCAGAAAGTAACGCCCTCCTCCGTGGATTTCACTATATTACAGCTGAAGGAACCTCTGGTGTTCAACGATCTCATACAGCCAGTAAAACTTCCCAGCCAAGGCACTATAACGCCAGGTAACATCGACACAACTGTAATTGGCTCTGGACGTCCATATGTAAGTAAATTCACCGCTATTGCACACCATCGCAATAATAGGAATTCTCAGTACGTACTACATATTAAAAAATTGTAACAATTCAGCTACTGATGAGGCCAAAGAACCATCGGGGAAAATATGTATGTTAATAAGGGAAATATTTAAATGATACTACAAATGTAAAGTTTTTACATCGATCTATTTCTATAATTACATTGGAGGATGTTAATACATGCATCTGTTCATTCACTTAAAATTTCTATCTAACAAATTGTACTTTGATATGTGTTCTCACCAAACAAAGTTTCATTTTCCTTAATATCTCTTTCGATGGCAATATTAAAGAGGATAGAAGATAGTACTAAGTGTAAAACCATGCGCTTAAATACTATTGTTTGTATTAAAAATGTCTTTATGTAAATAATTTGAGTAATACAAAATCTGAATAAATATAATTTTCCATCGAATAATGAAACATAATGTAATAAGGTATGAAAATAGAAGTTGTAAACAGTCATAAATCAAAGAAGAAACACGATTGTTGCCATAATAGTACAAAGGTCTCTTACTGAGCCAAAAAACTTTTGTAGCCCCATTTTATTGCCTAATTTTCTTTCTAGACTGGAGGTCCAAAAATTTCAAAAATTCATTACGTGAAAGTAAAAACATTTTCGGACGAATATTGCAAGGAACTCATGGGAGACGAAGGTTCTCCCTGGGAAACCAATATATGTGCCGGTAAAGCGGAAGGCGGTATAGGAGAATGCACGGTAAGCGATCATCCGACACCATGCTTAAATTAAATAATAAAGAATCCACTAAATATGAAATACATTTTTACGATATGCTGTACATAAAGTGTAACATATTAGCACGAAAAAAAAGTGGAATTAATCTTCTTCGGTAATGATTTTCAGGGAGATTCCGGAGGGCCCCTGATCATAGGCGACGACGGCTACCAAGTGGGAATCGTTTCTTGGTCGATTAAGCCATGCGCCTCTAGAAATCATCCTGGAGTCTACACGGAGATTGCATATTTTATCGACTGGATACGTGAAAACAGTGGCACGAAATGAATGCTAAATTGATTTGTTGTGTAATGAACCATATTTTTAACAAATAAATTGACAAGTTCTAAGTCACGATTGAATATGTACTAATTTACGAAATATAAATGGGGTTGCCTAATCAAAAGCAACACTTGTGGTATTCCGACCTAAATTGTTAAAGCCTATACTGCTAGAGGGCTAACTTTGGTGAGCATGTTTATAAAGGGGAAAAGAAAAACCTTTATTCCTTGGTTCCTACGATCTTGAAAACGAAACGATAAGAGGTTCAGATTAAATAACAGAGACGAGAAATTCAAAAATTATAATCGTGAATTGCAGAAGAATTTGAAATAAGCAGGTAGAGTTCATCAGTCTTGTGAGGGGCACTTGCGCAGCTATGATATAGCGAGCCGAGAGTTGGTCATGCGAAGATATCGAGCGAGATTTTCTCTCCGGACTATGTTGTATACCGAAACGATAGTCTTTTTTGCTCCTTCTACCGTCCTCCTGATGGCAAATTCGACCGCTTAGACGCTCCATTCGAGTAATTACATATAATCAGAGAGAAAATGAAGGACCCCATCATCGTTTTATGAGAATATTTTAACCTACCTCATATTAACTGGGAGAATGTGACGTGTTCGAACTTCAGCATAGAGAAAAGATTATCGCAGAAATTAATTAATACACATTCTTGCTGCATGGAATTGAACTAATTAACATGAATACTCAGACGAATCACACAGGTCAAGGCAACAGACTTGATCTAATAGTCAATTCCCACCCACAAATAATAACTAGTCTCAATATTATTGACCGTATTTCAGGCCACGACGTAATAATGGTATAAATGAAGGCAGTAATAGTTAAATCTCTCAAACCGCCGAGGCAGGTATATGCATTTGGCTATGCGAAATTTTCGGAGTTCACGGATTAGGGATTTGCCGCTTTTTGGGTATAAACACAGTCGATGATAGCTGGACTGAGTTCCTCCGCTTAATAAAAGAAGGCTAAGTTAAATACGTTCCCACCAAGAGCATGCGTGAGCGCAAGGAACCACGTTGGAAAAAGCCGAAGTTGAGAGCATTGCATAGGAAGAGATTTTTCCCCATTGAGGAAAGTTAAAGTATGCTGAGCTAATTTAGAGTTAGAGCAACTAAAGTATAGAGATATGCGAAGCTTAGTTAAGGAGAAGCTAATAAAGAAATTCTGGAATATAGATCTAGAAACTTGTTAGAATCACTAGAGGCGATCAGAAAGAATTTTTGTCGTAAGTGCGTGAGACTCGTGGCGGTCAGTCTTCCTTGTGTAGCTTAACCAACGAAGAGGTCAATTACCACTAATCTGTCGATAGAAAAAGTAAACTTACTAAACCAGTATTATCAAAAATGCTTCACCTTAGATAATGGTCTAGTGAACGATTTCACAACGCGCATTGATTCGGAAATGAGCCCCATTGAGTTATCAGTTGAAGGAATTGAAAAGTTACTGCGACAGATTGACAGGAAAAAAGGCACCAGGCCCCGAAGGTATTCCCTCATTTGTAATAATAACTTTAGCCAATGCGCTTGATCCTCTTCTTCACGTCTTCTATAGAAAATAATTAGATGAGGGCATGGTCCCAGTGTCATGGAAAAAAGAAAACGTTACTCCGGTTCCTAAGAAAGGTCGTACTCCAAAGCCAGATGACTATAGGCCAATTTCTCTCACATAGATTATTGGAGCAATGGAGCAATTATTCATAGCCAACATGGGTTCCGCAAAGGTAGATCATGTGAGACTAAGACCTTTTTATGAATGACGTAGTTAAGGCAGCAAATAAGGTTGGTAGAACAGATTCCTAGATTTCAGGAAGGCTTTTGACACAGTGTCTCATGTAAAACTAATTCAAAAGTACCTACGCGATCGACAAGAAAGTGGTTGGATGGATAAAATCTTTTCTCGTAAACAGATCTCAACCAGTTGCATTGGACGGAATTTTATCCAATGAGGGATATATCATATCAGGAGTACAGCAAGGAAGTGTTTTGGGGCCAATCTTGCTTCTAATTTACATAAATGACCTAGTAGATAATTTAAAGAGCAAAGTTAGATTACTTGCTGATGACACTTTCATATACAGAGAGATAACGTCAGAAGAAGATAGCTGTATCCTACAGAAGGACCTAAACATTATATCAAGTTGGTGCAAAGATTGGCAGCTTGATTTGAATGTTATGAAGTGCGTTGCTATGTCTTTCACGCGTATCACTAACGTTATTAATGTACAGTATAAGATTTCAGAATATCCACTAGAGTTCATGCGTCACAATAAATACCTACCAGTTACACTCAGTATTTGCTTATCGTTCAAAGAACATATCCGTGATATTATAGGAAAGGCGAATAGAATGCAGAGATGGTCATGTAGAACTCTGAGAGGATGTCCATTGAGAGTCAAAGAAATCGCTTATTTTTCACTCATTCAGTCTAGTCTCGAATACTGCTGCGAGGTTTGGGATCCAGATGAAGTAGGCTTAGTTTCAGATTAAGAGTAGCTAGTATTGTCAGTGGAGACCTCAGGTTCGACAGTAGCTTCACGGCTGTGGTAAAACCCCATGTGAGGAATTCGCTCCAGGTGAGAAAATCAGGTTATCGACGGAAGCTTCTAGAAAAATTCATCGATCCAGAATTTTTAGGAGAAGTTAAAGACATTGTCATTCCGGTAAAGAACGAGCGCACTTTATTGACCGGAACAATATGTAAAGCAGCTTGCTATTGTCTGTTCTAAAGTTTCAAAGTTTTATCTGCTTAAGTTTTTAATCGCTGCCTTAATAGTTGGCCTACAGTTAATTTGTTACTTAGTATTAGTAATGAACGATATTTAATAATAATATGATATGTAATGTATGATATCATACTTTATATTTAATAATAATGGTTTCAAAAGATAGGTAAGCAATAACATTAAAAGTGCTTAATTTAGCAACAATTACATTTTACTTCTTAATTTGTTTGTTTATTAAAAGAATTGCCAATATGAGAATTTCCCTATATGAGTACCTGTCCATATAGGCTTTTGACAATGGGAGGATTTGTCGCGCGTAAATTTATATCCTCGGGTTTTTATCAGTGAGATTTTGTCAAGAGAGCTTTTTTTTCTTGGGAGTTCATGTCATAGAACCCTTACTATATTTGCATAACTTAATTTATTGTCGCCCCTCTTCCCAAAAAAGGAAATTTGAAAATAAGAAATATTAAAACTTTTTTTTGAAAAAGCATTTATTTTTAATTTTTCGCTCATACAACTGACCCATNCTCAGTCGGGATTCCATCGACAGTCGGGAAACGACCACAGTCTACGAAGACCTCAGTTGGAAAAGAACCGGCAATCCGCAACCACGGGATTAAGGAAGGACCTCAGGACCGCCCGGTGCCCCCGATCATCGCAGGAGGGGAACGCTCTAAATACGTTCTGCGTTAAGTCTGTCGCCTCTGTTCAGTTTAATCATATGTGTGTAAAGAAGGAGCATAGACTATCACCCGTAATAAAAAATAAAGTAAAATCCTATCTTGTTCTGTAAAATAGTACTGATTGTCTGAGAGTATTTTTAGAATCGGCGCTCCACAGGGACACGATAGGTATTCGAATTAATAAAATTTTTTTTTTTTTAATGCCACGGCATGTTTGGTAAAGTAAAAATTCCTTACATTTGGCGCCCAACGTGGGGCTGATAAAGTGGCATAACTAGTTAAGGAAAATTCCTTACATTTGGCGCCCAACGTGGGGCTCGATAAAGTAACATAATTATTACGTAAGGAAAATTCCTTACAATATATTCAGCACGTAATGCTGGTTAGCTAATATGGAAAAAAACTTAACTGATTACCATATATCCTCCAATATTTCACCAAGATATTCCATTTACACTTCGGATCACGGTACACTAAACCAGATCCTGTCTTGAAAAATACCTACCAAGTCTTCTTTCGCTTCTAACTGTCGGGATAATGCAACTAACAATTTACGTTCTACGGTACCTAAATATTTCTCATTTACATCCTGAGTTAGATTACCTACCGAACACATATCAATCGTCGCTGGTACCGTTGACTACAATGTTGGAGGTGTACACGTCGATGCCGAGGACGCAATAATGCACGAGGAATTTGACGATATTCATTTGGCCAATGACGTCGCCCTTATTAAGGTGAGTGATCACAGATACGCGTCTGCCTTTAAATCATGATGTAAGGAATATTTCTCATGTATTTTTGCTGCAGGAAAATAAAAATATTTTTATTCACTTTTTCTCAATAATTTACTCAATTCAAATTCATCTCACCTCACCAGACACCGTATTAGTGTCTTTTTTTCTCATTGGTGTAGTTGTGCTCATTGTGTAGAGTGCCGCTCTTACGTGTACGAAAACATTATTCTAGCTCAATTAACTAGCAAGCAATCCTACCCCACTCCTCAATTCATCTGGCAGGCTACATACAAGGCTTTTGGTAGTTAATAGTGGCTAATAGTGAAACCAGGCTGAATACAGATGGATTTCAGAAACGACAACAATCCTACTAACACAATCAAATTCAGACAAGCGATACATGTCGGTTTTTCCACCTGTATGGAGATAACAAGGTACGTTCCGCTATTTATCTGAACTACATTGAGCTTGATCTTCACGATTCTCTAGTTCAGTGGAGGACCAAAGAGAGAAGTAGGCGTATTCGTGTGGTTTTCTGTTTGCTCGCAACTGTGGTGAATGATGGATCATTCAACTAAAACTTACGTGAAGTTTACAGAAAAGCTCTTGGAGATCGCGGTAAAACTGCTGACATTGTAATGACACCGTAGTATCGCGTCGACAATTTCTTATTATGACATTTGATTTTAAATGTCGAACGAAAGAACTTTATTTATATCCTGTATTACACAAATTAAAAAGGCTCTAAATAAATAAACTTAGTCATATACCCAATAAATGTTATGAAATTTCCCTATAATCTCATCCAAATGTGATTAATAATTAGGTAATCATCGACCAATAACAACCACATGCATATAAAAAATACCTGAATATTGGTGAAACCTAGCCAACTAAACGATAATCCTCCCTACTAGTTTTATATATACACTATAGATTTGTATACTTCAATCCAAAATTTATCCCTTGAATTTATACACCCTAAGACAAAATGGAAACTTTTCATAAATTTTTTCTATTAAAACTTTTTTTATATTATACTATCTGTTATTTTTATCTTACTAGATAATATTCTCTTATATTAAAATGTAATACTCAATTTCATTACAGTAACTATAAATTCAACCATTTTGGCGTAGCTCATTAACACTTCTGTTGATAACACACAAATGTATTCTAAACTAAACATGAATTCTAAAGAAACAGTACTGAAAATTTTTTCGAGGGATTTAATCGCTGCCTTAATAGTAGGCCTACAGTTTATTTGTTACTTAGTATTAGTAATGAACGATATTTAATAATAATATGATATGTAATGTATGATATCATACTTTATATTTAATAATAATGGTTTCAAAAGATAGGTAAGCAATAACATTAAAAGTGCTTAATTTAGCAACAATTACATTTTACTTCTTAATTTGTTTGTTTATTAAAAGAATTGCCAATATGAGAATTTCCCTATATGAGTTCCTTTCCATGTAAGCTTTTGGCAAAGGGAGGTAAATTATAAATCGTAAATTTATATCCGCGGGTTTTTATCAGTGAGATTTTGTCAAGAGAGCTTTTTTTTCTTGGGAGTTCATGTCATAGAACCCTTCCTTACTATATTTGTATAACTTAATTTATTGTCGCCCCTCTTCCCAAAGAAAGAAAATTTGAAAATAAGAAATATTAAAAATTTTTTGAAAAAGCATTTATTTTTCATTTTTCACTCATACAACTGACCCATTTTGCTAATTTAGTATTTCAACTAATGAGAACCTTCCATTCCAGCGACACTATGTGAATCAAAAATCACCCGTTGAAGACCACTGGCTCAGACAGTTGAGAAGGTATCGATGACCATCTCAGCTCTGGGAACATTTTAATGAGTTCATTATGAGTTTTATCATGTTCGCAATTTCCGTAAAATTTATCTTGTTCATCAATCAATAGATAACTGCACGAATGAGGACGAAATTCAGTGAGTTCTTGGGATTCATCGTGTATTGTTAGCTGTAATTTCCAATGAAATGATATCTCTCATATCGTCCAACAGTGGTTAATGGAAAAGTGAGATATTACTTCGGACGAAGCACAAAAAAGATACGACAGTATCTGGAGGAAAGCCTCTCAGAAAGAACTATTTGTCTCTTTTGCAAGACTTCTGATATGACTTATGAATTTATTTTCGACTAAGTAAAAGTTATTTCCCATAAATTTCCTATTTCTCCAGAAAATAACGACGATGAATCAAATCAATTAAAATACGCATTAATCTCTCAATCAGAATGGTTAGACGTGAGTTTTCAGCTAACAAAGCGAAGGAAATGTCAGCTCCCTTAAAGTAGCGTTTCTTCAATTTAATATCGCTTCGGAACCCATGGAAACCGAAATACTTAAAGAAGCTCATGCAATTATATTGCATAAAGTTAAAAATTAAAGCAGAAGTAATAAAGGATAATATTAATTTCTTTCAACATTATTCCATTTTATAGGACGTTACAATTTGTTTATAATAAGGTCACGATTTTTGATTGAATACAGTTTCGAGACTGCATCATAAACTTCTTGCGGGGCCCTCGTTTACATTACACTGAATTCTAGAGCGCCGCGGTTTACCTACGAAACGCTGGATTAAGAATCCGCAAAGGTAAATGAAGGAAAGATAAACTTTACACATTAAGGCACCGGAAAATATCCCTAAGATAAACGAAGGTAAAGAAGTATGGGATAACTGGAGAGCACCATAGAGCCTCAGGATAGCTATGTGGGTAACGACTTTCGACGTCGGTGAAAGAGGTTTGCGTTCGATTCCCGGTTAGAGCTCAGATGCGAAATCGCCTTAGCTGTCGAAGCACTTTTAAAATAACTGGTAATGGGTGGCGATAAAATTCAAAACTTGCTTTTCAATTCGCAATCTACGTGAAAACCTTAGTAGACTTAACTTTCGATGACTATTAAGGACGAACTAATTATTATTTATTAACACGAGTTTGTATAGTATAAGGTGTCTTGATGGTCTCCCAGAGATTCAAGTGGGTAGCGTATTCGCCCTCTGTGAAGAAAGCCACGGGATCGATTTCCGGGGCTTATATGTGTGGAATGACCTCAGCTGTCGAAGAACCTGTAACAATACTACTAACTCGTATGCTGAATGCTTTTGATCCGGACTTCCTATCTCCTTTTTCCTAGACTCTTATATATCTTTCCTAGACTCCATATAACGGGCGATCGCGGAAAACAAGGAACAATCAGGATATGGAAACAAAAGCTACAATGCTTATAATTAAATTAAACATGGAAAAAGGAAAACTCAGTTTGTAAAATTTCACAATAATTTCCATTGATATGGAATTTCACAAAGTTACGGCTTCTTCCATTGACTAAATTAAACATTTTCATTTTNCAATAATAATATGATATGTAATGTATGATATCATACTTTATATTTAATAATAATGGTTTCAAAAGATAGGTAAGCAATAACATTAAAAGTGCTTAATTTAGCAACAATTACATTTAACTTCTTAATTTGTTTGTTTATTAAAAGAATTGCCAATATGAGAATTTCCCTATATGAGTACCTGTCCATATAGGCTTTTGACAATGGGAGGATTTGTCGCGCGTAAATTTATATCCTCGGGTTTTTATCAGTGAGATTTTGTCAAGAGAGCTTTTTTTTCTTGGGAGTTCATGTCATAGAACCCTTACTATATTTGCATAACTTAATTTATTGTCGCCCCTCTTCCCAAAAAAGGAAATTTGAAAATAAGAAATATTAAAACTTTTTTTTGAAAAAGCATTTATTTTTAATTTTTCGCTCATACAACTGACCCATTTTGCTAATTTAGTATTTAAACTAATGAGAAACTTCCACTCCCCTATGTGAATCAAAAATCGCCCGTTGAAGACCACTAACTCAGACAGTTGAGAAGGTATCGATGACCATCTCAGCTCTGGGAACATTTTAATGAGTCCATAATGAGTTTTATCATGTTCACAATTTCCGTAAAATTTATCTTGTTCATCAATCAATAGATAACTGCACGAATGAGGACGAAATTCAGTGAGTTCTTGGGATTCATCGTGTATTGTTAGCTGTAATTTCCAATGAAATGATATCTCTCATATCGTCCAACAGTGGTTAATGGAAAAGTGAGATCTTACTTCGGACGAAGCACAAAAAAAAGATACGACAGTATCTGGAGGAAAGTTTCTCAGAAAGACCTATTTGTCTCCTTCGCAAGACTTCTGATATGACTTATGAATTTATTTTCGACTGAGTAAAAGTTATTTCTCATACATTTCCTATTCCTGCAGAAAATAACGACGATGAATTAAATCAATTAAAATACACATTAATCTCTCAATCACAATGGTTAACCGTGAGTTAACATTCACCCTCTGTGAAGAAGGCCATGGGATCGATTTCCTGGGATTATATGTGTGGAATGACCTCAGATGTCGAAGAACCTTTAACAATACTACTAACACGTTTTCTGAATGCTTTTGATCCGGACTTCCTACCTCCTTTTTCCTAGACTCTTTCCATATAACGAGCGATCGCGGAAAACAAGGAACAATCAGGATATGGAAACAAAAGCTACAATGCCTATAATTAAATTAAACATTTTCATATTTCAATAATATAAATCCGTTCGCCACACTTACTATACTACTTGTGCCAAGCCAGCTTCATTTATGGCATGGAAAGATTCAAAAATACGACTTTACCAAAGTGAAATATGTTGAATTAAAATCAAAGAGGAATAGATTTCTTCAGAATGACTTCGGATGTTTTATTTAAGAGGGTGCCCCTGTCATTTAAATTTTGAATCACTAAGATAATATTGAAGAATTAGTTCTAGGAAGAAAACTTCTTGTTCTCTATCCCCTTTCTTGTCATCAACAGAAACTTTGCTTGTAGAAATGGAAATATTGACTTGGCGCCGCAGAATATAATTTATTCAAACTTATAAAGCACACTAAAAAGGCTCCCATTCAAAATGGTGAAGCTAAAATTCCATAACACTAACCATAAAAAATATTTTGCATGATAAAAAAAGTGTTTCGTCATTTCTTTTTCTAAGGAAGTTTAATTTATTGTGAAAGCTATTGTTTATTTCACTTTAAGCAATATCTCCAGAAATTCCACTTCGTTATGACAATTGCAGGTTAGCGTTATCCTTGCTCTTATCTATTCATTCAAGATAATAGGTGGTATAAAAGAGAACTCTTCTAAAGAAGAACGTATCTCTCACGACCGTGATTTTGGAAAGCGCAAAAATGAATAGACTCTGTCAGTTTATATTCATCATAGGACTGGCAACTTGTTACGGTAAGTGTCGGTAAATAGCTTAATTATTCATCCACACTCTCAAGTCTTTCCCTAATTGACGGAAGTCGAGGACGAATTGAAGGTACTTGTATGTACCACATTTTCAGCCGAAATATATGTTCTCTTCAGCACTTTTCCAGAAAGTCTCCGCAAAGTTTCAAGTATTTCTCCCGCCGAAAAATTTCCTTCAGATGCCGCTATTGTATAAATAAATTAGTGCCGAAGATTTCTCAATTCGTACTCGCACTACTGTTTCTAGGAAGCAAAGGTTCCGGAAATCACTCGAAAAAGTTTACGTGGAAATTTGCCTTAAAATACTGTTTTTCTTCTTATTTAACGAATTATATCGTTTACAGTTTCCTAGGCTTAAATCAAAGAATTTCTTTCCCAAATATAAAATTTAGGTAATTGTAATCATAGAAGGTAATCCACGCATATTATTACGCTCTGTGGGTATGTTGTTAAAAATGCAGTTCACTCAGGGGATATTATGCACAAATAATTATTTCTCTTCATTAATTCTTTCAGAAATGTCACCTAAATACTCAGGAGTAAATTAATGTAGAATCTTTATTAATCTTATTTTTGGAACTCCCATACAAAATTCGCTGAGGAACTACTTTTAAAAATTAATTTACTGTACTTTCCGATTTCAATTAAAGATCGCTTTTGTGAGAGGGCGAAATAGACTGTTTCGTGGATGGACATACGTAGTTGCTTTTAAAAAATTAGTCTGGATACAACTCTAGAAGACTCGAAAATACTCCCGTAAGAAATACTTGTAGAAATACACGAGTTCTTTTATGTCGTTTACAGTCTGTATTGCAGAATTAATTTAGAAATAATGAACCCCCGGAATCGAAAAATTAATCTTAAGAGGGGACATTAAATTTAAATTCTTACCTCGGTCTTGGCATATCACTTTAGGTACAAAATTTTGATAAAGTAAGCAAAGTTTTGTGGAATTTTC